>JAGIQG010000229.1:0-50166 GCA_024679065.1 Sphyrna mokarran | reverse complement strand
GAACATTACAGCACAGAACAGGCCCTTCGGCCTTCGATGTTGTGCCGACCAAAATAAAAAGCAATGCCCCTCAAAACTAAACCATTCCCTTCTCTTCCATATACTTATCAATTAACCTCTTAAACGCCACCAAACTTGGCGCATCTACAACAGCTGCAGGCAGGGCATTCCACTCCCAATCACTCTTTGAGTAAAGAACCTACCTCTGATATCCATCCTATAACTCATACCCCTTAAATTAAAGCTGTGTCCCCTCGTGCTAGCTTTCTCCATCCTAGGAAAAAGGCTATCACTGTCCACCCTATCTAAACCTCTAATCATCTTATATTCTTCAATAAGATCCCCTCTTAGCCGCCTCCTTTCTAACGAAAACAACCTCAAATCCTTCAGCCTCTCTTCATAGGACCTGCCCTCCATACCAGGCAACATCCTGGTAAACCTCCTCTGTACCCTCTCCAATGCCTCCACATCTTTCTTATAATGTGGGGACCAGACTGCACTCAATACTCCAAGTGCGGCCGCCACTAGAGTTTTGTACAGTTATTATTATTAATAATAACCTCAGCTATTACTGGTTGGGATAATGTTTGAAGTTTAAGATTTAGTTGTGCCAGATTAACAGTGTTAACCATGAACGATGCTGAACGGTAAATGTTTGCTAAATCATTAATTAAGAACAAAGAACAAAACAGATGGGAAACAATCCCTTCGGCCCAATGAGCCCACGTCACCACCCCGATGTTCCCATTTCTAACCATGATTGCTGTCTATGTTTATAGATCTATGGATTAAAAACCAAATTTGAGACAATTTAGGGAGAATTTGTTTTGCCAATTAGCCTAAGAGCACATCTTTGGGATGTGGGAGGAAACCGGAGCACCCGGAGAAAACCCACGCAAGCACGGGGAGAATGCTCAAACTCCCACAGACACAGGCCCAAATCCATGTATCTGCACAGCACAGCGATAGTCACTGAGCTGTTATGTTGCCCATCAAATGGTCCAGGTCAAGCGTACACTAACGACATGAAGCATTAGGATACTCTCGAAAAAAAAAATCCAAGAGTAGCCTTCTCATGACCCATCACGTGCATGCTCCTTGTTAGACAACAATGTGGACCAAAGCACCTGTAGGATAAAAAACAAGTACATCAATATCATCTATTTATACACTTCATAGGGACTCCCAAGGCTCATGATCCGTATTTTAAATCAGTTTCCTATATCCCTTCATTCCCATTCTGTTCATGTGCCCACCTAAGTATTTCTTAAATAACTCCAGAGTACCTGCCTCTACTACTTTACTTGGCAGCGCATTCCATATCCCCACCATCCTCTGTGTGAAGAAAACTCCCTCTAGCATCCAAATTATACCTTACCTCCCCTCACCCTAAGCCCGTGACCCCTCGTGCTGTTTGAGTCTATCCTAGGAAAAAGCTTAACCCTGTTTACTCTATCTATACCCCTCATAATCTTGTACACCTCTATTAGATCTCCTCTAAGTCTACGTCTTTCTAAGGAAAATAGTCCCAATTTGCCTAACCTCTCCTCATAACTCAGACCTTCTATACCAGGCAGTATCCTGATAAACCTCCTCTGCACTGTCTCCAGAGTCTCCACGTCCTTCCAGTAGTAAGGCGATCAGAACTGGACGCAGTATTCCAAATGTAACCAATGTTTAAAACAACTGCAACATTAAGGGCCAGCTCTTGTACTCTATACCCCTTCCTATAAAAGCTAGCGTACTATATATGGAAGAGAATCCATACTGTATATGGAAGAGAAGGGAATGGTTTAGTTTGGAGGGGCATTGCTTTTTATTTTGGTCGGCACAACATCGAAGGCCGAAGGGCCTGTTCTGTGCTGTATTGAACTATATGCTTTCTTCACAAACTTCTCCAGTTGCTCTGTCATCTTCAGAGACTTGTTCACCTGCACACCCAGGTCCCTCTGCTTTTCTATGCTCTTAATAGGTCTACCCTTAATCGTATACCTCCCCTCTACATTCTTTCTCCCCGAAATGCATCACCTCACATTTATCAGGATTGAATTCCATCTGCCATCTATCTGCCCAAGCTACCAGCCTATCTATGTCCTGCTGCATTGCCTGACATTGCTCCTCTCTATCTGCAAGTCCAGCAATCTTTGTATCATCTGCAAACTTGCTGATCACTCCACTTACTCCCTCTTCCAGGTCATTTATATATATTACAATTAGAAGAGGTCCCAGTACCGAGCCCTGCGGGACACCAAGTAGAAAAACAGCCTTCCACTAAGCACCTGCTCTAGAAATCTTTGGAATCACCAAACCATTCTTGTATCTCATTTGTCACTTCTTGATTTCACACCTCTGTGTTAAATGAAAATATAATTCTCTCACTTGAAAGGGACACCAATCTTGGAAATGAATTTTAGTGAAATCTAATACAACTAGTACCAAATCATAACAAATATTATCATACAGCATTGTGTTTGTATTTATTATAACTAAACCATTTTGAGGTGCAAGAATATTCACAAAATTCATTGGTGGAGATAAGGGAGCAGAGTAAAATTCAGATTCAGATGTACAATGTGCCAAGGAGCAACAGTGTAACAGTCGCTAAGCACTGACCATTTGACAGTGCTGCACCCCTTCAGCATTGACCCTCTGACAGTGTGGAATTTCTTCAACATTGACTCTCTGACAGCGTGGAATTCCCTCAGCAGTGATCCTCTGACAGTGCGCCACTCGCTCAGCACTGTCCTTTGACGGTGCGGCACTCCCTCAGCAGTGACACTCTGATGTTGCGGCACTCCCTCAGCACTGACCCATTGACGTTGCGGCACTCCCTCAGCACTAATCCTCTGACAGTGCAGCACTCCCTCAGCACTGACCCTCTGATGGTGCAGCATTCTCTCAGCACTAAACCTCTAACAGTGCGACACTCCCTCAGCACTAATCCTCTGACGGTGCGACATCCCTCAGTATTGATCCCCTGACAGTGAGGCATTCCCTCAGCACTGATCAACTAACAGTGTGCCTTCAGCCGTGCATCAGTGTTAATCTTAAGTGTTCAGGTCTCTGGAACATTCCTAGTAAATTATCACTGCCAGGTAGACACATCGTGAAGAGCAACGACAAGAGCCAGAGCCAGAAAAAAGGATTAAAAACTTACTGGAATTCGGGAAAATTCAATACAGTAAGTGCTTTCTTGACTCTGTTGGTGAAGCAGTTGATGTAATCCAGGCCTGTGTTAACTTCAGGCAAGTGCTCTCCCCGTCTCTTTCTGGAAGCGAGCACTGTGTTCCCTGTTCACTGAGTTCACCAACTCCCTCAAACATAGTCTCATGCGTAGGCTCATAAACAAACGTTCACATACACAATTTCACTGAGAACTTCTTCCTCTCTCTCACTTTCTCACACACACACACACACACACACGAGAATATGCCAACATACACACACTCAAAGAACAAAGAATGCACAATGCAGCACAGGAACAGGCTGGACTTTAAGCCTGTGCCAATCATGTTTATCTGTCTAGACCAGCCGCCTATATCCCTCTATTGCCCGTTTGTTCATCCGCCTATCAAATAACAAAGAACAACACGGGAAATAGGCCCTTTGGCCCAATGAGCCCGCCCCACCATTTTAACAGTGTGAGTTCTCACTTCCACCTCTGACCCTTTTCTATGTTTATGAAAGTTCACATTGGAAACCAGATTGGGGAGACAATTTAGGGACAATTTGTTTCACCAATCAGTCTAAAAGCACATCTTTGGGGTGTAGGAGGAAACTGGAGTACCCGGAGAAAACCCATGCAGCAGAGGGAGAATGTGCAAACTCCCACAATACTGGCCCAGATCCATGTTTCTGCACAGCAAACAGTGATAATCACCAATTGCCCATCAACTCGTCCAGTTTAAGCATACACTAATGATGTGAAGCAGTATGCTACTTTCAAAATCCGAGAGCAGTCCTCGCACGACCCATTGCGTGTATGCCCCTTGTTGGACAACAAGGTGCACCGAAGCACTGTGGAATAAAAGAGAAATACGTCAATATCATTCACAACTTATGCAATTCTCAGGAACATCCAAAGGCTCATGGTCCCTATTTAAATCAGCCTTCTATATCCGTCCATCCCTATTCCGCTTATGTGCCTATCTAAGTATCTCTTAAATAACTCCAGCATGCCTGCCTCCATCACCTTACTTGGCAGTGCATTCTATACACCCACAACCCTCTGTGTGAAAAATCTCCCTCTAATATTCAAATTATACCTCGCCCCCCCCATCCTAAGCCTGTGGCCACTCGTAATATTTGATTCCAACTAGCAAAAAGCTTACCACTGTTCACTCTACCTATACCCTTCATAATCTTATACACCTCTATTAGATCTTGTCTCAGTCTCTGTCTTTCTAAAGAAAACAGCCCCAATTTGCCTAACCTCTCCTCGTAACTCAGACCTTCCATACCAGGCAGTATCCTGGTAAACCTCCTCTGCAGTCTCTTCAGGGTCTCCACGTCCTTCCGGTAGTAAGGTGACCAGATCTGGACGCAAGACTCCAAATGAGGTCTAACCAACATTTTGTGCAAATGCAACATTAAATGCCAGCTCTTGTACTCTATACCCCTTCCTATAAAGGCTCGCATACCATATGCTTTCTTCACAACCTTCTCCACCTGTACTGCCACCTTCAAAGATTCATGCACTTGCACCCCCAGATCCCTCTGTGTTTCTATACTCTTAATAGGTCTACCCTTTATCATATAACTCCCCACTACATTATTTCTCCCAAAATGCATCACCTTGCATTTATCAGGATTAAATTCCATCTGCCATTTATCTGCCCAATCTACCAGCCTATCTATGTTCTATCATTTATTTTTCAGCTCCCACCTGAATTAGATCGACCAAAATGCACCACCTCGCATTTGTCTGGATTAAATTTCATCTGCCATTTCCCCACCCAATTTTCCAGCCTATCAATATCGTTGTATTTTCTGACAATCTTCATCACATGTAAACACGTTTGTGTGTATACATTCTTGCGTGAATACACATTTTTATATATTTGCTGACACACATGCACATGCATGCGCACACACGGACATAACATGCACACACATGATCTTTCACGCATGTGCTGACAGAAGAACAGGAATCAATGCACACAAACACACACAAAATTTTGCACGTGCATGCGCACAAATAAACACACACACATGCTCTGGAGATGCACACACACACACTCACATGCTTAGCTCTCCCATAATTATTTACATGTTCATTTATTTAAAGCACTAAAATGACCTCAGTAAACAGCCGATCTCTGTAATAAGAAGCCCTGTATTATGAATAAAATTGAAGCCCGGAGTAAACAGAAAAAAATCATAAGAACTAAGAGCAAGAGTTTGCCATCTGGCCGTTCGAGTCTGCTCCGCCATTCAATAAGATCATAACTGACCTTTTTTGCAGATTCAACTCCACTTACCCGCTCATTCACCATAACCCTTAATTACTTTACTGTTCAAAAATCTATCTATCCTTCCCTTAAAAAAAAAACATATAATGAGGTAGACTGAATTATCCCTCACCCAGTTTCTGACTCCCTCACCACATCTCTCCCTCCGTGTACCATATGTCCCTGATTGAAACTTCTCTACCTCAGTCAATCCATTTCTCCTTCAATTGCACCTTGTTTCTTTCATTCACTCTGTCTCTTCCTCCTTCATCTCGTCTCTGCAGACGTCACTGTCTCCTCGATCATCTGCCCCTCAAAACATAGTTCCCTCCCTCCATTTCTCTCACCCCTTCAACCCAGCTTTCCTCCCTTGCCAGCACCATCTTTCCATCCTTCAGCTTGTTTCTCCTCCATCGCCTTATCCCCTCCCTCACCCCTGTTCTCTCTCCATCGCCCCTGTTGCCCCTCCATCGCCCCTAATCTAACTTCCTATCCCCTGCTTTCCCTCTCTTGACACTGATGCCCCTCCATTGCCCTTGCTCTCTCTCCCTCACCCGTACTCTCCTTCCCACGCCCCTGCTCCCCCTCCATTGTCATTGCTCCCCCCGCATCATCCCTACTCTCCCTTCCTCACCCCTGCATTCCCTCCCTCATCCAGAATCTAACTCTCTGTCCCCTGTTGTCCCTCCCTTGGCACTCCTCTGTCTCCATCACCTCAGGTCTACCTCCATCACTCCAGGTCTCCCTCCATTGTCCCTGCTCTCCCACTGTCACCCCTGCACTCCCTCCATCACTCCTGCTCTCCCTCCCTCGGCTCTGCTCTCCCTCCCTCGGCCCTGCTTCACATCCCTCACCCCTGTTCCCTGTCCCTCGCCCTGCTCCACGTCCCTCACCCCTACTCATCTCGCTCGCCTCTGGTCCCCATCCCTCACCCTGCTCTCCCTCTCTCGCCACTGCTCTAACTCCATCCTCCTGGCCTCCCTTAGTCATTTCTAGTCTCTCTCCATTGCCCCTGCTGTCTCCAGTCCCTTCTCTCTCTCCACCACCCCTGCTCTCTCGCCATCACTCTTGTTCTCCCTCCATCGCCCCTGCTCTCCCTCCATCGCCCCTGCTCTCCCTCCATCGCCCCTGCTCTCTCCCCTATCCCTGCTCTCCTTCCACCACCCCCGATCTCCCTCGCCATTGCTCTCCCTGACCTCTGTTCTCCTTCAATCATCTCTGTTCTCCCTCCCTCGCTCCCATTCTCCCTACATCACCTCTGTTCTCCTTCTCATCCCTGCCTTCCCTTCATCGCCCCTAATTTACCTCCCTTGCCCATCTCTCCCTCCATTGTCCCTGCTCTCCCTCCATTGTCCCTGCTGTCCCTCCATCGCCCCTGCTCTCTGTCCATTGCACTTAATTTATCTCCGTCACCTGTACTCTCCCTTCCTTGCTCCTGATCTCTTCCATCAACCCTGCTCTCTGTCCATCACACTTAATTTCTCCCCCTCACCCGTACTCTCCCTTCCTGTTCTTCCTCCATAACACATGATATATCTCCATCACCCTCATCTTCATCCATCACCCATGTCTTTCATGCTCCTACTGTCATACCTTTCCTCATTCCACCATTTTGTCTCTCGCCCCATCTCCAGCCCTCACGTCATTTTTTCCTCCCTCAACAGTTCTTTCACTTCCTCGACTTAATCATCCCTCCTTAAACCAAAACTCCATCCATTACCCCATCTCTTGCCGCTCACCCCATTACTTACCTCCACCCATTGATCTCTCCTTATCTTGATCCTTCCCTCCGTACCTTGCTCCTTCTCACCCCTTGCCCTTTTCTCGTTATGCAAACCTGTAACTCCCATACCCAAGGTCTTCCTCTTTGTCATATCCTATTTCACCTTTGCTCTTCCCATACTTTCTCGACATTTTCCTTCCTCCCTCTCCCTCTCACACACACACTCACACTCTCTCTCACACATAGGCACTCATCCAAATTCTCAAACAGACACTGACACAGGCACTCACACACATACTCACACACCCTCACGCACAAACATGCTTGCACAATCTCCTACACTCACGCACATGGACACACTCAAGTACACTAGTGCACACACACAATCACTCCCACACTCTTACATACTGTCTCACACAAATACACATGCACACACATTCAAACACACTCACACTGTCTCACACACTCATACACACTCTTCCACATTCAAATATCCACGCACACACATTAACGCAATCACACATACTCTGACACGCACTCACACAGAATCTCACATATACTCTCACACACATGCACATCCCACCTCTGTCATATAAACAGGCACACAAACACACGTATATACACACACACACACACACTCGCAAACCCACACACACACACACACACACACACACACACACACTCGCAAACACACACACACTCGCAAACACTCACACACACTCACAAATTCTCACACACACTCATACAAGCTAATACATACACAAAGACACGCACAATTACACAAACACACAGTCAAATACACACCCACACACATACACAATCTCATAAACACACTTCGACATATGCATTCACTTACGCTCACTCACACTCACCCACAGGCGCACACACTCTCAAACAAACTGTCACACACCTGCACACACACACACACACACACGCATTAAAGGATTCACATGCACTTTATCAAACATATACTCTCGTGCAGACACACTAACACATATTCTTCTGTTACATTCACTTCTTCACATTCCTCATTCATAAACTCTCCATCTCTCCATCTCTGACCCTCTCAAAGTGTGACATCTCCATCTGTCACAATTTATCTTTTTCCCTCTTACCTCAGCTTCTCTCGGCTCTTTTCACATCATGACTTCTGCTTTCTCTATCTCTCAGCCTATCCCTCTATCTCACCGCTCCTGTGTCTCTCCCACCCCATCAAAGTTTGTCCCGCAGCAAAGCTCCAGATCAGTGTCTCTCTCTCTGTCTCTCTCACTTTTGAGCCCATATCTCTCCCTCTCTATCTCATTCAAATTGCATATCTCACTTACTCACCTTATCTGTCTTCCTCGACTTATTACTCTCTCTGTAAACATCACACTCTCAGCCACATTGATTCCTTTTGATTTGATTTATTACTGCCAGATGTATTATGCAGTGAAATGTACTATTTCCTGAATGCAAAACAGACAAAACATGTATATAGAGAAAAAAAAAGGAGCGGGTGAAGAAGGTTATGTTACATTCATAGTTTGGCTGTAAAGAAAAGTACACTTAATGTGAGGTAGTTCCATTTAAAATCCTGATGGCAGCAGGGAAAAAGCTGTTCTTAAGTCATTCGGTACGTGACCTCAAACTTTTTTTTGCCCGATGGAAGAATGGGGAAAAGAGAATGTCCAATGATCATGGGTCCTTAATAATGCTGGTTGTTTTTTCGGAGGCAGCGGGAATTGTAGACAGAGCCAGTGGATGGGAGGCTAGGTTGCATGATGGATTGGGCTACATCCAAGTACCTTTGCAGTTTCTTGAAACCTTGGGCAGACAGCAGCCAGATTAAGCTGTGCTACAACCAGAAATAATTATTCCTACAGTGCATCTGTAAATGTTGGTGAGAGTCATAGCAGACATTCCAAATTTGTCAAGATGTCTCAGATTTAGAGGCATTGGTGGGCTTTTTAACGATAGTGTTGGCACGGTGGGACCAGGGTCAGATTGTTGTTGTACATAGACAACAACAACTAGAAGCTGTTAACCACTTATACTTCATCATTATTGATATAGACAGGGATAGATTCTCCTCTACGATTCATGAAGTCAATGACTATCTTCTTCATTTTGCTGACATCGAGAGAGATTATTGTTGCCGCACCAGTTCACCAGATTCTCTATCTCATTCCTGTTTAGATCCGACTCACTACACTGGTATTGCCAGCAAACTTGAAAATCAAGTTGGAGAGGCATATGCTACGCAGACTTAGGTGTATAAGGAGGATATTAGGGGACCTTGTGGGTCACCGGCATTGAGGATGATTTTGGATGTATTGTTCCCTATCCTATTTAAATTTGTGCCACCTTGTTCTCAATCAGTATTTTATTATCTGCTCTGACCAGACCACTCATGGTTTTGAATCATTTTTGTGGATCTTTTTTTCACTTTCTCTGTTGCCTTCACATCTTTCCGAATGTACAGTGCCCAAAATTGGACACAATGACACCAAGACAACATTCAGTCTTAGAATGATAACTGGTAAATTATATTCTTATCCGGCTATGACAATTTCTAATGAGAAAAGCATAACTATTTCCCTTGATATTCAAGACATTATCATCATTGAATACGTAACAATCAACATTCTGTGAATCATCATTGACCAGAAATTTAACTGAAGAAGTTATATAAATGTGATGGGTACTAGTATAAATACCAATTCAGGTCAGAGGCTGGGTTAAAAAAAAAAATGGGCACCAGGAAAGCTCAGTGACTACCGCTGTAGCTGTGCAGACACTTGGAATTGGGCCGGTGTCTGCGGGAGTTTGCGCGTTCTCCCCGTGGTTGCGTGGGTTTTCTCCAGGTGCTCCGGTTTCCTCCCACATCCCAAAAATTCGCTCTTAGGCTGATTGGGAAACAAATTGTCCCTATATTTGGATTCTTCCATTAGGATTTACCTAAAATTAGAATAGGAAAATGTATTTGCCACTATGAGGTATGACGGCGGCGCGGGCTCGTTGGGCCGAATGGCCTGTTTCCCGTGCTGTGTTGCTCTTTGTATCTTTGTATCCTTACTGATTGTGGCCTGTGGGTTAGGAAGTTCAGGATCTGTTCGCAGAGGGAACAGAGTTTGAAGTTAAGTGTCTTAGGAATAATGATATTGAAGAATGTACTAAGGACATAGGTTTAAGGTGTGGTGAAATGTTTAGAGGAGATGTGCGAGACAAGTTTCTTTTACACAGACCTTGGTGAATGTCTGGAAGGGGCTGCCAAGGGACTTGGTGGTATCAGGTATGATAGTGGGATTTAAGGGCCAACTAGACAAATACACGAGTAGGATGGGAAAGAAACGATATGGAATCCATAAGTACGTTGTTTTAGTTTAGGTAGGTGTCATGGTCAGTGCAGTTCAGAAAAGCTGAAGGATCTATTCCTGTGCTATACTTTCCTTTATACTTTGTTCTTTGAAGCTGAGCTGTCGTCAATAAATAGGAGTCTAGCACAGTTGTCTTTGTAATCTGGGTGTTTCATGATTGAGTGCAGAGAGAGAGAGATGGTGTCTGTTATGCACCGATTGCAATGGTCGGCAAAATGCAGTGAATCCAGGCAATCTGGGAGGCTAGAAGTGACTCATACCATGAATAATGTTTCGAAGTGCTTCACAGTGATTTTGAATTGATTTGATTTATTATTGTCATGTAACTTCTCATACAGTGGAAAGAATCATTTCTTGTATGCTATACAGACAAAGCATACTGTTCATAGAGAAGGAAACAAAAACTGCAGTAGTAGTGTTACGTCATAGCTAGGGTGCATAGAAAAAGCAACTTAATGTGAGGTGGGTTTGTTCAAAAGTTTGGCAGCAGGGAAGAAGCTGTTCTTGATTCAGTGATACATGACCTCAGACCTTTGTATCCTTTCCCCGATGGAAAAAGGTGAAAGAGAGAATGTCCAGAGTGCTGAGGTTCCTTGAGTATTCTGGTTGCTTTGCTGAGGCAGCAAGAAGTATAGTCAGAGTCAATAGATAATGGGAAACTAGTGTGTGTTATGGCTAGATTTATGTTTACAAATTTTTGCATTTGTTTGCGGTCTAAGGCAGAGCAAGTTGCGTTACAACCAGAAAAAATGTTTTCTATGGTGCATCTGTAAATGTTGGTGAGAGGCAGTCACTTAGGAGATCTTTCGATTCCTCAGACAAACATTGCATGACTTTATTTGATGGATTATCCTACTTTAGTTTTTGCTTATAAACTTGTAGCAGGAGCACAGCTTTGTGATCTGATTCATCTAATTCTCTGTTAGCCCCGTTGTGTCTTTCCTGATGCACAAACTCAAAGAACAAATGGCAAAAAATGGACAGCACAGGAACAGGCCTTTCGACTCCCTCCAAACCTGTGCCGATATGGAGACCTATTTTAAAATAAAACCTTCTATGCTTACTCGGTCCATATCCCTCTTACCTCCTATTAATACATCAGTCTAGATGTCCCTTAACTGTTGCTGATGTGCCTGCTTTCACGGCTTCTGGCAGCACACTCCAGGCACCAGCCACTCTGTGTGAAAAATACATATATCTCTCTTAATATTTCCTCCTGCATTCGGTACTACTGTCCTTTTGTAATTAACATTTCCACCCTTGGAGAAAAGCCTCTCACAATTTTGTGACCTCTGTCAGATCTCCCCTCAGCCTCCATCTGAGTTTATTCAATCCCTGTTTATTCAATCTCTCCTCATATCCAACAGAGCTGACTTCTCTGTAAGTTAAGTTACTGTTATAAACATTATTTCTCTCACAATAACCGCTTCTCCTATCATCACATCCTCACTCTCTCTTTCTCTTTTTTTTAATGTTCACTGCGTCAAAGTCTTCCTCTTTCACTCTGGAGTGTACTGTGAAGCAAGGCAGTTGAAGCGGAAATGCTGGGAGCATTTGAGGCTTATCTGGATGGCCACATGAACAGACTGGGAATAGAAGGATACAAACGAATGGTCTAGTTGGGCACATGAGTGGCGCAGGCTTGGAGGGCTGAAGGGCCTGTTCCTGTGCTTATTGTTCTTTTGTTCTTATCCATTCATTTTCCCAGCCTCACACCCTTTCTAGATTCAGCCCATCCAACAAGTCACCCCCTCTCTCTCATGCTCATTCCTCTCCTTCCACATCTGTGCACATTTTCGAACACTGTATCAGATGTGGATCTATTGTCATTTGCAGCCTGCGCATTGCTTGTCACAGTTAAGTCTATAATTTTACTGCTCTAAGGAGTGATATGTTTGTACCTGCTGCAGGCCTGAATTTTCTGAGATATCCCATAGAACCATAGAAGATTACAGCTCAGAAATAGGCCTTTTGGCCCTTCTTGTCTGTGCTGAACCATTTTTTGTGTAGTCCCGCTGACCTGCACTTGGACCATATCCCTCCACACCCCTCTCATCCATGAAGCCATCCAAGTTTTTCTTAAATGTTATGTGGCCCTGCATTTACCACTTTATCCAGCAACTCATTCCACACTCCCACACTGTCTGCATGAAGAAGTGGCCCCCCCTCTCCAATATTCCCTTTAAACTTTTCTCCTTTTACTCTTAACCCATGCCCTCTGGTTTTTTTATATGCCCTAGCCTCAGTGGAAATATTTTTCTGAATATTTTCTCAGTTTGAGGAACTGTATTAGATTTTGGATTAAAAAAAACAACAAATTCTTTACAAACTGAACAGTTCCAAATTGTTGATCAATAGAATTTTGCAATTTATTCTAAACGCTAATCCATTTAAATCACATTGCAGGATGTCCACAGTTAAAGATCACACAGTGAGACACAGTAACAATTGAAACTCAAATACTGAAATATCATAGTCCAGTGACAGATGTCACTGAAACTGTCTGAGATCTAGAGATGGGACAGATGGTGTTTGAGTGGACAACATCTTAGTTGATAAATATGATCAACAGAATCTAGTGTTTGGAAAGAAGTAAGTCAATTCTGAAAATAAGTATTTTCCATCACTGAACTCAATGTCGTAATCTGTTTGTTCATATTATATATACTTAAAACCAGATTGTTGCCAACATGTCCCTATGGTGAGATTACAATGTATAAATTAAAGGCTCTGGGAATATTTAACGTCAGATATTAAAATCAGACAGTCCGCCAGCAGTTCAAAAGGACACTGAAGATGCATACTGACGTGGCTGTAATAACGTTCTACACAATCATTACCATTATTGGTGTTCCTGGTGAGTGACTCTAACCATTGAGGTTGTGTATATCTGTATGTGAGCGGCTCTCTGATTTTTAATTCTGACTGAAAATGCTCCATGCTGTTCTCATTGTCTCTGTTATGCAGACTCCGGGTGAACCATGTAATTTACTTAAATCAAATGGCTTGAAATATTTGAGCATTTTCAAATGTCATTCTAATCGTTTTCATCAACTGATAATGAGTTTCTGTGTCTTACTCATGGGTTCACGACACAATGAGGTTAACGTGTTTCGTAGTGAACTACTTAACTTTGTCTGTTGTAAGATTGGACCTCTGTAGGTGATCTCTCTGAAATGATGTTTAGTGGGATTAAGAATATAATCAAAATTTGAGTGTGGACCACTAACCAGAGTGGAATACCTGACATCAGTGAACACGTATTCTAGGGTATATTTTTTATTTTTTTTTTATTTATTGGCTCTTGTATACAAAGATACAAAAATATTTGTCAATGTAAAATTGTACCGATTGAGTTTTTTCACCCAAGTGGAATATCTGATCAACATCTTCAATAATATCTGGCAATATCTGTCCATGTTGAATTGTATTGTGTTTTGGAAAATAATTGGAATGAAAAAAAATTTTCAATTTAAAATATATACTATTTTAATATGGTGAGTGAGTTGTCCATTCTGTGGAGCTGTCTTGAGTCTTTTATCTTTGGAATATGTTGAAAACATATTGATTTAATATTGTTTTGCTTTGATTTAATGACATTTGGTGGTCAGTGTGTGATGTGAAATTTCTCCATACCTCGAGTTTGTGTTGAAAAGAAACAGACTTCAGTTAGTTCCTGATATTTAAATGACCCAATTACAAACCGTACAGTATTCCGTGATTGTCAAAGATATGTGATTTGTCCACATTTCCATTAATCTACAGTGTGTTTTTTTTCCCTCTAGATTGTTGTGGTTCTATCTGATTTGTGTTGCTATTTAAAACAATTTTTGAATCTGACCACCTGAACCCTTAAACCCCTCGAAAGCATTCAGATACTTGAATTATATAGAATGATTAGGAAATGTATTGTTCCGATCAGAATGCAGAACCTGATACTGTTCTGTGGTGAAATTTCTCATTCGATTTGCAAGTTTATAATTTATTATTAATGTGTTGAGTTTTGTTCTTCCTCTCTGCTCATTCCCATTCTTAGCTTGGATTGGTTAGTAAATTTTGAGACTATAATTTTCATTTATTTAATTATTTTTATGTTGAGTTTGTGACTGGACAACTTTTCTTTGGATGCTTCAAAATTAATTTCCATTTAAGGTCCAGAAAAAAAGCACAAACCTTCTCTTGTCTTCCATTTAGTGAGTAACTTCTGATAATCAGCTGCTTAAGAAGGCAAACATGACAATTCTTGTTATTAGCTGATGTATAGAAAATTGAGCCAGGAGATCATGATGCAGAAGTGTAAAATGCTTATTTGTCTTCAGCGAGATATTGTGAGGAGTTCTTGTGGCTCTTCTAGAAGGAGGATGTGATTGCTCTGGAAGGAACGCAAAGGAGATTCACCAGGATATTGCCCAGGCAGCAGTGTTCCTGCAGTGAAGACAGGCTGGTTAGGCTGGGGTTGATTTCCTTAAATAGTGAACACTGAACGTGGTCGCCACTGACCTGTACAAAAGTAGGAGGAACAAAAGTAGGATTTACTATCAAATAAATCGGTTGGATTTAAAATTGGTGTTGTCAAACTTTGCTGAGTTTACCCCAGTCCAATGCCAGCATCTCTACATCAAAAGTAGAAGGAACATAGGATAGTTAAGAAGAAACTTTATCCCCTTAGCAGAGGCGTTAATGTCCAAGGTATGTAGATTACTCAGAGGGTAGTAAGGGCATGGAATGCACTGTGGATTCGACAACTTTAAGGGTATTCAAATGGTCAGTGGATAAGCATATGGATAACACTGGATTAATTTAGGTTAGAAGGTCATTAGATTCATTCCATTGGTCAGCACAACATTGAGGGCCGAATGGCCTGTACTGTGCTGTAATGTTCTATGTTCCATTAAGGTCAGCAGCAGAAGGATTACGGGGGCTCTGTGGAAAATAAAGGCTTTTTGGGTGATTTCAGAAATCCTGCTGGTCATCCTGCACAGCAAGATCCCACATCACACTGCAATGTGGGAGCAATCAGATTTAAAACACAATAGTAAGTGTGAATTGATGACCATCACAGATTCACCCTCAGGAGCACAATCCACAATCACTGTTTATAAATCCAACCTTTTTCGCAGGATGTGTGAGAGAGAGTCTTTGCCAAATTCAGCAAAGGAGGAGCAAGAGATTGATTAAGGAAGTAAAAACAGAGTATGAAAGTAATCTACCGTGGAACAAACTTTAAAAAAAATGTCTATTGGCACGTCAAGAGAAACAGATTGACAAACTAGAACTTTTGCATTCAGAAACGGGAGATCCCATAACAGGAAACAAAATAATACAAGTTTTAAAGAGGAGCTGAAGGAAATTTGAATTTGTAGAGAAATGATTTTGGGGAAAATGATGTGATTGAAGGCAGATAAATCTCTAAGTCTTGATAATCTTCATCTCGGAGTACTTAGAACATAGAACATAGAACAATACAGCACAGAACAGGCCCTTCGGCCTTCGATGTTGTGCCGACCAAAATAAAAAGCAATGCCCCTCCAAACTAAACATTCCCTTCTCTTCCATATACTTATCAACTAACCTCTTAAACGCCACCAAACTTGGCGCATCTACAACAGCTGCAGGCAGGGCATTCCACTCCCTAATCACTCTTTGAGTAAAGAACCTACCTCTGATATCCGTCCTATAACTCATACCCTTAATTTAAAGCTGTATCCCCTCGTGCTAGCTTTCTCCATCCTAGGAAAAAGGCTATCACTGTCCACCCTATCTAAACCTCTAATCATCTTATATGCTTCAATAAGATCCCCTCTTAGCCGCCTCCTTCCTAACGAAAACAACCTCAAATCCTTCAACCTCTCTTCATAGGACCTGCCCTCCATACCATGCAACATCCTGGTAAACCTCCTCTGTACCCTCTCCAATGCCTCCACATCTTTCTTATAATGTGGCGACCAGAACTGCACACAATACTCCAAGTGCGGCCGCACTAGAGTTTTTTACAGCTGCAACATGATGCTGCGGCTCCTAAATTCAATCCCCCTACCAATAAAAGCTAAGACTCCATAGCCTTCTTAACAACTTTATCCACTTGACTGCCTACTTTCAGGGATCTATTGACACATACACCAAGATCCTTCTGTTCCTCAACACTATTAAGAGCCCTACCATTAGCCCTATACTCTACACATTTATTGTTCCTGCCAAAGTGCATTACCTCACACTTTTCACATTAAACTCCATTTGCCACCTCTCGGCCCAGCTCTGCAACTTGTCCAAGTCCCTCTGCAAACTATAACACCCGTCTTCACTATCTACCACTCCACCGACTTTAGTGTCATCTGCAAATTTACTAATCCATCCCTCAATACCCTCATCCAGATCATTTATAAAAATTACAAACAGCAGGGGCCCCAAAACAGACCCCTGAGAATGTCTTCCCTGGAATAGCAGATCCAATGATGATTAATTTCCAATTTTATTGGTTTCTGGGCTGGTTCCTTTGAGAATTAGCTAATGCAAGCCTGGTATTCAGACATGGACATAGAGATAAAACAGTGTACTATAGAGCACGAGCCTAACGGTGGCACTGGGGAAGTTGCAAATGTCAAATTTCAAAGATTCATAACTCAACATTTGGAAGACAGTGGTAATAGTCAGACAAAGTCAGCATGGACTTACAAAAGGGAAATCATGTTTAGAATCTTCCGGAATTGTTTGAAGATGGAACTAGCGGATGTGCTTTATGTAGTCTTCCAGAAGGTTACTGAGTGCAGTAACTCCAAATTTGCAGATGATGCAAAACTGGGTTGGCAGATGAGCTGTGAGGAGGATGCAGAAGATATTCAGAATGATATGGACAGGCTGAGGGTGTGGTCATACGCATGGCAGGTGCAGTTTACTGCAGATCACCCTAAGGGTATTGACTCTGGTAGGAATATTAGGAAAACAATTTATTGCTTGAATGGGTGCAAATTGAAGGAAGTGAATACTCATCAAAACTTTTGTCTCCTCATGCATCATTCACAGCAAGGAACCAGGTAGGAACATCAGAGAGCCAAATGGTCTGTAGGCTTTCATAGCGAGATGATTCCTATTTAAGGATAGGGATGATTTGCTGCAATTTATAAAGCACTGGCAAGGCCACGATTGGAGATTTTTGGACAGTTTTGGCATCCTTATCCAAGGACAGTGTATTTCCGTGGACAGAGTACAGTGAAGATTTACCAGGAAGATACTTGGGATGGTATATGTATCATATGAGGAGGGAGTAGTTTGGTTAGGAATGTATTGAATGGAAATTTGCAGAGTGAGAGCGTTCCTCGCGGAAACGTATTATATTAGAACATAGAACATTACAGGGCAGAACAGGCCCTTCGGCCTTCGATGTTGCGCCGACCAATTAAGAAAAAGCAATGACCCTCTAACCTAAACCATTCTCTTTTCATCCAGAATCTTATCTACTAACCTCTTAAACGCCCCCATATTTGGCGCATCTACAACTGCAGCAGGCAGGGCATTCCATACCCTTACCACCCTCTGGCTAAAGAACCTACCTCTGACATCCGTCCTATAACTACCACCCCTTAATTTAAAGCTATGTCCCCTCGTACTAGCTTTCTCCATCCTAGGAAAAAGGCTATCACTGTCCACCCTATCTAAACCTCTAATCATCTTATATGTTTCAATAAGTCTCCTCTTAGCCACCTTCTTTCTAACGAAAACAACCTCAAATCCCTCAGCCTCTCTTCATAAGACCTGCCCTCCATACCAGGCACTATCCTGGTAAACCTCCTCTGTACCCTCTCCAATGCCTCCACATCTTTCTTATAATGTGGGGACCAGAACTGCACACAATACTCCAAGTGCGGCCGCACTAGAGTTTTGTACAGTTGCAACATGACGTTGCGGCTCCGAAATTCAATCCCCCTACCAATAAAGCTAAGACTCCGTATGCCTTCTTAACAACCTTATCGACTTGATTGCCAACTTTCAGGGATCTATGCACATATACACCAAGATCCCTCTGTTCATCGACACTATTAAGAGTTCTACCATTAGCCCTATTCTCTACACATTTGCTATTCCTGCCCAAGTGAATTACCTCACACTTTTCCGCATTAAACTCCATTTGCCACCTCTCCGCCCAGCTCTGCAACTTGTCCAAGTCTCTGTATTCTAATAGAATAAAGCAGGGTTGACTCAGAAGGAATGTTACCAGTAGTGGGGGAGCCAAGAACTAGGTGTCATAGTTTGATGATAAGGGGCAAACCTTTTTGAACTGAGTTGAGGAGCATTTTCTTCAGTCAGAGATTGGTGAACGTGTGGAATTCTGTGATTTCAAAAATAAATTAGATATAGCTTTAGGGGCTAAAGGGACCAAAGGATTTGGGGTAAGGGTGCATCAAGATATTAAATTTGATGATCAGCCACGATAAAAATGAATGAATAAAAATAAGCGCAGCTCTTATTCATGTTTCTAGCTTACATCTTTCAATGACTGGAGGGCTCGCCTGGAATGAAAGAGTGGAGAAACCCTTAATCACGGTCCCCACCCCTCCTCCCTCCCATACACCCAACCCCGCACGACAATTTATCTTCTCATTTCTCCCTTCCTCTCGGGCTACTCTCTCTCTTACTCTCTCTCTTTCTTACACCCTCCTCTTTCTCTCTCCCTCACTGATAACACAATCTAATGAGAACCTTGGGTGAGAGTTGGAAAACTGACAATTGCATTCTGAGTGAAATGAATTGATGTGGCTGCTGCAGTTATATTGACCGACTGATCTCTTAAAAGTAAACACAATAACTGTATGGAATGAAGCAAATGGAAAATGCTTTCTGAGGGTCCTGAGAATAGGCCTTAAATTGAGTAAACCTTGGGGACAAAGAGCAGGATTCTCTCCATCCCAGTGAAACAGAACTGTCCTTTCCAGCCCCAAAACATCCGACACGTGGATGAAAAGGGAGAGGGATGGAAAGAAAGCCACTGTTCTCCACGCTGTGGCCGATCCACGCACGCCTCATACACCCACCAACAATAAAATTACCACAAATCGCAATAGGATTTTATTTTAATTACAAGATGCCACATTGAAACAAATAGATGCAGAGAGAGAGGAAAAGTTGTAGTGACAGAGGATGAGACATTGAACTACCTTCCTTACCCACACCCCACAAAAAAATGATAAATTCTCCAAATTGCACAACCCTGTCTGAAAACATAACCGGGTCACATGGATTGAGAACAAGCATTTACCAAGGCCAGGTCTTTGTTTTTTTTATCCCCTTCTCCCTCCCATGGGCTTTATCGTCACTGATCTAATTTGCCTTTAACTTGTGTGGTTACCATTTGCAGTTCTGCATATGCTGCAAGTCATTGATGCAAAGCAGGATCCCATGGACAGCAATGTTTCCACATCACCCAACCTAGTCGGCAAGTGTCTAAAACCTCAATCGGGAAGACGCTGTTCAATTCCTCAGGTTACATATCAGAACAAGTTGTCTCAGGATTGGGCATCACACTTTCTGGAAAGATGTGGCAGGGACATTTGTGACTAAACATAAGAAACTCTCTATCACCAAATCCTGTGACATTTTCCCTCCATCCCAACTCCACAATGTTCAGCGATCTGTCCCACTTGCTTAACCTGATCCTCTCTTTTCTCTCTCACTCCCACATTTTGTAACAGGAGCCTTTCCTCAGCTCTCTCTCTACTCTCTCATTTCCACGATCTCACAAGCCACACAATGAAAATGCAGAGACACAGACAGACAGTGTCATGAGACAGAGTTTGATGGCGTGGTTCAAGCCACGCCGAATTCCTGAAGAAGAACACCTTGCTTTGTAACCTGTGAAAGCTGTGTGGGAAAGTGTGAACTGTTCTTCATTAACATTTAGTGGTTAATTAACAAAAATATTTGCCAGTCACTTTAAGTGAACAATTTTCAATTTGTTTACTTAACTACTTAATTAACTAGCTGAAGAAGTAACACACTAATTTAAGTAAGATTACACTGGAGTGCTGTTCAAATAAATACAAAGCCCGTTCATTAACAAAAGAAAACTTTATACATAGTCAATCTCAAAAAATATGCACAAACAAAATTTTGGCTTTGGAAAACATTTTTTTTTTCCATTCTTCGTTCGATTCCGTTGCCTATAAGTTCTTGTTGATTTGGTTCCCTTTGTTAAACAGATGGAGAGGTCTATTAAGAGATATTCAAACTTTATACACCTGCCACTCTGTGTCTGCATTGTCCCAAGTCTGGAGAATTCCCTTTATTTCCCTTGAACGTTTAAACTCTGTCTTAACACTGAAACAGCTTTTTAGGAGTTCTGCAACAAGACCGCACAAGGTGCAGTTAGCAGTGTCAAATATATTTTACACTGTTTGATGGAATGTACCCTTGAAATGTGTGAGCTCATACACTTTGGAAGGGGTAATTTGACAAGGAAGTACTCAATAAATGTTCGTACTCTAGGAAGATCTATGGCAGAATGCGATCTTAGCGTATTTGATCCCAGACCTTTGAGAGCAGAAGTGTATGTTAGTGTAGGTGATGGGGGGAATGTCATATAGGAAACTTGCCTTTATCAATCAAGGCATAGATTAAAAAGCAGGAAAGTAATGTTGGTGTCGTATCGAACTTTGTTGAGGCCCCAGTTAGAATATTGTGTGCTGGGACATAGCTTTAAATTAAGGGGTGGTAGTTATAGGACGGATACCAGAGGTAGGTTCTTTACCCAGAGGGTGGTTAGGGTATGGAATGCCTTGCCTGCGGCAGTTGTAGATGCGCCAAGAGGTTAATAGATAAGTTTATGGACGAAAAGGGAATGGTTTAGTTTGGAGGGTCATGGCTTTTTCCGAATTGGTCGGCGCAACATCGAAGACCGAAGGGCCTATTCTGTGCTGTAATATTCTATGTTCTATGTTCTAGTCGCCACATTATAGGAAGGATGTCATTGTACTGAAGCGGAGTGCAGAGGAGATTCACCAAGATGTTGCTGTGGATGCCGTTATGAAAAGAGGTTTTGTAGGCTTAGGTTATTAAAGTTTTAGCAGAGAAGACTGAGGGGCGACCTGATCAAAGTGTACAAGGTTATGAGGGATATGGACAGAGTAGATAGGAAGCAAGTGTTCCCCTTATCTGAAGGGTCAGTCACAAGGAGACGTAGGTTCATGGTGAGTGCAAGGAGGTTGGGAAGGGGATATCATAAAGTATATGTATATTTTATATATATATATTTATCCAGAGACTGGTGACAGCCTGGAATGTGCTGCCTGGAATGGTGGTGGAAGCGGGTTGCCACATCATTAAAAAGGTATCCGGATGAGCACTTGCCACATCATTGACATTCAGGTCTATGGGCCAAGTGCTGGCTGATGGATTCAGATGGAATTTCAGGCATTTCTAGTGTACCATTTCAGACTTGCTGGGCAAAAAAATCCACCTTAGGGACATAGATAAGCTGCAGAGCTGGGCTGAGAAGTGGCAAATGGACTTTACTGTGGAAAAGTGTGAGGTGATTCACTTTGGAAAGAGTAACAACATTATAGAATTTAGGGGTAATGGAAGGACTCTTGATAGTATCGATGAGCAGAGAGATCTCGGTGTATGTGTGCATAGCTCCCTGAAAGTTGGCATCCAGGTTGATAAGGTTGTTAAGAATGTGTATGGTGTGTTAGCTTTTATTGTTAGAGCGATTGAATTTTGGAGCCATGAGATCATGTTGCAACTGTACATGTGCAGCGGCACATGGAGTATTGCACATAGTTCTGGTCGCTGCATTGTAAGGAAGATGTGGAAGCATTGGAAAGGGTGCAGAGGAGGTTCACCAGGATGTTGCCTGGTTTGGTGGGAAGGTCTTAAGAGGAAAGGCCGAAGGACTTGAGGTTGTTTTCTTTAGAGAGAAGAAAGTTAAGAGGTGACCTAATTGAGGTTACAAGATGATCAGAGGGTTAGATAGGGTGGACAGTGAGAGCCTTTTTCCTCAGATAATGATGCCTAACATGAGGGGACATAATTTAAACTGTGAGGTGATAAATATAGGATCGATGTCAGAGTTAGATTCTTTACTCAGAGGGTAGTAAGGGTGTAGAATGCCCTGCCTGCAGCAGCTGTGAACTCGCCAACTTTAAGGGTATTTAAATGGTCAGTGGATAGGAATATAGATAATATCGGAATAGCTTAGATTAGAGGGTCATTAGATTCGTTCCACTAGTAGGCACAATATTAAGGGCCGAAGGGCCTATATTGTGCTGTCTCGTTCTATGTTTTATGTCTCAATCTGTACCTCTCACTCTTTATTATCCTCATTCTTTCTCACTCTTTCCTTCCCTCCATTTCTCCCAATCAATCAGAAACATTGAAATGGAGAAAGAGATCCACAAAGAGAATCTCCTAAACCTGAATTAAAATGCCAGCCCTGGTCCCCACTGCCCACCTTCTGTTCCCTCTTAGTCTCTGGAAGCTGCTCAACTCTCTGTTTCAGTTTGAGAAGGGCTGTGATTGCTTCATTACATTTTTTAAATCCTCCCAGAATTTCTGACAGTGTTTGAGTGGAGCAGCAGCTAGTCACTACACACCGGAGATCTCTACAGCCTGTCTCTCTTTCTCAAATGCTCTCCCTCCATCACTTGCTTTGACTTTCCGCTCCCCTCAGCTTTCCTCTGTCACCTCTTTTCTTTTCCTGCTCCTGCCACTATTGCTCTCACTCATTGCAATTCTTATGTAGGTCCAGGTATTTGCAACCACACCAACAAGTAACAAGGGTGGCATATCTTGTGAGGATATGTTGAGAGAGCTCGATCTTTTCTCCTTGGAGAGACTAAGGATGAGAGGTGACCTGATAGAGGTGTATAAGATGATGAGAGGTATTGATCAAGTGGACTCTCAGAGGCTTTTCCCCAGGGCTGAAATGGCTGCCGCAAGAGGTCACAGATTTAAGGTGCTAGGGAGTAGGTACACAGATGTCAGAAGTAAGTTTTTCACTCAGAGGGTGGTGAGTGAGTGGAATTGAATGCCGTCGATAGTAACAGAATTCTGGATAAGTTTATGGGACTTAATAGGATTGATGGTTATCGGTAAATCTAGAAGGCAGAGATATGCTCAGTGCAACTTGTAGGCCAAAGGGCCTGTTTGTGCTGTTGTTTTTCTATGATTCTATGGTTCTAACCTCTTACTGGAGTAAGGGGTGAGAATCATAGATTCTAGAATCATAGAATTTAGAGTCATAGAAAAAATCCCTCCTTCTCCCTTCCCGGCCCCTGTCCTCTCTGGAGATTGTCACAGTGCTGTGCATGGGATCATGCTGTGCTTAAAATCCCACAAAGAAAGCTGGAAAGGGAAATGGAGAGATTCTGGAGGGAGGTGAATAGAAATAGGGAGAAAACAAGATGTAGAGAGCAATACTGGTGTGAGATAGAGAGATACGGGGAGAAACAGGATGAAAAAAGAAAAAAAATGGAGAACCATAGGGAGATATGGGGTAAAGCTATAATGATGAAGAATTGAAATGCACTGGATGGGAGAGAAATCCAAATAGAGGGGGAAAAAGCTAATCCGAGAGAAGAGGAGTTTAGCAAGAGATAGAAAGAGAAGAAAGGGAAAAGGCATACAGAGAGAAGGGAGAAAGGGAAAAAGAAAAGATGCACAGATGATGTAATCAGGAAATTATAAATAGAAAAGCTGCGGGAGAAAATGAGAATAGGAAGAAATTTATATAGAAAAAAAAGTCCTGAATTAACAACCAACTCCATCAGCTGTCCAGTCCAGAGGAGTGCTCAAGCCGGGGTGGGTCCAGAAGAGTGCTCAACTTGGGATGGGCTCTGATAATTGGGTGCAGAAAGCAATTACAGTTTCTATTCTGTTATATCTCTGTCCATTTTGGGTCTAATTAGGAACTTGTCCAGCTTGAACTAATCCTGTAAAACAGATTAGTTGAGGAATCCAATCTCTCTGAAATATTTGAAAGATCAGAATTTGTAGATTTGCTCTGTTAAAGTAAGAGGTGTGTAATTCAGAGGTGTTTGTCCCCCAGACCCCATTTTGCCATCAGTTTTTCATTGGCCACTTTCCAATCTGCTATGTTAATCTCTAATGCAATTTCTCCAACAACTCTGCCACCTTAGGAACCCTTGTCCATTGGAATTGATGCTGAAATCCTCTCTTTAGTGTCTGTTCAGGCATGGAGAATGTTTGCTCACTAATTTTCCACCTCATCTCTTTTTCTCATACAGTTAATTTACTAGGAATTGTGATTCTGAGTCTGGGAAAGTGTGGCCTCTCCACCTGCACCACTCGCTACCTGGTGGCCATGGCAGCAGCGGATCTACTGTTCATCATCATTAGCCTCATTCTTGGCTACATAAATGGTTGTTATTTCCCTCTGAATTTCCTGTCTCTCACCTCGGTATGTCGCATTAAAGATATCCTGACTTTTACAGCCAGAGACTGTTCTGTTTGGTTCACCGTAACTTTCTCCTTTGATCGATTTGTGGCCATTCGCTGCCAGAAACTGAAAACTAAATATTGCACTGGGAAAACTGCAGCTGTGGTTCTGGCAACAACTGGCATCCTGCTCTGTGTGAAAAATATCCCCATGTACTTTACAGTTGAACCTGGAAGGATAATTGACAATGTCCAGTGGTTCTGTCAGACAAAGGCCAACTTTTGGACTGATCCTGGATGGGTTGGATTTTCCTGGTTTGAACAGGTTTTAACCCCATTGCTCCCATTTGGTTTAATCCTGTTGATTAACGCTTTGACGGTCAGATACATTTTGGTGACCAGTCGAGTCCGGAAGGGGCTGAGGGCTCGCAGTCAGGGAGAGAATTGCAGAGACCCTGAAATGGAAAGCAGAAGGAAGTCAATGATTTTACTCTTCAGCATATCCGGAGCTTTCATTCTCCTCTGAGCGGTGTCTGTTTTTTTTTTATCTATTCGACAGTGAAAGGATTAGTTTCTGTCACTCTTCCTGAATTCACATTTCAACAAATCGTGTTGATGCTGCGGAATTTAAATTGCTGCGCAAACACATTTATTTACGCGGTGACTCAATCCAAATTCAGGGAGCAGATCAGAATTGTGCTGAAATACCCAGTTACATCAATTGTTCAATTAATGAAGAAACAAAACTGACTGACAGCCAATCACAGACTGGGATCACCAACTGACCACCTCAGCCAAACAGAGACCAAGATCACTAATTGACAGCCTCAGCCAATCAAAGACTGGATTGCTAACTGACTGCTTCAGCCAATCAGAAACTATATTGCTGGCTGACTCCCTCAGCCAATTAGAGATTGGATTGCTCAGAGACTTCCCCAGCCAATCAGAGACCAATATCAACAACTAAGCAACAATGCCAATCAGCCACCAGATTGCTAACTGACTGCCTCAGCCAATCAGAAGCCAGACTGACTACTGCCCGAATCAGCCAATCAGAAATGCCGCTCTCTTCCTGACAGCCAATGACTGATTTTGGCACTTTAATGACAGTGGATGAACCAATCAGAGACTGGGTTTTATGGCTGATAGTTGTGTCTGTCAATCAGGCATCGGCAGTAACAACCTGCCCCCTAGAATAAATCTGGGAACTCAACTTGCTGAGTGACAGACACTTCAACTAGTCAGGAAGCTTGTGTGTGTGTGTGTCTGTGTCTGTGTGTGTGTGAGAGAGAGAGATAGATAAACACACACACACACACACAGAATGGGACACAGAGAGGGAGGCAGGCACAGAAAGGCAGATAGAGAGTGAGCGAGCAAGGGAGACTAAAAGAGAGTGCAAGAGTGAGTGTGTGACACAGAGAGGGGGGCAAGAAAGAGAGAGAGAGCGAGAGCAAGTGTGAGAACGAAAGTGCGAGAGAGAGTGAGAGCAAGAAAATGACAGAGAGAGAGGCAAAAACAGTTAAAATCCATATCTACCCCTGCCAGAAGTCTGAACTTCTAAAACTGAATTATAAAGAACTATATGCATTTTATTTAATAATTTAAAGCATTTAGATAGTTACATAGGTAAGATGCATATAGAAGGATATGGACCAAATGCGGACAATTGGGATTAGCTTAGTGATTTAAAAAAAAACGCATTGCAAGTTGGGCAGAAGAGCCTGTTTCCTTGCTGTAAACCCTTGATGACTCTATGATTAACTTTCATAGATACACGTTTTGAAATAGCTCATCACTGAGCAGTACAGATACCGCTGTGTGCAAATATGCTATTTAAGTGCAATTTATCAAAGAACATTTTATAACATAACTGCATGTCTTTACAACATCTACTCTAGACCATTACCACAGAGGAAATATTTATAATTTGATTTTTTTTAATTTTGAATCATGTAAATGCAAATGAAAAATTTAAACAGAAGACTATTGTTTGTGAATGTCACCAATATGCCATTTTGTCACAGGTCAAACAATGAGGTGGATTGATTTGATTTATTGTCATGGATTAGTATACAGTGAAAATCATTGTTTCCAGTACATCTTACCCAAAACATCCCATTCATAAAAAAGGAAAGTAGAGGGTGCAGTATGTAGTGTTACAGTCATAGCTGGGAGTAGAGAAAGACCAATTTAATATGAGGTAGGTCCATTCAAAAGTCTGATGGTAGCAGGATAGAAACTGTATTTGAGTTGCTTGGTGTGTGTCCTCAGACTTTTCTATCTCTTTCCCGATAGAATAAGATAGACTGTGCATTGCGTTCTTGATTATGTTCGGTGTTTTTTCAGAGGCGGTGGGAATTGTAGACACTTAATGGTTGGGAGGCTGTATGATGGACTGGGGTTCGTTCATGACCCTCCCTTCATGGGGATTAGCAGGGTAAAGGGGTGTCAGGGATAGAGCTTGGTTGGGTTGCCGTTGATGCAAGCTCATGGACTGAATGGCCACCTTCTGCACTGTAGGGATCCTATGAGTCTATGATTGTATGATTTTGAATGAATGGATCAACCCGGGGTAATAATTACAAACCATGAAAGCATTCTTGCTCAATGAAGTATCTAGATTGATGGTAATAATAACATGAGTGCTCTGACCAAATCAATTATTGAGACAAATGATGATTTCAAATTGATTCTTTTCAAATAATATTAAAGCAAATCTGTGTCGCTGACAGCAGAAGGCTCGCAACTGAATTATGGGTAATATTTTGTTGGCTTATCATCCATGGACACAGAACAACTTGTTGATTCTTTTAGATCGAGGCTTCAGATTAGTGCTGTGCAATTAGAAAATAATCTTTGTAAATCTTTGTAATCCTACCCTGTTTCACTGCTTGTGAATGTATCAGAGAAATATCTAGGAAAGGTTAAATTACATATCAGTTTAAAGTTTATTTATTACTGTCACAACCAGCATAGGCGGCACAGTGGCAGAGTGGTTAGTACAGCTGTCTCACAGCTCCAGGGACCCGGATCAATTCCAGCCTTGGGTCACTATCTGTGTAGAGACTGCACGTTCTCCCGGTATCTGCGTGGATTTCCGCCAGCTGCTCCGGTTTCCTCCCACACTCTAAAGATGTGCAGGTTAGGTGGATTGACCATGCTAAATGGCCCCTTAGTGTCCAAATATATTTAGATGAGGAGGATTGGTCCTGCTGAATCCCCCCTGAATTGGTCTCCAGAGATGTGCACTTTAGAAGGATTGGCCAAGCTAAATGATCCCTTCGTATCAGGGCTTCAGCAGGAGAAATGCAGAGGTTTTAGAGATCTGGTTTGGATGGCACTGTTGTTAGTACAGGCTCAAAGGGCTGAATGGCCTCCTCAAGAACAGCACAGCACAACACAGGAAACAGCCGTACAAGTTGTTCTTTTTTTTTTATTACGCTCAGTCTCTCTCTGTATCAGACAGAAGTCTGGATTGCGGAATTGAATTACTTAGAATGGGTCTAAACCCTGAAATTCCCTCTCTAACGCATTATGGATCAACCCACAGCACAGGGACTGCAGCGATTCAAGAAATCAGCTCACCACCAACTTCTCAAGGCACAATTAGAAATAGACAATAAATGCTGGCCTAGCCAGCCGTACCCATGTCCCACAAATAGAACACCGAACAGAGGAAACTACAGCACAAACAAGCTGTTCGGCCCACAAGTTGCGCTGATCATATCCTTACCTACTAGGGCAATCTATAGTCCTCATCCCACGTACAATGAATAAAAAAAAACTGCACTGCAGATTTCCATGAATCTGTGCTTAATTCAACATTGAGATTAAAACTCCAGTTCTTGACTGAAGAGACATTAAGGGCATTTGAAGTAAATTGAAGTGTATTTATTAGCGTCACAAGAGGCTGACATTAACTGCAATGAAGTTTCTGTGAAAATCTCCTAGTTGACACCCTCGGTTCCTGTTCGGGTACACAGAGGGAGAATTTAGCATGGCCAATGCATCTAACCAGCACATCTTTGAGATGTAGGAGGAAAGTGAAGTGCTGGACTTGGCTGAAATTTTGCTGAAATCAGATCATAGATTAAAATTCAAAAAATATAAGAGGAAGTAACATTGAAAAGGGGTCTGCTAAAGAACAGGGAGACACGATTAATGACATAGTTATTACAAAAAACTAACAACAAAATTCAGGTAGAATTGTTTGCCATTTCCTGTGCTGTTCACACTCAAAGGATGTCACTTAAACATAAATAAAATAGTTCAGATTTCCCATGTCCAGGCATTTCCTTCCTTCCAAGTGTTGGAGCAAAATGATAAGTAATCTGAAATCAAACAACTATGAATAAGAAAGTTGTGTGTGTTGGAAGATGTGCCAGTTTACAGATCACAACAGTTTATAAAGATTGTAAAATGCGATGGAAGTTATTTAATTCCATTTGGACAGATAACATTAACACAAGTCTGTTTATTCACAAATTATGTATATGGATATGGTAATAGCTTTAAATTATATTATTTTTCATTATATATGCTTGTTCTACCAAACAGAATAAAGAAACATATTAATGCATAAATACAAATCCCTTTACTGTATCATTTTTAATTGAAAGTTAATTTATTAATGTTACAAGAAGGCTTACATTAAAACTGTAATTAAGTTACTGTGAAAATCCCTAATTATCACATTCTGGCCCATATTCGGGTACACAGATGGAGAATTTAGCACAGCCAATGCAATTAACCAGCACGTGTTTTGAACTATGATTTGAATTATTATTTTCACGTATTTGTTTACAGTGAAAATTATTGTTTCTTGTGCACTGTACAACAAAACATACTGTTCACAGGGAAGGAAACGAGAGGGTGCAGAATGTAATGTCACATTCATAGCTATGGTGTAGAGAAAATCAACTTAGTAAGAGGTAGTTCCATTCAAACGTATGATAGTAGCAGGGAAAAAGCTGTTCTTCAGTCTGTTGGTATGTGACCTCAGACATTTGTAACTTTTTCCTGACGGAAGAAGGTGGAGGAGAATAGTGCTGGGTAAGCAGGGGCCTTGATTATGCTAGCTATTTTGCCGAGGCTGTGGGAAGTGTAGATAGTGTCAATGAATGGAAGACTGGTTTGTGTGATGGATTGGGCTTTGTTCACAATGCTTTGTAGTTTCTTGCAGTCTGTGACAGAGCAAGATCCCGTGATACAATCAGAAAGAATGTTTTCTTATAAAAATTGATGAGAATCATAAAGGACATGGCAAATTCCCTTAGCCATCTGAGAAAGTGAAGACATCAGGGCTTTCTTAACTACTGAATTGGCAAAGAGGGACCAGGATAGATTGTTGGTGATCTGGACACTTAGAAACCTGAAGCTTTTAATATTTCCCTTCATTCCCATTGATGTCGACAGGGGCATGTTCTCCTTTACGCTTTCTGTAGTCGATGACTATCTCCTTCGTTTTGTTGACATTCGGCTTACCAGATTCTCTACTCATGTCGGTACCCTGCCTCATCACTTTTGAGATCCTGCAGTGGTATCATAAGCACATCTGAAAACCAAGTTGCAGGGAAACTTAGCCACAAAGACTAAGGAGTATATGGACTATAAGGAGTATATACTCCTCACAAAGTATGAGGAGTATAATAGGGGGCTGAGGGCACAGCCTTATGGGGCACCAGTGTTGAGGATGATTTTGGAGGAAGTATTGTCACCTATCCTTATTGATTGCAGTCTGTGAGTTCAGAAGTCTAAGATTCCAGTTGCAGAGGGAGGAGCCATACCCCAGGATATGGAACTTGGAGATAATATATTATTAATATATAAATATAAATTCCTTTGCTCTACCAGATCACCATTCATTGATTCTTAAATGAGTGTTAAAATTGCAAGGTGGAGAATCAAAGTTGTCGATTAAATTAAATTCTGATTGTTTTGTGAATGTGATTTTGGAGAGCAAATACTTGAACTATACTGATAGAATCATTGAATCCTAAGTGCAGATGGATACCATTTGGTCTATCGAGTCTACAATGACCACAATCTCACCTAGGATCTATCTCCATAATCCCATGCATTTACCCAAGCCAGTTCCCCTGATGCTAAGGGGCAATTTAGCATGTCCAATCCAACCAACTTGAGATCATAATTCTATCTCTTTCACGATAGCGATGGAAAGAGATAGGATCAGACAGGCTAGGAAGGTGTATGTCTGGAGTAAGGAGAAATATGAAAACATTAGGCAGGTAATTGGACGCATAAACTGGAAGAAGGTGTTCTTGGGGAAGAGTACAGAAGGAAAGTAGGGGTTTTTCAAAGAATGTTTGTCTGGGGCACTGCAAGACAACATTCCAAGGAGCCAAGGAGGTTCTGGTAAGACGCGAGAACCGTGGTGCCCGAAGGTAGTGGTGAACCTAGTTAGGAAGAAAAAAAAGGTATATAAAAGGTTCAGAGAGTTAGGGGATGTTAGGGATCTAGAGGAGTGTAAGATGTGTAGAAGGAAACTTATTAGGGAAATTAGGAGAGCCAGAAGGGGTCATGAGAAGGTCATGGCTGGTAAGATTAAGGAGAATCCCAAGCCTTCTACAAATATGTGAAAAGTAAAAGGATGAGAAGAGACGGGATAGGGCCTATAAAAGGTGAAGGGGGAAAAGTCTGTGTGAATCCGGAAGAAATGGCAGAGGTGCTTAACGAGTATTTTGCCTCGGTATTCACAGTGGAAACTGAACTGGGAGATTGCACTGCAGGTTTGCAGCATATGGAAAAGATTGAGTATGTGGATGTTAGGAAAGAGGATGTGTGAGACCTGTTAAATTCTATCAAGATAGACAAGTCGCCGGGACCGGATGGGATGTACCCCAGTTTAATGTGGGAGGTGAGGGAAGTGGTTGTAGAGGCCCTGGCAATGATCTTTGCATCATCCATGGAAACGGGAGAGGTTCCGGAGGATTGGAGGATTGCGGATGTGATTCCTATCTTTAAGAAAGGGAACAGGGATAGCCCAGGAAATTACCGACCGGTGAGTTTGACTTCAGTGGTTGGTAAGCTGATGGAGAGGCTTCTGAGGGATAAGGTTTCTGGCGAAGGTGAGAGGGCATGGGATCCAAGGGGCTTTGGCCTTGTGGATCCAGAGCTGGCTTGCCGGCAGAAGGCAGAGAGTGGTTGTGGTTCAGTCTTGTTCTGCATGGAGGTTGGTAATCAGTGGAGTGCCCCAGGGATCTATTCTAGGACCTCAGCTGTTTGTCTATTTCATAAATGACCTGGATGAGGAAGTGGAGGGATGGTTAGTAAGTTCGCCGACGTTACAAAGGTCGGTGGTGTTGTGGATGGTCTGGAGAGATGCCAAAAGTTGCAGCGGGACATAGACAGGATGCAAGATGCAGGAGAAGTGGCAGATGGACTTCAATGCTGATAAATGTGCAGTGGTCCATTTTGGCAGGAATAATGGGTTGAAGGAGTACAATATAAGGGGTAGGAGTCTTAGCTGTGTTATAGAGCAGAAGAATCTCGGGGTCCATAGGACTCTTAAATCAACCTAGCAGGTGGAGGAAGTGGTCAAGAAGGCCTACGGTGTACTGGCCTTCATTAATCGAGGAATAGAGTTCAGGAGTCAGGAGGTAATGATGCAGCTCTATGACAGACTCTTGACAGACCCTAGTTGGAGTATTGTGTGCAGTTCTGGTCGCCTCATTATAGGAAGGATGTAGAGGCTATTGAGAAAGTTCAGAGGAGATTTACAAGGATGCTGTCTGGATTGGGAGACAGACCTTATGAAGATAGGTTGTGGGAGCTGGGACTCTTCTCACTGGAAAGACATAGGTTGAGAGGCGACCTGATAGAGGTTTACAAAATGTTGAGAGGAATAGATAGGGTGGACTCTCAGAGACTATTTCCCCGAGCTGAAATGGTCACTGCGAGAGGACACAGATTTAAGATGGAGTGCCCGAGACAAACATTCCTTGAAAAACCACCCCTTTCCTTCTGTACTCTTCCTCAAGAACACCTCCTTTCAGTTTATGCGTCCAATTACCTGCCTAATGTTTTCATATTTCCCCTTATTCCAGACATACATCTTCCTAGCCTCCCTGATCCTATCCCTTTCCATCGCTTTCATTCCCAAGATGCTCACCTACCGTGAGATCCGACACCTGCCCTGGCTCATTAGCAAGCACCAGGTCAAGTACAGACTCTCCTCTTGTAGGCTTTTCCACGTACTGTGTCAGGAAACCTTCCTGAACACACCTAACAAACTCCACACCATCCAAACCCCTTACCCTTGGGATATTCCAGTCGATGTTTGGGAAATTGAAATCTCCCATCACGACAACTCTGTTATTTCTACATCTGTCTTGGATCTGTTTCCCTATCTGCCGCTGTTGGGCGGCCTATAGAATATGCCCAGCAAAGTTATCGAGCCTTTGCTGTTCCTAACGTCCACCCTCAGAGACAACTTTACTGTCTAAAGATGTGCATGTTAGGTGGATTTGCCATGCCATATTGCTCATTAGTGTCCAAAGATTAGGTGGATTGCTCGTGCTGAATCGTGCCTTAGTGCATAGGTTAGTTGATTAATGATTCTAAATTGCCCCTAGTGTTCAAAGCTGTGTAGATTAGGTGGATTGGCCATGTTAAATCAACCTCTTTGTGTATTTGCAAAGACGTGTAGATTAGGTGATTCGCCATGTTAAATTGCCCTTTTATATCCAAAGGTGTGCAATTTCGATAGACTGGCTGTGCTAAATTGCCCCTTAGTGTCCAAAGATATATTGGTAGGTGGATTGGACATTGTAAATTGCCCTTTATGTCCATGGATGCATAAGTTAGGTGATTGTGCATTCTCAACTAGCTGTTAGTGTCCAACAATGTGCAGTTTAGGTGATTGTCCATGTTAAATTGTTCCTTAAGGAACAATTAAGGATTTCCAGAGTCCTCTCCCTATATGAGGTTGTAGGGTTAGGACCAAGGTGGGATTGTTATTGTCGATTCAAACTCGATGGGCTGAATGGCCTCCTTCTGTACAAAGGGTCATGAACAAGACCTCGTCCATCACTGAAACTGATCTCCCATTCAATGATTCCGTCTGCAATTCCCGCTGCCTTGGGGAATACAGACAGCATAATTAAGGAGCACATGTACCCTGGACATTCTGTAGACATTTTCTACAGAAAATGCAGATGTGTGGAATAGAGGGTGATTTAGCTAATTGGATTAGAAATTGGCTGGCAGATAGAAGACAGAGGGTGGTGGTTGATGGGAGATATTCATCGTGGAGTTCGGTGACGAGTGGTGTGCCTCGGGGGTCTGTTTTGGGGCCCCTGCTGTTTGTAATTTTTATAAATGATCTGGATGAGGGTATTGAGGGATGGATCAGTAAATTTGCAGATGATACTAAAGTTGGTGTGTGGTAGATAGTGAAGAGGGGTGTTTTAGTTTACAGAGTGACTTGGACAAGTTGCAGAGCTGGGCCGAGAGGTGGCAAATGGAGTTTAATGTGGAAAGTGTGAGGTAATGCACTATGGCAGAAATAATAAATGTGTAGAGTATAGGGCAAATGGTAGGATTCTTAGTAGTCTAGATGAACAGAGGGATCTTGGTGTGTATGTGTATAGATCCCTGAAAGTAGGCAGTCAAGTCGAGAAGGTTGTTAAGAAGGCATATGGAGTCTTAGCTTTTATTGGTAGGGGGATTGAATTTCGGAGCCGCAACGTCATGTTGCAAATGTACAAAACTCTAGTGCGGCCGCACTTGGAGTATTGGGTGCAGTTCTGGTCCCCACATTATAAGAAAGATGTGGAGGCATTGGATAGGGTACAGAGGAGGTTTACCAGGATGTTGCCTGGTATGGAGGGCAGGTCTTATGAAGAGAGGCTGAGGGATTTGAGGTTGTTTTTCGTTAGAAAGGAGGCGGCTAAGAGGGGACCTAATCGAAACATATAAGATGATTAGAGGTTTAGATAGGGTGGACAGTGATAGCCTTTTTCCTAGGATGGAGAAAGCTAGCACGAGGGGCACAACTTTAAATTAAGGGGTATGAGTTATAGGACGGATATCAGAGGTAGGTTCTTTACTCAAAGAGTGATTAGGGAGTGGAATGCCCTGCCTGCAGCTGTTGTAGATGCGCCAAGTTTGGTGGCTTTTAAGAGGTTAGTTGATAAGTATATGGATGAGAAGGGAATGGTTTAGTTAGGAGGGGCATTGCTTGTTATTTTGGTCGGCACAACATCGAAGGCCGAAGGGCCTGTTCTGTGCTGTATTGTTCTATGTTCTATGTTCTATGTTCTTCCATCAGAATAAAAAAAGATGCAAAATTCTGTGGTCACGCACCAACCAATGTGCTGTAGGGATTCTATATTAAACTGATCTTTCTTTACAACTGAGCTATGACAGTAACAGTATATTCTCCTTTCTATCTACCCTATGAAGACTATGCTTTGCCTGTATAGCATGAAAAAAAAACACTTTTCACTGTGACCTGATACACGTGACAATAACAAATCAAATCAGATCAAACCCTTTGAGAATCTTACATATTTCAATGGAATTGTCCTTGTCACTTTTTAATTAGAGCAGCATTTATTCACCCTCTGATCAAGGGAGAAGTTTAACTTCAGTGTAGCCAATTTCACAACATATGACTGTATACCCCCAGTGAAGGATATATGTCCTAAGGCATGAAGGCTAATACTGAACACAATATTTTGGTTTGTTTTATGTTAGTTACAGCCATTGAAATGACCAAATTAATCCAGGGCTTGTTGCTGAACATGATATAATTTCATCAAAGTCCTCTATGAAACTGGGAATGTGATCCTTCTTGCGTACCTGGAGGATTGCAACCAACTTCCTTTAATCTTAAACATTTACAAGGTTGACACCTTTTTTTTGATGAACCCAGGTCAAGAATGTTTCTAAGGGGACAATTTCACTGTTTATTTTCACAGTGCTGGGCAGACTTGAAACTAGATCCTTCTTTTGGCAGTGCTTTCAGTGTCCAGTAAGTATCTTGCCTGTACAATTCTGAGGCCGTCCATTGCTCGGTGCATAATCCAGTGGGTGGGATTTGAGTTGCCTGAAAGCTTGCAGAGGGAGGCAGCGTGCATGTGCAGACCTCCGAATCTGGGGGTACATATTGGCAGTAGAGGAGGGAGTTGTGGGGGGGCGTGCGTGGAGGGGGCAACTAATGGAAAATAAACAGCTGCACGGCCCCTGCAATTGTCAGGGCCCGAAATATAGCACCCCTGCCAACACCCCCTGCTGTCTGGGCCAATCCCAATGATCATGGCCCTGCTGCATTCCCTCCACCGATCACTGCAGGTGGTAACGGGTTCCCTCTCTTTCCCTCCACCCACATCCCTCTCCACACTCTCACAATCACTACAGAGTGATAATGAGGTCTCCTCACTCTCCCTCTGCCCAACCATCACAGCAGATTGGCAATGGGTCCCCCTCTCCCTCTCTCCCCTCCAACAATCATTGCAGTGTGCAGGGGACCCCATCTCCTTCACTCTCCTCCCCTCTGATCACTGCAAAGAGACAGTGCCCATCTTTCCTTCCCTCGTATATCGACGGATATCAGAGGTAGGTTCTTTACTCAAAGAGTGATTAGGGAGTGGAATGCCCTGCCTGCAGCTGTTGTAGATGCGCCAAGGTTGGTGGCGTTTAAGAGGTTAATTGATAAGTATATGGAAGAGAAGGGAATGGTTTAGGTTGGAGGGGCATTGCTTTTTATTTTGGTCGGCACAACATCGAAGGCCGAAGGGCCTGTTCTGTGCTGTATTGTTCTATGTTCTATGTTCTATGTTCGTCCACCCACACTGTTCCTTTCAGAGTGGCCTCCCTCTCCCTCCCTCTCCCAACAGATTACTGCAGATTAGCAGTGGTGCCTCTCCCCGTTGCCCCCCGCACATCACTGCAAAGCCGGTCCCCTCCCACTTCCTCCGCGCTAACCTTCCCACCGATCACTGCAGAATGTCAGAGGCCATTCCCCCCCACCCCACCAATTATTGAGCACGTCAGAGTGACAGCATTCCCCCATCTCTCTCCCCCGACTGATTGCAAAGTGGCAGCACACTGAAGATTAGAAGCTGACCCACTCTATCAATGAGTCTCTCCCCTACATGAACAACCGCTCCCCCAGCATTAACCCATTCCCTATTATTCCCAAGCAGAACGTTTTCTGCCTTCATTAACAGCTTCCCTCTTGTCCGGCCTCCTTTTAGCTTCTCCCCCCCACTCTCCCCCGCATGGATATTGCCCAAATATTAAGGTGGCACTGCCAGTCGGGCCCTGCCCTAGAGGCAACAACCATATCCTTGACCTCTCTAGGGGGCCTCAATGACTCTGCAAACAGGCGCAAAGTGATGGTAACATCACTCATTCAATATCTCTCTGATTCACTCTCTCTCAGTATCTCTCTCTCTCTGTGTCACTCTATGACTACATCTCTCTGTCTCTCTCAATGCTTCTCTCTCTCTCTGTCTCTCTCTTTCTCTCTTTCCCTTTCATGCATAGTTTCACCCTCTGTCCTCTTTCACTGTCACTATCGTGACATTCTCACAAAGTCCCCTCTCATTTACTTTCGTGCTCTTTCTATATTTCTCTTTCTCAATCAGCTTGCTCTACCGCACGTATCTCTCTTTCTCAGGCTGTTATTTTGGCTTTGTTTTTTTTCATTCTTTAACTCTCTGTGTCTCCTCTTTCTGTCTTTTCTCTCTCTCTCTCAATGCTTCTCTCTCTCTCTCTCTGTGTCTGTCTCTCTCTCTTTCCCTTAAACACATTGTCTCACTCAATGACCTCTTTCTCTGTCTTTCTTCGTCACTATCTCTCATTCTCTTCTGCGCTCTTTCTATCTTTCTCTTTCTCAATCAGTTTGTTCCACCCCACGTATCTCTCTTTCTCAGGCTGTTACTTTGGCTTTTTTTTTTCATTCTTTAACTCTCTCTGTCTCCTCTTTCTGTCTGCTCTCTCTGTCTCCTCTTTCTCTGTCTCCTCTCTCTCCATCTTCCCTCTGGTCTCCTCTCCCCCTCTCTCACACTCTCAATCTCTGTCCCCCAACCACCTCTCTCTCTCTGTCTGTCTTTGCTGTCTTTCTCTCTTCTCTGTCTCCTCTTATTTTGCCTCCTCTCTCTTTGTTTCCTATTTGTTTCCTCTCTCTCTGCCCTTTTTCTGTCTCCTCTCTCTCTGTCTCCTTTCACTCTGTCTCCTCTGTCTCTGTCTTTTTTTTGTCCTCTCTGTGTCTTCTCTCTCTGCCTTTTCTCTCTCTCCATCTCCTGTTTTTCTGTTTCTTTGTATCTTCTGTCTCTATCTCCTCTCTCCTCTCTGTCTCATCTTTTGGTCTTCTCTCTCTCTCTCTCTCTTTCTCTCTCTCTCTTTGTGCCTCATCTCTCTCTCTTTGTCTCCTTTCTGTCTCTCTTTGTCTCTGCTTTCTGTCTTCCTCCTCCCTTGCTTTCACTGTCTCTCTTGCTCTCTGTCTCAGTTGCTCTCATTCTTAGTTTCATTATCTCTATCTGTCTCCCATTGATTGCGCCTCTGCCATCTTTCCATTTTCATAATTCCGGTCAGGAATTCCAAATTGTTTCATGAAGTCTGCATGGATGATACATTTGGCTTTGGGAAGCATGAGATGCTTCCCTTCAGCTATGACTCAACTGACTCACGAAGGAGCTGTTATCATACAAAGTTTATTTAAAATACAGTTAACACATATAAAAACGAAAAAAAAAACAATAATGTTTACCAATTACAATCAAGAAAAAAGTGCAATATTGTATGAACTTTAAGATCTAAACGGCATTTGAACAAAACAAATCCCAGAAACCAAACACTTTCCGCAGGTTTAGTGCAGGAAAGACTAATGTTCTCATCATATTGGAATTTTCACCTTTGATTTATTGTTGCAGTTCTATAGAGGCTCACACAAATTTGGAGTCAGAAGATCTTCACAATCACAGAGCCTCTTGTCAAATGAACCATCAGGAACAGATTTTGTTCTCCAGTATGGCCAGGCAACTTATTTCTGTCCAACAGCAGCATTTCCAGAAACCAGGGAGATGGAGGGAGAGAGGGAGGGGAGCTGGGAGGCAGAGAGACAGGGAGAGAGAGAGAGAGAGAGAGAGAGAAAGGGAGAGAGAGAGAGGGAGAGAGAGAGAGAGAAAGAACACTACTTTCCAGGTTTACATCCACCTCCTTCAGAATGATCACTGACATTAATCCTTACATGCTTCCTGGGAGTAACCTCCTGACTTTGTCTATCAAGCTTCCCTCTCACAATTCGAGGTCAAAAAGATCACGCAGTGAAATAAAACAATGCCCCATTTAAGCCATTGATGTAGCAATCAAAATCGATGGCCAACAACACTGAGAGACAGGAAAAAACAAACGGTTAAGATATGGTCATCAGTAGAATCTTAATTCCAGAATTACTTAAATTGCATTCAAATTCCACCATCTGCCATGGTGGGAATTGAACCAGGGTCCCCAGAAGTGACATTGTCTTCTTACTGATAGCCCCACACTTGACCTTTGGATATTGTCTTCTGGTTTTCTGTCAGATCAGGGTGAGCATTTGGCATGATGTTAATGATGGCTCTGCCAGTGGGAGGTTAATATTATCGGGGATAGAATGTCTGTCCTTTCAGTGTTCGAGAAGAATGAGGGAAAATGGTATGGCCAATGGAAGGATTGCTTAAAATTTTAAAGTTTTTTGATTAATATCACAAGTAGGTTTACATTGACACTGCAATGAAGTTAGTGTAAAAACCCAATTGTGGCCATACTCTTGTGTCTGTTCAGGTACACTGAGGGAGAATTTAGCATCTAATTCATCTAACTGGCAATAATTTTGGACAGTGGGAGGAAACAGGAGCAGCTGTAGAAAATTCATGCAGACATGGGAGAATATGTAGATTCCATAATCCAAGCTGGAAACAGAAAATGGGTTCAAGACACTGTGAGACAACAGTGCCAACCACTGTGCCACCGTGCTGCCCCTATTTTACCATAGGGATATATTTCTCAATTGGTGTCTCTTTTTTTAATTCCGGAATCTCTTTGGTGATTCAATTCCTCTCATGACTCAATTACTTAAAGAACTAAGAAAAATATCTAAATGTAGAGGTAACCAAAACATTAAATATAAAGGTATAAAATAAATGTCAGCTTATTCTTCACTTGCTGTCTGAAGTGTGAAAAAGGAAGAATTCATAAGCACTTAGTGTTTTAGCTCCCACCATGGTTTAATGAAAGAAAGAATTGGAATGAAGAGAGACTTCAGCACAACTTGCAATTGTTTTCTGAACTGAGTTTGTGTCACAGCATAAATGGCTGTATTTGTGCTGCAGCTCAGGAGCTGCAGCATGAAGCCCACTTCAAGAACAAAACGATCTAACCATATGGCATGATAACCCAAACCATACATCCGGATCCATATAGAATAAAACATTGACATTGACCATAATAGGATGAAATTAGTGGTGATAACAAACAGTAAAATGATTGATTTCCTTCGACTCTCCATCTCTGGATCTCTGGGATTCTCCTCACTGCTGTGAGCCCAGAGTCTCCTGCGGGCTCTGCTGCTCACTAAAATATGTTTGATGGTGAAAGCATTGAACAGCAGCATCAGGACGAATGGGACACACGGGGTTAGCACTTGGTGAAGGAACTCGATGGTTATCCAAACAGAAGATAATTGGACTTCCAGACTGACATCACAAAACCAGGGATCGTTCCACAGCCAATACCTACCACTTAGCATAAAATACCAGAAAATGTTTTTTAAGCAGCTCAGCACCGCCACTGTTCCCAGGACAACAGCTGCCGATTTCTCAGTGCAATATTTATGTTTCAACTTGGAGCAGCAAATGGCCACAAAACGATCAAAGGTGAAAGTGACAGTGAACCAGACAGAACAGTCAGTGGCTGCATAAAGCAGGACGGCGTGGATGTTACACACAGGGATTGACCACAGGAATTCAAACTGATCTCGGTAAACAATGGGAATGTGTCTCAATATCAGGTCGAGGATAATGACCAACAGATCTCCCACTGACATGGCTGCCAGGTAACGAATGACACATTTGGACAGACCACAGTTTCTTCTCTTCAGGGTCACAATGGTGATTATGTTCGCTGTCAGGAAAGGAAGTAAGCAATCACATTGCTATTTTGAATTTTGTTTTATTGATGTTTCTAAAATGTTACAGCATCCTGTGAATATATTGGGAATCAATGAAACTGAGATGCCAGCTGGGAAGGTCTGTAATGTGGTGGAATAAATGGGAAAATAATGACGAAAGTGGGATTGAGGAGTAAGGGGAAATAGAAACTGATGATTTAATTTGATTTATTATTGTAACGTGCATTGCTATAGAATGAAAATTATTGTCCATTATGTGCTATTGTTATGAAGTTAGTGTTTGTAGAATTATAAAATGATTGCAAAAATGCTAAGAGTTACAAAATTGTCTGTTTAAAAGGTTTTTTTTTAGTACTTAGGTTTCAAAAAGAGATGTATGTGTAAATGCAAGTACAGAAAGAGAGACCTGAAATGAAAAAATGTTTCAGAGGCAAAAAACAACATGGCTGCATTGGCAACAACCTTTCAGCATTTGAATCATAACATGTTTTGAATTTTAATCAATCAATTTAAAATTAGATTTGAATAGCAGCAGCTATTATCGTATTTGAATTTGATGCTTTGATAACCTGCAAACCAATCCAGTTGTGGCGGGTTTTGGTCGGTCATTGAGGGTATAAAACCAGCTCCCAGCTCCAGAGAATTGCCAGAAGACTGTCTGTCAATGACTGTAAGAAGTCTAACAAAACCAGGTTTATGTTCAACTGATTTAATTGATAGTAAACACAACAAGCTTTTGAGGTTCTCCTCTTCGTCAGATGAATGAAGTGTTCTGGTCTCAGACAGCACATATACCAGACCATTATACCTCATTCACCTGATGAAGAGGAGAACCTCAAAAGCTTGTGAGTTTAATATCAGATAAATTGTTTCAACTTAAACCTGGTGTTGTTAGACTTCCAACGCCAGCATCTCTATATCATGTCAATGACTGTGTCAGATCTCAGCGAGAGAGACACAGACGCACACACAGACTATAACTGTCAGTGTAAAAGCAACTTTTATATTTTAAAACAAGACCTCAACTCAAACATAGATGTACCGACAAGAAGCAAAGAAGACAAAACACATAACAAAGAAAGAAGATCACAGAACATATCACCACATTGTATTTCAAGTGTGATTAAAGATTATATTGTTTGTATTAAATGGTAATAGTAATTACCTAAACAGATTTTCATTAGAATGTATTTTATTTAGTTTGTACATGGTTCAGTTAACCTGTTTACTGTTAGTTCGATAAATAATGAGTTACTTGCTTTTTTGGATGGTGGGGAAAGTCAGGTAGTTATTTTGATTTAACCACTAATAGCTGTTGTAGTGCAGATGCCCTGCATCTGCCCCTTCTCATACACTTCTTAGCAGCTGACTAAGTGAGGTACTTATATTTAAGTGGTTGAGTGTTAACTCTCAGACAAGAGGTCAAGCTTCACTTTGGAATAGATTTGGGGACTCGGATCCAGAAATTTGAATAGTCTTAGATCTTGAAATAAACTTTAAGTGAACAGTGGAAGACCTGATAAAGGACAAGTTGCTGGTTTAATCAACAGTGAAGAAATGTGCCTTAACATTCCTAAAGCACCTTTGGGGATTGAAAATGCTTCCCAAATTTGCCAAAAAATGTTTAGAAAGACTGAAAGATGTTACACTTGTAGGATTGGGAAACAAGATAAAATTGGGTGTAATCAGACATCTAAGGTAAGCTGAAATTATGATGGAGATAGCCAAGTACTGAGGAGTATCAAAGAGTCAAGTACCATGGAGTTACAGAGTCATAGTGTATATAGAGATTTACAGCTTGGAAACAGGCATTTTGGCCTATTTTGTTGCTGCCACCTCTTTATTTTTAACCAGTAAGCTGGCCCCAACTGCCCGCGTTAGATTCTTATCCCTCTTTAGCCATCTTACCCATGTAAGTGTCTAAATTCTTTTTGAAAGACAAAATTATACCCGACTCTACAACTTCCTCTAGCAGTTTGTTCCTGAAACTCACCATATTCTGTGTTAAAGAAATGCTCCACTGTAGCCATTTGTATCTCTCCCCTCTCACCTTAAACTTATGACCTCTAGCATTCGGCACTTCTACCTTTGGGAAAATATATTGACTATCCAGCTGATTTATGCCCCTCATTATTTTATAGATTCCTATCTGATCAACCCTCAGCCTCCTACACTTCAGAGAAAAAAAGTCCTTGCCTTATAACTCAAATCATCAAGTCCCAATAGCATCCTAGTTAGTTTTTTCTGCACTTTTTTTCAGTTTAATAATACCATTTTTATCATAGGGTGATCAGAACTATACATAGGATTCCAAGTATTGCCTTACCAATGTTCCATACAACTTCAACAAAACTTCCAACTACTGTATTCAATGTTCTGCCCAGTAAAACCAGGCATGTTGAATTCCATCTTCACCACGTTGTCCATCTTTAACTCCATTTCCAAGGAGTTATGAACCTGTACCCCTCGAACTCTACATTCTATATCTCCCCCAGTGCCCGATCATTAATTAAGTCCTACCCTGGCTTGATTATCAAAATGCATCACCTTGCATTTATCTAAATTAAACTCCGTCTGCCAGTCGTCAGCCCATTGGCCCAGTTGATCAAGATCACACTGCAATCCTTGATATCCTTCTTCACTGTCCACATTGGTACAAATCTTGATGTCATCCACAAACTTACAAACCATGTCTCCGAATTTATCATTGAAATCATTACTATAAATGACAAATAACAGTAGATCCAACACCAATTCCTATGGCACACAGCGGGTCACAGGCTGTGAATAAATCTGATTCATACCCAATTCCAAGGCTGGAGGATTGTGTGGTAAAAGTTGCATAAGCTACTTGCAACACAACACTGAACACACTGCGCAGTTACTGGGAAATACCTTTGTCAGGAACAACAACAAAATAACTTTCTTCCACTGCAACCCCAAATGGGATATACCAATTAAAAAAAAAGCCTTTTGGGGTGAAAAATGCAAATAAAAGGCATATGAATAGAGTTGCTGCAGGATTGACTAATTATGCACTCTGTCTAAATGTTTAGTGATCTTTAGCCATTCATGGAAAGATCACATGGAGCACTGGTAAAACTCTTTGAGAGACTATGGAAGGCAAAGTTGGTCATAAACTTAACAAAAACAGAATTTTGTGAAGTCAGAAGTAACAATCTCATGGCACAACATCAAATACAGGCAGGTGACACTAAGAAATGTGAAGATAAAGGTCAAGACCACCATCGAAGAAGGAAGTGGAAGAAAGATTTCTTGCGATCCAATGATTTCTACAGAAAAAAAAAATACCATCTTTACTAGGTTTTTGGCTTGTTAGAAAAGAACAGAATATTTTGTTGGCCAGAATCATGCCAGGAAGCTTTTGAGAATTTGAAATCAGTGTTAACAACAAAATTTGAAACACTTTAAAGTCACCATCTCCTCCAGTGGTGTAGATGTTGGAACTGTGTTGTTAGAGGAGGATTAATGCGGAATTGAAAGGCTGATCGGTTGATTTTCAAAAAAAAGAAGTGACAACCAGCAGACAAAATATTCCACAAGTGAAAAGGAATTATTAAGTTTAGTAATGACCTTTCAACAATTTAATGTTTACAATTCAAACAATGTAATAAATTCAATTTTGTATATTGATCACAATCTTTAAGATCACAATTCTTTAAGAAATCGAAGAAAAAAAAAACACCAGACTATTGCATTGGAAATGTTAAAAGCATTTAACTTACAGATTGTACATGTTGTGGGTCACAAAAATGTTATTGAGACCTGGCTTGACCTGGATCATTATATATAATGGTCCAAGTCAAGCCCTCTCAGGATTTTTCGAGAGTATCCTAGTGCTTCACGTCGTTAGTGTATGCTTGACCTGGACCATTTGATGGGCAACACGACAGCTCAGTGACTATCGCTGTGCTGTGCAGATACATGGATTTGGGCCTGTATCTGTGGGAGTTTGCACATTCTCCCTGTGCTTGCGTGGGTTTTCTCCAGGTGCTCCGGTTTCTTCCCATATCCCAAAGATGTGCTCTTAGGCCGATTGGCAGAAGAAATTCTCCCTAAATTGTTTCAAATGTGGTTCTAATGCATAGATCTATAAACATAGACAGGGATTTCAGGGATCATGGGTAGAAGTGGGAATATCAGGGTGGCAGCATGGGTTCATTGGGCCGAAGGGCCTGTTTCCTATGCTGTTTTGTTCTTTGTTCTTTGTTCTAAGTTTATAGGAGAGAAAGAAATGAAGACATATTTTTAAGATGAGGATTTTTTTCTTAATTTGAAGAGAGTGTTTGTAAAATCATATAAAAAAATCAAAAAATGCTGTGAGTTTCCTTCCATACCCATCTTATCCATGTAACTGCCTAAATGCTTTTAAAAATACAAAAGTGGCTCCGTCCCTATTACTGCCTATAGCAGCTCATATTAGTCACCCGCCACCCTCAGAATTAAACAATTGCCCCTTTTGGCCCATTTGCATCTTCCTTTCTCATCTTTAATCTATGCCCCTCAGTTAGGTGTGTTAGATCACCCCTCAGCCTCCTCACTCCAAGGGAAAGAAGTCCCAGTCTATCCAGCTTTTCTTCATAACTCAATCGATCTGTAGCTTCCTAATAAATAGATTCTGTGTTCTTTTATTGTATATTATTCTTTCGATAATAGGGTGACCAGAACTCAGTATTTAGTATTTATCTCAGTATTTATACTCATTATTTATCGGCAGGATTTAAACTAATATGGAGGGGGAGAGGAAATAAGACCAATCTCTCGGTGGAGAGCGAGATGGGAGATAGAGTAAGCTTGGAAGAGAAGAGTTGCACCGGGGAGAAGGAGGTTCCGAGTGGTCTTGGAGGTCTGGAGTGTGTCTGTTTCAATGCGAGGAGCGTAATGGGAAAAACAGATGAACTTAGGGCCTTAATGTTGCAAGGAACTTGGATGTGGTTGCAGTGACAGAGACGTGGTTAAAGGAAGGGGACCAGTGGCAACTAACATTCCTGGGTATTAGTGTTTCAGGCATGACAGAGGAAGGTCCAGAAGAGGTGGGGGAGTGGCGTTGTTAGTTAAGGAGAAAATCACGGCAGTGCAGAGGGAGGACAATACAGAGGAGTTAGGAGTGGAGTCGCTGTGGGTGGAGTTGAGGAATAGAAAGGGGGCAATTACTATGGTAGGGGTGTATTATAGGCCACCCAACAGCCCACGGGCAGTTGAAGAAGGCATATGTAAAGACATTTTGGATAGGTGCAGAAAGAACAGAGCCGTTATAGTGGGAGATTTTAATCTCCCTAGGGTGGATTGGAAAGTACCTAGAGCTGGGGGTTTGGATGGGCAGGAATTTGTAAAATGTGTACTGGAAGGATCGTTGGAACAGTATATGGCTAGCCCGACTAGAGAAGGGGCTATATTGGATTTAGTTCTGAGTAATGAGCCAGGGCATTTGGTTGATGTTGTAGTGGGGGAACATGTGGCTAACAGTGACCACAATTCTGTCCACTTTAGGATACAGATGGAAAAGGATGCTTGTTGCCCCAGGAGCAGGGTGCTGAATTGGGGGAAGGCTAACTACGGTCGGATTAGGCAGGAACTTAGGGAAACTGATTGGGAACGGTTGTTTGAGGGTAAGTCCACGCTAGGCATGTGGGACTCTTTCAAAGAGAATACTGAAATGTTGCAAGATAAGTACATGCCTGCCAAGAGGAAAGATGGGAAAGGTAGGATAAGAGAGCCGTGGATTACTAGGGATATTGAGGACTTGGTTAGGAAGAAAAGAGAAGCGTATGATAGATCGAAGCAGCTGGGAATGGAGACAGCATTGTAGGAATATAGAGAGAGTAGGAGGGAGCTCAAACAGGGAGTTAGAAGGGCAAAAAGGGGGCATGAAATGATTTTGGCAGATAGGATTAAGGAAAACCCAAAGGCTTTTTACTCCTATGTTAGGAATAAAAGGGTGGTTAGAGGAACAATCGGACCTCTTGTGGACAGAGGAGGGGAACTGTGCTTAGAGCCCGAGGGAATGGCGGAGATCCTGAATGAATATTTTGCATCGATATTCACAAAGGAGAGGGGCTTGTTGACAGTTCCTGTCTCTGAGGGAGCTGTGGACCAGTTGAGGAAAATATCCACACCGAGGGAATAAGTGTTAGAGCTTCCAGGTAGCATTAAAACTGATAAATCACCAGAGCCTGATGGCATTTATCCCAGACTGCTTAGGGAGGTGCGAGGTGAAATTGCAAATCTTTGTCTCTTCCTTGGACAAAGGTGAGGTCCCAGAGGACTGGAGAATAGCTAATGTTGTACCGTTGTTAAAAAGGGTGGTAGGGATAACCCCGGAAATTATAGGCCGGTGAGTTTGACGTCAGTGGTAGGGAAGCTGTTGGACGGGATTCTTAGAGATAGGATGTATAGGCACTTAGAGGGTTGCAATCTGATTAGGAATACGCAGCATGGATTTGTTAAGGGGAGGTCGTGCCTTACAAATCTGGTAGAATTTTTGAGGAGGTGATGAAAATAGTGAACGAAGGGCGAGCCGTTGATGTTGTCTATATGGATTTTAGTAAGGCGTTTGACAAAGTCCCTCATGGGAGGTTAGTCGAGAAGGTCAAGGCAAATGGGATACAAGGACAGGTAGCTAGATGGATAAGCAACTGACTTGGTAGTAGGAGACAGAGAATAATAGCAGAAGGGTGTTTCTCTAGCTGGAGGTCGGTCACGAGTGGTGTGCCGCAGGGCTCGGTACTGGGACCTCTTCTATTTGTAATATATATAAATGACTTGGAAGAGGGAGTAAGTGGAGTGATCAGCAGGTTTGCATACGATACAAAGATGGCTGGACTTGCGGATAGTGAGGAGCATTGTCAGGCGATGCGGCAGGACATCGATAGGCTGGTAGCTTGGGCAGACAGATGGCAGATGGGATTCAATCCTGATAAATGTGAGGTGATGCATTTTGGGAGAAAAAATGTAGGGAGAAGGTATATGATAAAGGGTAGTCCTATTAAGAGTATAGAAACGCAGAGGGACATGGGGGTGCAGGTGAACAAGTCTCTGAAGTTGGCAGAGCAAGTGGAGAAGGTTGTGAAGAAAGCATATAATATGCCAGCCTTTATAGGAAGGGGTATAGAGTACAAGAGCTGGTCTTTAATGTTGCAGTTGTATAAAACACTGGTTAGACTTCATTTGGAATACTATGTCCAGTTCTGGTTGCCTTACTACCGGTAAGTAAGGAGATGTGGAGACTCTGAAAAGAGTGCAGAGGAGGTTTACCAGGATGCTGCCTGGTATGGAAGGTCTGAGTTACGAGGAGAGATTAGGCAAATTGGGACTGTTTTCCATAGAAAGACGTAGACTTAGAGGAGATCTGATAGAGGTGTACAAGATTTTGAAGGGGATAGATAGAGTAAACAAAGAACATAGAACATTACAGCGCAGAACAGGCCCTTCGGCCCTCGATGTTGCGCCGACCAATTAGGAACAAGCAGTGACCCTCTAACCTAAACCATTCCCCTTTCATCCATAAACTTATCTACGATCCTCTTAAATGCCATCAAACTTGGCGCATCTACAACTGACGCAGGCAAGGCATTCCATACTCTTACCACCCTCTGGGTAAAGAACCTACCTCTGACATCTGTCCTAAAACCACCACCCCTTAATTTAAAACTATGTCCCCTCGTGCTAGCTTTTTCCATCCTAGGAAAAAGGCTATCACTGTCCACCCTATCTAAACGTCTAATCATCTTATATGTTTCAATAAAGTCTCTTAATAGCCGCCTCCTTTCTAACGAAAACAACCTCAAATCTCTCAGCCTCTCTTCGTAAGACCTGCCTTCCATACCAGGCAACATCCTGGTAAACCTCCTCTGTACCCTCACCAATGCCTCCACATCTTTCTTACAATGCAGGGACCAGAACTGTACACAATACTCAAAGTGCGGCCGCACTAAAGTTTTGTACAGTTGCATCATGACGTTGCGGTTCCAAAATTCAATCCCCCTACCAATAAAAGCTAAGACTCTGTATGCCTTCTTAACAACCTTATCGACTTGATTGCCAACTTTCAGGGATCTATGACACATACACCAAGATCCATCTGTTCATCAACACTATTAAGAGTCCTACCATTAGCCCTGTCCTCTACACATTTTTTATTCCTGCCAAAGTGAATTACCTCACACTTTTCCACATTAAACTCCATTTGCCACCTCTCGGCCCACCTCTGCAACTTGTCCAAGTCTCTGTGCAAACTATAACACCCCTCTTCACTATCTACCACTCCTCCGACTTTGGTGTCATCCGCAAATTTATTAATCCATCCTTCAATACCCTCATCCAGATCACTTATAAAAATTACAAACAGCAGGGGCCCCAAAACAGATCCCTGAATACACCACTAGTAACCGAACTCCCATGAATATCTCCCATCAACCACCACCCTCTGTCTTCTATCTGCAAGCCGATTCCTAATCCAATTAGCTAAATCACCGTCAATCCCATACATCTGCATTTTCTGCAGAAGCCTTCCATGTGCCACCTTATCGAACGCCTTACACATCAACTGCCTTACCCCCATCCACCTCTTTGGTCACTTCTTCAAAAAACTCAATAATGATGGTAAGGCACAATCTATCCTTCACAAAACCATGCTGACTATCCACAATCAATTCATTTCTCTCTAAATAACTATAAATCCTATCCCTAATAATTCTCTCCAATACTTTGCTCACAGCAGAAGTAAGACTCACCGGTGTATAATTCCCCGGAAAATCTCTCTTCCCCTTCTTGAACAATGGGACCACATTCGCTATCCTCCAGTCATCCGGCACTATACCCGTAACCAACAACGACCTGAAGATCAGAGCCAGAGGCTCTGCAATCTCCTCTCTCGCCTCCCAGAGAATCCTAGGGTAAATCCCGTCCGGCCCAGAGGACTTATCTAATTTCAAACCCTCAAGAATATCCTACTTCAATACTTTCCAGTTTGCAACCCTGTATCCCAGTGTTCTCCAAACTACATTTACATCTCCCTGCGTGAATACCAAAGAGAAATATTTGTTCAGTGCCTCTCCAATCTCTTCAGGCTCCACACACAACTTCCTA
>JAGIQG010000228.1:0-50431 GCA_024679065.1 Sphyrna mokarran | reverse complement strand
CTTGCCCATTTCCTAAATAGAACATAGAACATTACAGCACAGAACAGGCCCTTCGGCCTTCGATGTTGCGCCGACCAATAGAAAAAGCAATGCCCCTCCAAACTAAACCATTCCCTTCTCTTCCATATACTTATCAACTAACCTCTTAAACGCCACCAAACTTGGCGCATCTACAACTGCTGCAGGCAGGGCATTCCACTCCCCAACCACCCTTTGGGTAAAGAACCTACCTCTGATATCCGTCCTATAACTATCACCCCTTAATTTAAAGCTGTGTCCCCCTCGTGCTAGCTTTCTCCATCCTAGGAAAAAGGCTATCACTGTCCACCCTATCTAAACCTCTAATCATCTTATATGTTTCAATAAGGTCTCCTCTTAGCAGCCTTCTTTCTAACGAAAACAACGTCAAATCCCTCAGCATCTCTTCATAAGACTGCCCTCCATGCCAGGCAACATCCTGGTAAACCTCCTCTGTACCCTCTCCAATGCCTCCACATCTTTCTTATAATGCGGGGACCAGAACTGCACACAATACTCCAAAGTGCGGCCGCACTAGAGTTTTGTACAGTTGCAACATGACGTTAAGGCTCCAAAATTCAATCCCCCTACCAATAAAAGCTAAGACTCCATATGCCTTCTTAACAACCTTCTCGACTTGACTGCAAATAACACTGATAACATTTCAATGGCGCTCCTTTGCCGGTGAAACACTTTTGGAGACCCTAAAGCCATGAATAGTGCTTTAGAAATCTCCATTCCGCGAGCTGCTGTGATGATATTCAGAGTCAGTGTGTGACTTGGGTCAAAGATAGACCAGCCAGTTCTCTCCCTTAATGACACTGAGTGACTGTTTCACTTTTTACGATGAGCAGAAACCTTTCATCTCTCTTGTGTCTAATTCATTCCGATTCTGTCCCTGACATTAATCAGTTGTTCCTTTCTGTAGGAGCTGGAATGTTCTCTCCGGTGACCGAGAATCCATTGAGAGGAGGATCCAGGTGGAACCTTTCTCTCCTGGAATCCATGGTTCCTGTTTGTTTCTTGTTGTGTTGTAGCTGATTGTGTGCGGAGAGAGCAGAGGGAAAAGGCTGAGTGGATTTGTAATGGACAGAGTTTGCTTTGATTCACAAAGTGTACCTGAAGTGTGCAGATGTGAAGGATGGAGATCAGAAAAGGACCATGGGGAGAACTGGAGCCTATTCTGTTCATCCAGATGTGTTGGGTCTTTGGAAGAGGAATCCAGTGAATCTCTATTTCCAGAAGGAGAAGAGATTCCCTCTCCATTATATATCTGTTTAGTTTTCGGCTCTCTGAGTGTGAGTGTGTGTACATATTCTTTCTCGATCTGCCTGTCTCTCAGTGCTCCCAGAATCTGTTTCTCTCTCCACAGATGCTGCCTGACCTGTTTGGGATGTTCTTATTTTCTGTTTCAGTATCTGAGGAGTGCGGGTGGTGCTGAACATTGTGCAATCATCAGCGAACATCCCACTTCAGAGCCTGTGATGGTGGGAAGGACATTGATGGAGCAGCTGAAGATGGTTGGGGGCCCTGAGGACACTTATCCCTGGGGAAATCCAGAAGATGTTGACTTAAGGGGAGCTCTCAGAGCTCACATCAATCCATGCAAGGTATTCATACAGTAAGAACTCAAAGAGGAGGGGTTCACTGTGGTGTCCACAGCAGCCTGGTGTAATGTAGTCTTCACTGGGACAACTGAGAGTATAAACAGTGACAGCGTCGAGCGCAGTGATAACTGGGAAAGGAGCGAATGTCGGGAATTCTCCGGCTCTTCACTAGTGGGGAATTCTCTGCTCTCGTTGCCTTGCCTCTGGATTCCTGCCAGCGTGAGGCAGCTTCAATGGGAAATCCCATCGACAGCAACAGGAACAAAACCTCCCTCCACTAGTGAACGGTGTGTCACCTCTCACTGCCCAGAAAGCTGCTGAGGGGAGGCCGGAGAATCCCCCAAAATATATTCAAAATAGTCACATTGGCAACAGCAGGAAAATATTACATCGCAAACTCAGTAATATTCACAAGGATATTCTCCAATCAGCTAAAGGGCAGAGATTACTGTTACAAGGCCCAGATTGTAATAACTGAGAGAGGTTTAGGGCAGAGATTACTGATTCAAGGCCCAGATTGTAATAACTGAGAGAGGTTTAGGGCAGAGATTACTGATACAAGGCCCAGAATGTAATAACAGGAAGAGGTTTAGAGCAGAGATTACTGATACAAGGCCAAGATTGTAATAATTGAGAGAGGTTTTGGGCAGAGATTACTGATACAAGGCCCAGATTGTAGTGACTGAGAGAGGTTTATGGCAGAGATTACTAATACAAGGCTCAGATTGCAATGATTGAGAGAGGTTTAGGGCAGAGATTACTGATACAAGGCCCAGATTGTAATAACTGACAGGTTTAGAGCAGCGATTACTGATACAAGGCCCAGATTGTAATGATTGAGAGAGGTTTAGGGCAGTGATTACTGATACAAGCCCAGATTTATATGACTGAGAGAGGTTTATGGCAGAGATTACTGATACAAGGCCCAGATTGCAATCATTGAGAGAGGTTTAGGGCAGTGATTACTGATACAAGCCCAGATTGTAATGACTGAGAGAGGTTTCGTTCAGAAATTACTGATACAAGGCCCAGATTGTAATCATAGAATCATAGAAAAGCTACAGCACAAACAGGCCCTTCAGCCCACAAGTTGCACTGATCATGTCTCTCCCGACTAGGCCTACCTATAACCCTCAATCCTATTAAATCCCATGTAATCATCCAGAAGACTTTTAAAAGGCCCTTAATATCAAGTATTAATATTTAGTGGGACAATCTCTCAGTCAAATCTTAGAAGGGGGAATCCTTGTCTCTTGTGCTATTTAACTTCAACATTTTCTAGTATTTCAATTAATTAGATTCTGTCTCTTCCCAAGGAAATTGTATTTAGCTGACCAGTCTCTCAGTAAGATCTGAGGAAGAGGAATCCTGGTCATTTGTGCTGTTTAATTTAAACATTTTTTAGCATTTAAATTAATTAGATTCTCTCCTTCTTCCCAAGGAATTAATATTTAGCTGAACAATCTCTCAGTAAGATCTGAGAAGGGGGAATCCTGGGCTCTTGTGCTGTTTAGTTTAAACATGTTTTTGTATTTGAATTAATTATTTTCTCTTCTCCCCAGGGATTTGAATTTTGAAGACTGCAATGGGACTGGGAATCCTTGGACAAGGGGCTTTTCTCCAGAGGAGGATGGATGGACTGAGTCCTGTTCTATAGGCCAGACGTGAGTTATTGTCTCTTTATTATCCCGATCCAGGTTTAATTTTAATCTCGCTTCCTCGGATGAACCAGTTCTGGTTTGATTGTGGGACATTTTGGGCGTGCTGGAGTTTAAAACCTTAGGGTTAAAATATCCCGGCTTTGTAATTAGTCACAAACATGTTAACACTTTGGTGGGTGGCAAAGAGTAAATTATTGATAAAACTGTCTGTAAGTTTGTTTTAAATCTAAAATAACAGGGGCTGGGAGATAGAGCGCTGTTCCTAATTGTTAAATAAAATTCACAGAGGCCTTTACAATTCAGTTTTCAGAAATTCAGATTTTCATTCCATCCTCTCCACAGCTTTTCCCCCATTCTGTCTATTTCTCTCTGCTTTTCTCTCCATTTCCTTCCTCTATCCGCCTCTTTTTTATTCTCTCCTCTTTATCCCTGGAATTAATATTTATTTGGACAATCTCTCAGTAAAAACTGCACCACAGGGATTTTGTTTTAAAAAGGGGGCTTTTCTCCAAACAGCAGCAAGATGTGAACTGGAAACCCCTTCCCTCAGCTTGTTACACACTGACCTTTCCACAACCCCCAACATGTTCACAAACACTCCCTGGAGTTTCTTCAAACTTTGCATCAAACTGTCTGTCCATTCTGCTCAATACTGACCCCCCCTCTCAATCTGGCACTGACCTGGGGTCTGAATTCAGACAGAGACACAGAGAGGTTTTAAAGTTCAAAGTTTTAATATTTATTTAATACTGTCTCAAGACTTATGACTGAGATGGGTTTAGGGCAGAGCTTACTATTACAAGGCCCAGATTGTAATAACTGAGAGAGGTTTAGGGCAGAACTTACTAATACAAGGCCCAGATTGTAATAACTGAGAGAGGTTTAGGGCAGAACTTACTAATACAAGGCCCAGATTGTAATAACTGAGAGAGGTTTAGGGCAGAGCTTACTAATGCAAGGCCCAGATTGTAATAACTGAGAGAGGTTTAGGGCAGAATTTACTAATACAAGGCCCAGATTGTAATAACTGAGAGAGGTTTAGGGCAGAGCTTACTAATGCAAGGCCCAGATTGTAATAACTCAGAGAGGTTTCGGGCAGAGCTTACTAATGCAAGGCCCAGATTGTAATAACTGAGAGAGGTTTAGGGCAGAGATTACTGATACAAGGCCCAGATTGTAATAACTGAGTGAGGTTTCGGGCAGAGATTACTGACACTATCTGTCTGTCTGTTACTCTGTCTGTCTCTATCCTGTCTCTCTCTCTCTCTCTTAATCTCTCACTCTATCCTCACTCTCTGTTACTTTCTCTCTCTGTTACTTTCTCTCTCTCTATCCTGTCTCTTTCTCTCTCTCTGTTACGCACTATGCAGTCTCTCTCTCTCTCTGTTACTCTCTCTGTCTCTGTTACTCTCTCTATCCTCTCTCTCTCTCCCTCTCTCTGTTACTCTCTCGTTCTCTCTCTCTGTTACTCTCTCTCTCTATCCTGTCTCTCTCTGTTACTCTCTCTCTCTCTCTTTTACTCTCTCTCTATCTTGTCTCTCTCTCTCTGTTACTCTCTCTATCCTCTCTCTCTCTCTCTCTCTATCCTCTCTCTCTCTATCCTCTCTCTCTCTCTGTTATTCTCTCTCTCTCTCTCTCTTTTACTCTCTCTCTATCCTGTCTCTCTCTGTTACTCTCTCTCTTTGTTTTACTCTCTCTCTATCCTGTCTCTCTGTCTCAGTTACTCTCTCTCTCTATCCCGTCTCACTCTCTCTGTTACTCTCTCTCTGTTACTCTCTCTCTCTCTGTTACTCTCTCTCTATCCTGTCTCTCTCTGTTACTCTCTCTCTCTCTCTTTTACTCTCTCTCTATCCTGTCTCTCTCTGTTTCTGTCTCTCTCTATCTCTGTTACTCTCCCTCTCTCTCTCTCTTTTACTCTCTCTCTCTATCCTGTCTCTCTCTCTCCCTCTTTCTGTCTCTCTCTATCCTCCCTCTCTCTCTCCCTGTTACTCTCTCTCACTCTATCCTCTCTCTCTCTGTTACTCTCTTTCTCCCTCTATCCTGATTCTCTCTCTCTGTTACTCTCTCTCTGTTACTCTCTCTCTCTACCCTGTCTCTCCCTCTCTCTCTCTCTGTTACTGTCTCTCTATTCTGTCTCACTCTCTCTGATACTCTCTCTCTTTTACTCTCTCTCTATCTTGTCTCTCTCTCTCTGTTACTCTCTCTCTCTATCTCTTCTCTCTCTCTATCCTGTCTCTCTCTCTGTTACTCTCTCTCTATCCTGTCTCTCTCTCTCTCTGTTCTCTCTCTCTCTGTTACTCTCTCTCTCTCTGTCTGTCTCTCTGTCTCAGTTACTCTCTCTCTCTATCCTGTCTCTCTCTCTCTGTTACTCTCTCTCTCTGTTACTCTCTCTCTCTGTTACTCTCTCTCTGTTACTCTCTCTCTGTCCTGTCTCTCTCTGTTACTCTCTCTCTCTCTCTCTCTGTTTTACTCTCTCTCTATCCTGTCTCTCTCTCTCTCTCTGTTACTCTCTCTCTCTGTTAATCTCTCTCTCTATCCTGTCTCTCTCTCTCTGTTACTCTCCCTCTCTCTCTCTCTCTCTCTCTCTCTGTTACTCTCTCTCTCTCTCTTACTCTCTCTCTATCCTGTCTCTCTGTCTCAGTTACTCTCTCTCTCTATCCTGTCTCTCTCTCTCTCTCTGTTACTCTCTCTCTCTGTTACTCTCTCTCTCTCTGTTACTCTCTCTCTCTGTCCTGTCTCTCTCTGTTACTCTCTCTCTCTCTCTCTTTTACTCTCTCTCTATCCTATCTCTCTCTCTCTCTCTGTTACTCTCTCTCTATCCTATCTCTCTGTTAATCTCACTCTCTATCCTGTCTCTCTCTCTCTGTTACTCTCTCTCTCTATCCTCTCTCTCTCTGTTACTCTCTCTCTCTGTTAATCTCTCTCTCTGTCCTGTCTCTCTCTATTTCTGTCTCTCTCTATCCTGTCTCTCTCTCTCTGTTACTCTCCCTCTCTCTCTCTCTCTCTTTTACTCTCTCTCTCTATCCTGTCTCTCTCACTCTCTGTTACTCTCTCTCTCTCTCTGTTGCTCTCTCTCTCTATCCTGTCTCTCTGTGTAACCCTCTCCAGCTGGATGGAGGAGGGGTGATAAAGGCAGTGTGAGCAGAGGTTTGGAGTATTTTCCACCCAGAGTTTGATCGATTGGTGATGAACAAGGCCGGGGTGGGGGGGGGGGGGGAGTGAGAGGTTATCAGGGGGTCGGCAGGAATGGAGAGTTGAGGTTACAGTCCAATCAGATGTGATCTTATTGAATGGTGGAGCAGGTTGAAGGGGCCGAATGGCCTCCTCCTCTTGCTAACCCGTCTGTTCGGATCCAGTGAGGGAACTTTAATCTGGAGCCAACTCCCACTTTCCACTCGCCCTGGGAATATTTGATGAAAAAGTGAAGAAGGAGATTTGGATTTGATTTATTTTTCTCACACGGATTAACATCGAGTTAAAGATATTGTTTCTTACACTATGGAGAATGGAAACTGGGAGAGCCCCAGAATCGCAGCGCAGAAGGAGGCCGTTCAGTCTGTGGATTTAGCACAGAGATTACTGATACTATCCCAGATTGTAATAACTGAGAGAGGTTTAGGGCAGAGATTACTGATACTATCCCAGATTGTAATAACTGAGAGAGGTTTAGGGCAGAGATTACTGATACAGGCCCAGATTGTAATAACTGAGAGAGGTTTGGGCAGAGATTACTGATACAAGGCTCAGATTGTAATAACTGAGAGAGGTTTAGGGCAGAGATTACTGATACAAGGCCCAGATTGTAATAACTGAGAGAGGTTTAGGGCAGAGATTACTGATACAAGGCCCAGATTGTAATAACTGAGAGAGGTTTAGAGCAGAGATTACTGATACAAGGCCCAGATTGTAATAACTGAGAGAGGTTTAGGGCAGAGATTACTGATACTATCCCAGATTGTAATAACTGAGAGAGGTTTAGGGCAGAGATTACTGATAGTATCCCAGATTGTAATAGCTGAGAGAGGTTTAGGGCAGAGATTACTGATACAATGCCCAGATTGTAATAACTGAGAGAGGTTTAGGGTAGAGATTACTGATACAAGGCCCAGATTGTAATAACTCAGAGAGGATTAGGGCAGAGATTACTGATAGTATCCCACATTGTAATAACTGAGAGAGGTTTAGGGCAGAGATTACTGATACAATGCCCAGATTGTAATAACTGAGAGAGGTTTAGGGCAGAGATTACTGATACAAGGCCCAGATTGTAATAACTGAGAGAGGTTTAGGGCAGAGATTACTGATACTATCCCAGATTGTAATAACTGAGAGAGGTTTAGGGCAGAGATTACTGATACAAGGCCCAGATTGTAATAACTGAGAGAGGTTTAGGGCAGAGATTACTGATACAAGGCCCAGATTGTAATAACTGAGAGAGGTTTAGGGCAGAGATTACTGATACAAGGCCGAGATTGTAATAACTGAGAGAGGTTTGTGGCAGAGATTACTGATACAAGGCCCTGACTGTAATAACTGAGAGAGGTTTAGGGTAGAGATTAATGATACAAGGCCCAGACTGTAATAAGTGAGAGAGGTTTGAGGTTGTTGTGTGATGGGGAAATGTTTTTAACGCTGGGATCTTGAATGTTGTGTCTGAGCCGGAGGGGGAAGAAGATTCCATCCAGAGGAGATTGAATGGGAAGCTGAAGGGAAAATATTGACAGGGTTCCGGGGAGAGGGTGGGGGGAGTGGGAATAGTGAAACTGCTCTTGCAGGGTGTCCATCCTGGCTTGACGGGCTGAATGGCCTCCTGTGCTGTCTGTGTGATGGGGAAATGTTTTTAACGCTGGGATCTGGAACGTTGTGTCTGCGCCAGAGGGGGAAGAAGATTCCATCCAGAGGAGATTGAATGGGAAGCTGAAGGGAAAATATTGACAGGGTTCCGGGGAGAGGGTGGGGGGAGTGGGAATAGTGAAACTGCTCTTGCAGGGTGTCCATCCTGGCTTGACGGGCTGGATGGCCTCCTGTGCTGTCCCCATTCTATGATTCACACACAAGTGAACCTCTCAGTGTCTATTAGGCCCCACTCGTTCCTCCCTGATCAGTTCCAGCATTTCAAGCTCAGATCCCAGTGCTTTCTAGTTGGGGCAGTGAGGAGTAAAACACAAATAGGAATGAGTGTGTGGGAGTGTCAGTGTGGTTATGTTTCTGTGTTTCTGGGTGTGTGAGGGAGAGTTTCTAAGTGCGTGCATGTATTTCTGTGTGTGTGAACTTGTGTGTCTCCCGATGTGGATGTGTGTGTGTGTATGAGGATGTGTCTGTCTCTGTGAGGGTGTGTGACTGTGTATCTGTGTCTGTGTCTCTCTCTGAATATATATATGTCTCTCTCTGTCTCTATGTGAGTGCCTCTTTGTGTGTGTGTGTCATTGACCCATTGAGCCTGCTCCACCACTCAAACACTTAAACAGACACATACGCAGAGAAATATACAGGTAGTTTTGAAGTATTTATTGACCATTTAATGTGACTGAATGCTTCACATCGCAGTGATACAGAAAATGAGACAGCATTGTAAGCAACAGAGCTGGAAACATCAAATTGCAAAGAGTTTTTCATATTTAGTAAATGGACAAAACTGGTGGCGATGTTTCAGTGCAGGGGAATGTAAATTGACACAATTTAGATTTAAAAGGGATAGAACAACATACTTTAATAAATGATGAAAAGACAGAAACAGTGGAAGCTCCAAATGTTCCGATATTTCACAGCTGGATTCACACAATCCACACAGCAATGTCTCTGATATTGTGGGATCCTTGTAAATATGGTTAATCTCAGTCCGGAGGCTGCCTTCATGTTACAGAGTTAATCTGATCACTCTCCTCAAAACAGCATCAACATTTCTGTACAATGTGAGTGAATCATAAACTCAATGAGTTCAGGTTCAATGTTTAAAATAACCAGTCACTTTTCTGTGGCTGCTTTGGGGAATGTCAGTGGAATGTAGTTTCAAGTCAAGTGTGAAGAATTGTATTGGGGAATCATTGGAAGCAGTTTCCATTGAGAGCTTCCTGCATTCTGGAAATGTGTGGGATCTATTCAGATTTAGGAAATGGATGGATGAATAAAGATGCAGTTTGATGTTAATGACATGAGACTGTCTGCCTTGAAGATTCACAAGTTCCATGTGCTGAGAGAAAGGAATGATTAAACAATATCTACAATTCAAATTCTTCAGACAGGTGAAAAAGCAAGAGAACAACTGAATCCACAAACGCTGCCACAGACAGTATTCGAAACTTCAACTTCATGTTGTAATGTGAAGGGCTGATTGAAATAAACCCGAGGCCACACTGGGATGCTGAACTATTTGATTCCTGCTTTTTGCCCAAACGTCACAGTGAAAATCTGTGCTGACACAATCCATGGACAGAGCAGAGGGAATTTTACTCTGGATTTAGCCCATGACAGTATTTGTGTTGGGAATATTTGTTGAACAGTGCAGATTAAACATTATTCTTAACCGCTGGAATTGAAGTTGGGGGCTGATTGAATCAAACATTGAAAATAATGAGGGAAAGGGAGAGGCTGATAAAGAACAAGTTTTTCTGCTGGTTGGGGATTCCAGGATTTGGGAATATTTCGTTATTCAACTTAGTTTAGAAATTGAGAATTGTAGAAATGAAAACATTGCCAGATGTGGTGTGGAGTTAGTTTGAAACAATCTTCTGCAAATGGCTATTGATGCTCAGTCACTTGTTATTATTTTAAATCTGGGGATTGATAGATTTCCCTTAGTGCAAAGGGGTAAAGAGACAGAGAGTTAGATCACAGATCAGCCAGGATCTTATTGAATATTTGAACAGGCTTTCAGGAAGATTGTTCCAGATTCCAAACCCCCTCTTGGTGAAGTGATTTTCCACATTTCACTTCTGATCCATTTCCCCATCATTTCCAATCTGTGTCCTCTAGTTCATCACCATCTCTTGAGAGGGAAGAGTTTCCCACTCTTTAACCTGTCCATAACCCTTAGGATCTTCAATCTCTCTCTCAAGTCTCACCTCAGCCTTCTTTTCTCTGAGAAAACAGTCCCAACCTCTCCGATCTACCCTCGTAGCGACGGATCTTAATCCCTGGAATCATTCTTGTGAACCTGCTCCGTACTCTCTCCAATGTCTTCAAATCCCTCCTCAAGTACGGGGCCCGGAACTGGGTGCAGTCTCCTGCTGAGGCCTAACGAGTGTCTTATACAAGTTCAATATGAGCTCCTTCCTCTTGTACTCAATTCCTCCATTAATAAAAGCTGGGATACCGTATTCTTCATTTCCTGCTCTCTCAAAGTGCCCTGCCACCTTCCTTAACGTATGGACATATTAGAATCATAGAATCCCTACAGTGCAGAAGGAGGCCATTCAGCCACTCGAGACTGTGCTAGCAAGAATCCCACCCAGGCCCCATCACTGTAATGGGACATATTGACCCTGCTAATCCCTCTGACACTAAAGGGCAATTTTGAATGGCCAATCAGCCCAACCTGCACATCTTTGGTGTTGAGACATCCTTGCTCCTTTACTCAAGTTCCCTTACAGTGAAGGCCAACATACCATTCTCCTTCCTAACTGTTTGCTGGAGGTGTGTGCTTGTTTTCAGTGTCTGGTGTACTAGGACACCCAGATCCCTCTGCATATCAACATTTCCCAATTTATCCCCATTTAAATAATCCTCTGCCGTTCTGTTTCTCTGTCTGAAGTAGTTAAATCCACGTTTGTCCACGTTATACTGCATCTGTTTCACATTTACCCAACTTGCTGAAATCTCTGGGAATCATTCTAACATCCTTCTCACTACTCACATTCCCAACAAGCTTCATGGCCTCAGCAAACTTGGAAAGATTATTTTTCCTTCCCTCGTCCAAATCACTGATGTCCATCTGTCTCAGTGTCAGCTCGGAAACATGTACAGCACAGTCCCATCCTGTTTCTGTCTCTCTCTGCCTCTGGATCTTTATCTCTCTCTCTGTCTGAAATTAGAACAAAGAAAATTCCAGCACAGGAACAGGCCCTTTGGCCCCTCCAAGCCTGTACTGACCATGCTGCCTGAGTGAACTAAAACCCCCTACCCTTCCAGGGACCATATCCCTCTATTCCCATCCTCTTCATGGATTTTTCCAGACACTCCCTAATAGTCACAATCGTACCTGCTTCCACTCCCTCCCCCGGCAGTGAGTTCCAGGAACCCACCACCCTCTGTGTAAAAAAAACTTGCCTCGTACATGTCCTTTAAACCTTGCCCCTCGCACCTTAACCCTCTGCCCCCCTAGTAATTGATTCTTCCACCCTGGGGAAAAAGCTTCTGACTCTCCACTCTGTCCGTGCCCCTCATAATCTTGTAGACTTCTATCAGGTCTCCCCTCACCCTCCATCATCCCAATGAGAACAAACCCAAGTTTCTCCAACCTCTCCTCATAGTGAATGCCCTTCATTATCAGGGCAACATCCTGGGAACTCTTTTATGTCCCCTCTCCAAAGCCTCCACATACTGCTGGTGACAAAACCTTGCCCATTTCCTAAATAGAACATAGAACATTACAGCACAGAACAGGCCCTTCGGCCTTCGATGTTGCGCCTACCAATATAAAAAGCAATGCCCCTCCAAACTAAACCATTCCCTTCTCTTCCATATACTTATCAACTAACCTCTTAAACGCCACCAAACGTGGCGCATCCACAACTGCTGCAGGCAGGGCATTCCACTCCCTAACCACCCTTTGGGTAAAGAACCTACCTCTGATATCCGTCCTATAACTATCACCCCTTAATTTAAAGCTGTGTCCCCTCGTGCTAGCTTTCTCCATCCTAGGAAAAAGGCTATCCTGTCCACCCTATCTAAACCTCTAATCATCTTATATGTTTCGATTAGGTCCCCTCTTAGCTGCCTCCTTTCTAACGAAAACAACCTCAAATCCCTCAGCCTCTCTTCATAAGACCTGCCCTCCGTACCAGGCAACATCCTGGTAAACCTCCTCTGTACCCTCTCCAATGCCTCCACATCTTTCTTATAATGCGGGGACCAGAACTGCACACAATACTCCAAGTGCGGCTGCACGAGAGTTTTGTACAGTTGCAACATGACGTTGCGGCTCCAAAATTCAATCCCCCTACCAATGAAAGCTAAGACTCCATATGCCTTCTTAACAACCTTCTAGACTTGACTGCAAATAACACTGATAACATTTCAAAGGTGCTCCTTTGCCGGTGAAACACTTTTGGAGACCCTAAAGCCATGAATAGTGCTTTAGAAATCTCCGTTCCCCCAAACTGCTGTGAGGATATTCAGAGTCAGTGTGTGACTTGGGTCAAAGATAGAGAAGCCAGCTCTCTCCCTTAATCACACTGAGTGACTGTTTCACTTTTTACGATGAGCAGAAACCTTTAATCTCTCTTGAATCTAATCCATTATGATTCTGTCCCTGATATTAATCAGTTGTTTCTTTCTGTAGGAGCTGGAATGTCCTCTCCAGTGACGGAGAATCCATTGAGAGGTGATTCCTGTTTGTTTCTTGTTGTCTTGTAGCTGATTGTGTGCGGAGAGAGCAGAGGGAAAAGGCTGAGTGGATTTGTAATGGACAGGGTTTGCTTTGATTCACAAACTGTACCTGAAGTGTACAGATGTGAAGGATGGAGATCGGAAAAGGACCATGGGGAGAACTGGAGCCTATTCTGTCCATCCAGATGTGTTGGGTCTTTGGAAGAGGAATCCAGTGAATCTCTATTTCCAGAGGGAGAAGGGATTCCCTCTCCATTATATATCTGTTTAGTTTTTGGCTCTCTGAGTGTGTGTGTGTGTACATATTCTTTCTCGATCTGCCTGTGTCTCAGTGCTCCCAGAATCTGTTTCTCTCTCCACAGATGCTGCCTGACCTGTTTGGGATGTTCTTATTTTCTGTTTCAGTATCTGAGGAGTGCGGGTGGTGCTGAACGTTGTGCAATCATCAGCGAACATCCCACTTCAGACCCTGTGATGGTGGGAAGGACATTGATGGAGTAGCTGAAGATGGTTGGGGGCCTTGAGGACACTCACCCCTGGGGAAATCCAGAAGATGTTGATTTAATGGGATCTCTCAGAGCTCACATCAATCCATGCAAGGTATTCATACAGTAAGAACTCAAAGAGGGAGGTTCACTGGTGTCCACAGCACCTGGTGTAATGTAGTCTTCACTGGGACAACTGAGAGTATAAACAGCGACAGGGTCGAGCGCAGTTATAACTGGGAAAGGAGCGAATGTCGGGACTTCTCCGGCTCTTCACTAGTGGGGAATTCTCTGCTCTCGTTGCCCTCCCTCTGGATTCCTGCCAGCGTGAGGCAGCTTCAATGGGAAATCCCATCGACAGCAACAGGAGCAAAACCTCCCTCCACTAGTTAACGGTGTGTCACCTCTCACTGCCCAGAAAGCTGCTGAGGGGAGGCCGGAGAATCCCCCAAAATATATTCAAAATAGTCACATTGGCAACAGCAGGAAAATATTACAAAGCAAACTCAGTAATATTCACAATGATATTCTCCAATCAGCTAAAGGGCAGAGATTACTGTTACAAGGCCCAGACTGTAATAACTGAGAGAGGCTTATGGCAGAGATTATTGACATAAGGCCCAGATTGTAATAATTGAGAGAGGCTTATGGCAGAGATTATTGACATAAGGCCCAGATTGTAATAACTGAGAGAGGCTTATGGCAGAGATTATTGACATAAGGCCCAGATTGTAATAATTGAGAGAGGCTTATGGCAGAGATTATTGACATAAGGCCCAGATTGTAATAACTGAGAGAGGCTTATGGCAGAGATTATTGACATAAGGCCCAGATTGTAATAATTGAGAGAGGTTTATGGCAGAGATTACTAATACAAGGCCCAGATTTCAATGATTGAGAGAGGTTTAGGGCAGTGATTGCTGATACAAGCCCAGATTGTAATGACTGAGGGAGTTTTAGGGCAGAGATTACTAATACAAGGCCCAGATTGCAATGACAGAGAGACGTTTAGGCAGTGATTACTGATACAAGCCCAGATTGTAATGACTGAGAGAGGTTTAGTGCAGAAATTACTGATACAAGCCCAGATTGTAATGACTGAGAGAGGTTTAGGGCAGAGATTACTGATACAAGGCCCAGATTGTAATCATAGAATCATAGAAAAGCTACAGCACAAACAGGTCCTTCAGCCCACAAGTCGCACTGATCATATCTCTACTGACTAGGCCTACCTATAACCCTCAATCCTATTAAATCCCATGTAATCATCCAGAAGACTTTTAAAAGGCCCTTAATATCAAATATTAATATTTAGTTGGACAATCTCTCAGTCAAATCTTAGAAGGGGGAATCCTTGTCTCTTGTGCTATTTAATTTCAACATTTTCTGGTATTTCAATTAATTAGATTCTGTCTCTTCCCAAGGAAATTATATTTAGCTGACCAGTCTCTCAGTAAGATCTGAGGAAGAGGAATCCTGGTCACTTGTGCTGTTTAATTTAAACATTTTTTAGTATTTAAATTAATTAGATTCTCTCTTTCTTCCCAAGGAATTAATATTTAGCTGAACAATCTCTCAGTAAGATCTGAGAAGGGGGAATCATGGGCTCTTGTGCTGTGTAGTTGAAACATGTTTTGGTATTTTAATTAATTATTTTCTCTTCTCCCCAGGGATTTGAATTTTGAAGACTGCAATGGGACTGGGAATCCTTGGACAAGGGGCTTTTCTCCAGAGGAGGATGGATGGACTGAGTCATGTTCTAAAGGCCGCACGTGAGTTATTGTCTCTTTATTATCCCGATCCAAGTTTAATTTTAATCTCACTTCCTCGGATGAACCAGTTCTGGTTAGATTGTGGGACGTTTGGGGGTGCTGGAGTTTAAAACCTTAGGGTTAAAATATCCCGGCTTTGTAATTGGTCACAAACACATTAACCCTTTGTTGGGTGGCAAAGAGTAAATTATTGATAAAACTGTCTGTAAGTTTGTTTTAAATCGAAAATAAGAGGGGATGGGAGACAGAGCGCTGTTCCTAATTGTTAAACAAAATTCACAGAGGCCTTTACAATTCAGTTTTCAGAAATTCAGATTTTCATTCCATCCTCTCCACAGCTTTTCCCCCATTCTGTCTATTTCTCTCTGCTTTTCTCTCCATTTCCTGCCTCTATCCACCTCTCTTTTTTATTCTCTCCTCCTCTTTATCCCTGGAATTAATATTTATTTGGACAATCTCTCAGTGAAAACTACACCACAGGGATTTTGTTTTAAAAAGGGGGGGTTTTCTCCAAACAGCAACAAGATGTGAACTGGAAACCCCTTCCCTCAGCTTGTTACACACTGACCTTCCCACAACCCCCAACATGTTCACAAACACTCCCTGGAGTTTCTTCAAACTTTATATCAAACTGTCTGTCCATTCTGCTCAATACTGAACCCCCCTCAATCTGGCACTGACCTGGGGTCTGAATTCAGACAGAGACACAGAGAGGTTTTAAAATTCAAAGTTTTAATATTTATTTAATACTGTCTCAAGACTTATGACTGAGATGGGTTTAGTGCAGACCTTATTAATACAAGACCCAGATTGTAATAACTGAGAGAGGTTTAGGGCAGAGCTTACTAATACAAGGCCCAGATTGTAATAACTGAGAGAGGTTTAGGGCAGAGCTTACTAATACAAGGCCCAGATTGTAATAACTGAGAGAGGTTTAGGGCAGAGCTTACTAATGCAAGGCCCAGATTGTAATAACTGAGAGAGGTTTAGGGCAGAGATTACTGATACAAGGCCCAGATTGTAATAACTGAGAGAGGTTTAGGGCAGAGATTACTGATACAAGGCCCAGATTGTAATAACTGAGAGAGGTTTAGGGCAGAGATTACTGATACAAGGCCCAGATTGTAATAACTGAGAGAGATTTAGGGCAGAGATTACTGATACTATCCCAGATTGTAATAACTGAGAGAGGTTTAGGGTAGAGATTACTGATACTATCCCAGATTGTAATAACTGAGAGAGGTTTAGGGTAGAGATTACTGACACAAGGCCAAGATTGTAATAACTGAGAGAAGTTTATGGCAGCGATCATTGCTACAAGGCCTAGATTGGGTCAGTTTCCACCCAGAGTTTCTCTCTCTCTGTTACTCTCTCTCTCTCTGTTACTCTCTCTCTATCCTCTCTCTCTCTCCGTCACTCTCTCTCTATCTTGTCTCTTTCTCTCTGTTTCTCTCTCTATCCTCCCTCTCTCTCTCTCTGTTACTCTCTCTCTCTGTTACTCTCTCTGTTTCTGTCTCTCTCTTTTACTCTCTCTCTATCCTGTCTCTCTCTCTGTTACTCTCTCTCTATTCTGTCTCAGTCTCTCTGATACTCTCTTTCTCTCTCCATTACTCTCTCTGTCTCTATCCTGTCTCTCTCTCCCTGTTACTCTCTCTCACTCTATCCTCTCTCTCTCTGTTTCTCTCTCTCTGATACTCTCTTTCTCTCTCCATTACTCTCCCTGTCTCTATCCTGTCTCTCTCTCCCTGTTACTCTCTCTCACTCTATCCTCTCTCTCTCTGTTACTCTCTCTCTCTGTTACTCTCTCTCTCTGTTACTCTCTCTCTCTGTCCTGTCTCTCTCTCTCTTTACTCTCTCTCTCTCTGTTACTCTCTCTCTCTCTCTTTTACTCTCTCTCTATCCTGTCTCTCTCTGTTACTCTCTCTCTCTCTGTTACTCTCTCTCTCTCTATCCTGTCTCTCTCTCTCTCTCTGTCTCTTTCTCTCTCTCTCTCTGTTACTCTCTCTCTCTATTCTGTCTCTCTGTGTAACCCTCTCCAGCTGGATGGAGGAGAGGTGATAAAGGCAGTGTGAGCAGAGGTTTGGAGTATTTTCCACCCAGAGTTTGATCGATTGGTGATGAACAAGGCCGGGGTGGGGGGGGGGGGAGTGAGAGGTTATCAGGGGGTCGGCAGGAATGGAGAGTTGAGGTTACAGTCCAATCAGATGTGATCTTATTGAATGGTGGAGCAGGTTGAAGGGGCCGAATGGCCTCCTCCTCTTGCTAACCCGTCTGTTCGGATCCAGTGAGGGAACTTTAATCTGGAGCCAACTCCCACTTTCCACTCGCCCTGGGAATATTTGATGAAAAAGTGAAGAAGGAGATTTGGATTTGATTTATTTTTCTCACACGGATTAACATCGAGTTAAAGATATTGTTTCTTACACTATGGAGAATGGAAACTGGGAGAGCCCCAGAATCCCAGCGCAGAAGGAGGCCGTTCAGTCTGTGGATTTAGCACAGAGATTACTGATACTATCCCAGATTGTAATAACTGAGAGAGGTTTAGGGCAGAGATTACTGATACAAGGCCCAGATTGTAATAACTGAGAGAGGTTTAGGGCAGAGATTACTGATACTATCCCAGATTGTAATAACTGAGAGAGGTTTAGGGCAGAGATTACTGATACAAGGCCCAGATTGTAATAACTGAGAGAGGTTTAGGGTAGAGATTACTGATACAAGGCCCAGATTGTAATAACTGAGAGAGGTTTAGGGCAGAGATTACTGATACAAGGCCCAGATTGTAATAACTGAGAGAGGTTTAGGGCAGAGATTACTGATACAAGGCCCAGATTGTAATAACTGAGAGAGGTTTAGGGTAGAGATTACTGATACAAGGCCCAGATTGTAATAACTGAGAGAGGTTTAGGGTAGAGATTACTGATACTATCCCAGATTGTAATAACTGAGAGAGGTTTAGGGCAGAGATTACTGATACAAGGCCCAGATTGTAATAACTGAGAGAGGTTTAGGGCAGAGATTACTGATACAAGGCCCAGATTGTAATAACTGAGAGAGGTTTAGGGCAGAGATTACTGATACTATCCCAGATTGTAATAACTGAGAGAGGTTTAGGGCAGAGATTACTGATACAAGGCCCAGATTGTAATAACTGAGAGAGGTTTAGGGCAGAGATTACTGATACAAGGCCCAGATTGTAATAACTGAGAGAGGTTTAGGGCAGAGATTACTGATACAAGGCCCAGATTGTAATAACTGAGAGAGGTTTAGGGCAGAGATTACTGATACAAGGCCCAGACTGTAATAACTGAGAGAGGTTTAGGGTAGAGATTACTGATACAAGGCCCAGACTGTAATAAGTGAGAGAGGGTTAGGGCAGAGATTACTGATACAAGGCCCAGATTGTAATAACTGAGAGAGGTTTGGGGCAGAGATTACTGATACAAGGCCCAGACTGTAATAACTGAGAGAGGTTTAGGGTAGAGATTACTGATACATGGGCCAGACTGTAATAACTGAGAGAGGTTTGAGGTTGTGTTGTGTGACGGGGAAATGTTTTTAACGTTGGGATCTTGAATGTTGTGTCTGAGCCGGAGGGGGAAGAAGATTCCATCCAGAGGAGATTGAATGGGAAGCTGAAGGGAAAATATTGACAGGGTTCCGGGGAGAGGGTGGGGGAGTGGGAATAGTGAAACTGCTCTTGCAGGGTGTCCATCCTGGCTTGACGGGCTGAATGGCCTCCTGTGCTGTCCCCATTCTATGATTCACACACAAGTGAACATCTCAGTGTCTATTAGGCCCCACTCGTTCCTCCCTGATCAGTTCCAGCATTTCAAGCTCAGATCCCAGTGCTTTATAGTTGGGGCAGTGAGGAGTAAAACACAAATAGGAATGAGTGTGTGGGAGTGTCAGTGTGGTTTTGTTTCTGTGTTTCTGGGTGTGTGAGGGAGAGTTTCTAAGTGTGTGCATGTATTTCTATGTGTGTGTGTGTGAGCTTGTGTGTATCCCTGTGTGTCTGACAGAGATTGTGTGTTTTTCTGTGTCTCTGAGATTGTGTGTCTATGAGTGTACATGTGTTTCTGTGTGTCTATGAGTGACTGTGTGTGTCTCTCTCTGTCTGGGTGTGTGACTGCGTTTGTATCTGTGTCCGTGTCTCCCTCTCTCTGAATATGTGTGTGTCATTCTGTTTCTGTGTGAGTGCCTTTGTGTGTGTATGTGAGTGTATGTGTGTGCGTGTGGGTGTGCGTGTGTGTGGGTGTGTGTGTGTGTGGGTGTGTGTCAGCATGCATGAGTGTTTAAATCTCAATTATGTGCAGTTTTAGGCCATTTGACCCATTGAGCCTGCTCCACCACTCAAACAGATCATGGGAAACAGACACACACACACACACAGAAATATACAGGTAGTTTTGATGTATTTATTGACCATTTAATCTGACTGAATGCTTCACATCACAGTTTACCATAGATACAGAAAATGAGACAGCATTGTAAGCAGCGTAGCTGGAAACATCAAATTGCAAAGAGTTTTGCATATTTAGTAAATGGACAAAACTGCTGGCGATGTTTCAATGCAGGGAAATGTAAATTGACACAATTTAGATTTAAAAGGGATAGAACAACGTACTTTAATAAATGATGAAAAGACAGAAACTGTGGAAGCTCCAAATGTTCCGATATTTCACAGCTGGATTCACACAATCCACACAGCAATGTCTCTGATATTGTGGAATTGTTGTAAATGTGGTTAATCTCAGTCCGGAGGCTGCCTTCATGTTACAGAGTTAATCTGATCACTCTCATCAAAACAGCATCAACATTTCTGTACAATGTGAGTGAATCACAAACTCAATGAGTTCAGGTTCAATGTTTAAAATAACCAGTCACTTTTCTGTGGCTGCTTTGGGGAATGTCAGTGGAATGTAGTTTCCAGTCAAGTGTGAAGAATTGTATTGGGGAATCGTTGGAAGCAGTTTCCATTGAGAACTTCCTGCATTCTGGAAATGTGTGGGATCTATTCAGACATAGGAAATGGATGGATGAATAAAGATGCAGTTTGATGTTAATGACATGAGACTGTCTGCCTTGAAGATTCACAAGTTCCATGTGCTGAGAGAATGGAATGATTAAACAATATCTACAATTCAAATTCTACAAACAAATGAAAAAGCAAGAGAACAACTGAATCCACAAACGCTGCCACAGACAGTATTCGAAACTTCAACTTCATGTTTTAATGTGAAGGGCTGATTGAAATAAACCCGAGGCCACACCGGGATGCTGAACTATATGATTCCTGCTTTTTTCCTAAACTTCAAAATAAAAATCTGTGCTGAAACATTCCTTGGACAGAGCAGAGGGAATTTCACTCTGGATTTAGCCCATGACAGTATTTGTGTTGGGAACATTTAATGAACGGTGCAGATTAAACATTATTCTTAACCGCTGGAATTGAAGTTGGGGGCTGATTGAATCAAACATTGAAAATAATGAGGGAAAGGGAGAGGCTGATAAAGAACAACTTTTTCTGCTGGTTGGGAATTCCAGGCTTTGGGAATATTTGGGTATTAGCCTCAGTTTAGAAATTGAGAATTTTAGAAATGAAAACATTGCCAGATGTGGTGTGGAGTTAGTTTGAAACAATCTTCTGCAAATGGCTATTGATGCTCAGTCACTTGTTATTATTTTAAATCTGGGGTTTGATAGATTTCCCTTAGTGCAAAGAGGTAAAGAGACAGAGAGTTAGATCACAGATCAGCCAGGATCTTATTGAATATTGGAACCGGCTTTCAGGAAGATTGTTCCAGATTCCAAACCCCCTCTTGGTGAAGTGATTTTCCACATTTCACTTCTGATCCATTTCCCCATCATTTCCAATCTGTGTCCTCTCGTTCATCACCATCTCTTGAGAGGAAAGAGTTTCTCACTCTTTAACCTGTCCATAACCCTTAGGATCTTCAATCTCTCTCTCAAGTCTCACCTCGGCCTTCTTTTCTCTGAGGAAAACAGTCCCAACCTCTCCAATCTACCCTCGTAGCGACGGATCTTAATCCCTGGAAATCATTCTTGTGAACCTGCTCCGTACTGTCTCCAATGTCTTCACATCCCTCCTCAAGTACGGGGCCCGGAACTGGGTGCAGTCTCCTGCTGAGGCCTAACGAGTGTCTTATACAAGTTCAATATGAGCTCCTTCCTCTTGTACTCAATTCCTCCATGAATAAAAGCTGGGATACCGTATACTTCATTTCCTGCTCTCTCAAAGTGCCCTGCCACATTCCTTAACGTATGGACATATTAGAATCGTAGAATCCCTACAGTGCAGAAGGAGGCCATTCAGCCACTCGAGACTGTGCTAGCAACAATCCCACCCAGGCCCCATCACTGTAATGGGACATATTGACCCTGCTAATCCCTCTGACACTAAAGGGCAATTTTGAATGGCCAATCAGCCCAACCTGCACATCTTTGGTGTTGAGACATCCTTGCTCCTTTACTCAAGTTCTCTTACAGTGAAGGCCAACATACCATTCACTGTCCTATGTGTTTGCTGGAGCTCCGTGGTTGTTTTCAGTGTCTGGTGTACTAGGACACCCAGATCCCTCTGCACATCAACATTTCCCAATCTATCCCCATTTAAATAATCTTCTGCCGTTCTGTTTCTCTGTCTGAAGTAGTTAAATCCACGTTTGTCCACGTTATACTGCATCTGTTTCACATTTACCCAACTTGCTGAAATCTCTGGGAATCATTCTAACATCCTTCTCACTACTCACATTCCCAACAAGCTTCATGGCACCAGCAAACTTGGAAAGATTATTTTTCCTTCCCTCGTCCAAATCATTGATGTCCATCTCGTGTGTGTCTCAGTGTCAGCTCGGAAACATGTACAGCACAGTCCCATCCTGTTTCTGTCTCTCTCTGCCTCTGGATCTTTATCTCTCTCTCTGTCAGAAATTAGAAGAAATAAAATTCCAGCACAGGAACAGGCCCTTCGGCCCCTCCAAGCCTGTACTGACCATGCTGCCTAAGTGAACTAAAACCCCCTACCCTTCCAGGAACCATATCCCTCTATTCCCATCCTCTTCATGGATTTGTCCAGACACCCCCTAATAGTCACAATCGTATCTGCTTCTACTCCCTCCCCCGGCAGTGAGTTCCAGGCACCCATCACCCTCTGTGTAAAAAAAACTTGCCTCGTACATCTCCTTTAAACCTTGCCCCTCGCACCTTAAACATCTGCCCCCTAGTAATTGATTCTTCCACCCTGGGGAAAAAGCTTCTGACTCTCCACTCTGTTCGTGACCCTCATAATCTTCTGAACTTCTATCAGGTCTCCCCTCACCCTCCATCATCCCAAAGAGAACAAACCCAAGTTTCTCCAACCTCTCCTCATAGCTAATGCCCTCCAGACCCGGGTAACATCCTGGGAACTCTTTTCTGTCCCCTCTCCAAAGCCTCCACATCCTGCTGGTGACAAAACCTTCCCTAAATAACACTGACAACATTTCAATGGTGCTCATTTGCCAGTGAAACACTTTTGGAGAGCCTAAAGCCATGAATAGTGCTTTAGAAATCTCCGTTCCGTAAGCTGCTGTGAGGATATTCAGAGTCAGTGTGTGACTTGGGTCGAAGATAGACCAGCCAGCTCTCTCCCTTAATCACACTGAGTGACTGTTTCACTTTTTATGATGAGCAGAAACCTTTCATCTCTCTTGTGTCTAATTCATTCCGATTCTGTCCCTGATATTAATCAGTTGTTCCGTTCTGTAGGAGCTGGAATGTCCTCTCCGGTGACGGAGAATACATTGAGAGGAGGATCCAAGTGTAACCTTTCTCTCCTGGAATCCATGTTTCCTGTTTGTTTCTTGTTGTGTTGTAGCTGATTGTGTGCAGAGAGAGCAGAGGGAAAAGGCTGAGTGGATTTGTAATGGACAGGGTTCGCTTTGATTCACAAACTGTACCTGAAATGTGCAGATGTGAAGGATGGAGATCGGAAAAGGACCATGGGGAGAACTGGAGCCTATTCTGTTCATCCAGATGTGTTGGGTCTTTGGAAGAGGAATCCAGTGAATCTCTATTTCCAGAGGGAGAAGAGATTCCCTCTCCATTATATATCTGTTTAGTTTTTGGCTCTCTGAGTGTGAGTGTGTGTACATATTCTTTCTCGATCTGCCTGTCTCTCAGTGCTCCCAGAATCTGTTTCTCTCTGCACAGATGCTGCCTGACCTGTTTGGGATGTTCTTATTTTCTGTTTCAGTATCTGAGGAGTGCGGGTGGTGCTGAACATTGTGCAATCATCAGCGAACATCCCACTTCAGAGCCTGTGATGGTGGGAAGGTCATTGATGGAGCAGCTGAAGATGGTTGGGGGTCCTGAGGACACTCACCCCTGGGGAAATCCAGAAGATGTTGATTTAAGGGGAGCTCTCAGAGCTCACATCAATCCATGCAAGGTATTCATACAGTAAGAACTCAAAGAGAGGGGGTTCACTGTGGTGTCCACAGCAGCCTGGTGTAATGTAGTCTTCACTGGGACAACTGAGAGTATAAACAGCGACAGGGTCGAGCGCAGTGATACCTGGGAAAGGAGCGAATGTCGGGAATTCTCCGGCTCTTCACTAGTGGGGAATTCTCTGCTCTCGTTGCCCTGCCTCTGGATTCCTGCCAGCGTGAGGCAGCTTCAATGGGAAATCCCGTCGACAGCAACAGGAGCAAAACCTCTTTCCACTAGTGAACGGTGTGTCACCTATCACTGCCCAGAAAGCTGCTGAGGGGAGGCCAGAGAATCCCCCAAAATATATTCAAAATAGTCACATTGGCAACAGCAGGAAAATATTACATCGCAAACTCAGTAATATTCACAATGAATTCTCCAATCAGCTAAAGGGCAGAGATTACTGATACAAGGCCCAGATTGTAATAACTGAGATGGGTTTAGGGCAGAGATTACTGATACAAGGCCCAGGTTGTAATAATTGAGAGAGGTTTAGGGCAGAGATTACAGATTCAAGGCCCAGGTTGTAATAACTGAGAGAGGTTTAGAACAGAGATTACTGATACAAGGCCCAGATTGTAATCATAGAGTCATAGAAAAGCTACAGCACAACAGGCCCTTCAACCCACAAGTTGCACTGATCATATCTCTACCTACTAAGCCTACCTATAACCCTCAATCCTATTAAAACCCATGTAATTATCCAGCAGTCTTTTAAAAGACCCTTAATATTAAGAATTAATATTTAGTTGGACAATCTCTCAGTCAAATCTAACAAGGGGGAATCCTTGTCTCCTGTGCTATTTAACTTCAATGTTTTCTAGTATTTAAATTAATTGGATTCTGTGTCTTCCTGAAGAATTATTATTTAGCTGAACAATCTCTCAGTAAAATCTGAGAAGGGGGAATCCTGGGCTCTTGTGCTGTTTAATTTAAACATGTTTTTGTGTTTTAATTAATTATTTTCTCTTCTCCCCAGGGATTTGAATTTTGAAGACTGCAATGGGACTGGGAATCCTTGGACAAGGGCTTTTCTCCAGAGGAGGATGGATGGACTGAGTTCTGTTCTATAGGCCGCACGTGAGTTATTGTCTCTTTATTATCCCGATCCAGGTTTAATTTTAATCTCGCTTCCTCGGATGAACCAGTTCTGGTTTGATTGTGGGTTGTGGGGGGCGGAGGGGGGGTGGGGTGGAGTTTAAAACCTTAGGGTTAAAATATTCCGGCTTTGTAATTAGTCACAAACACATTAACCCTTTGGTGGGTGGCAAAGAGTAGATTATTGATGAAACTGTCTGTAAGTTTGTTATAAATCTAAAATAACAGGGGATGGGAGACAGAGCGCTGTTCCTAATTGTTAAATAAAATTCAGAGGCCTTTACAATTCAGTTTTCAGAAATTCAGATTTTCATTCCATCCTCTCCACAGCTTTTCCCCCATTCTATTTCTCTCTGCTTTTCTCTCCATTTCCTTCCTCTATCCGCCTCTCTTTACTATTCTCTCCCCCTTCCTCCCAGGAATTAATATTTAGTTGGACAATCTCTCAGTAAAATCCAGAAAGCAGAATTCCTGGGATTTTGTGCTGTGTAATTTTCATTCTGGGTGTCCCAGGGAGGGTTTGATTTCACTGTCTCAGCCTCTCTCTGCCTCTCTCTCTCTCTGTATAAACATTTCCCAAAGTAAAAAACACTCAACACAGCTGACTGCACCTTGTGGGATCTTGCTGTGCACCACAGGGATTGTTTTTTAAAAAGGGGGGGTGTTTTCTCAGAGGGAGTTTAAAAAATTTCAGGGGACTGTGGGGAAGTCTCCAGACTTGGGACAACACACACACAGGGTGGGGGGATTGGGAGAGGGCAATGAGATATTCTGGAATTCTGATGTTCCCAACAAGGGCCAGAGATCTGAGTGTTTAAACATATGAAATTGTTCAAACAGAGGCAGGCAGAAAGCCCTGAGGTTTCAGAGCTCCCTATAAATGCAAAGGGAACTCCCATTGCCCCAAACAGCAGCAAGATGCGAACTGGAAACCCCTTCCCTCAGCTTGTTACACACTGACCTTTCCACAACCCCCAACATGTTCACAAACACTCCCTGGAGTTTCTTCCAACTTTATATCAAACTGTCTGACCATTCTGCTCAATACTGACCACCCTCTCAATCTGGCACTAACCTGATGTCTGAATTCAGACAGAGACACAGAGATAGAGAGGTTTTAAAGTTTAAAGGTTTAAAATTTATTAATTACTGTGGCAAGACTTATGACTTATTAGGACAGAGATTCCTGATACAAGACCCAGATTCTAATAACAGAGAGAGGTTTAGGGCAGAGATTACTGATACAAGGCCCAGATTGTAATAACTAAGGGAGGTTTAGTGCTGAGATTACTGATACAAGGCCCAGATTGTAATAACTGAGAGGGGTTTAGTGCAGAGATTACTGATACAAGGCCCAGATTTTGTGTGTGTGTGTGTGAGAGAGAGAGAGAGAGTTTCTACGTGTGTACATGTGTTTCTGTGAGTATCTATCTGTGTATTTCACTGTGTGTCTCTCTCTGTGTTGGTGTGTGTCTTTGAGCATGTGTGTGTCTCTCTCTTAGGGTGCGGGTCTGTCTCTCTGTGTTTGTGTCTGCGTGTGTATCTCTCTGTGTATCTCAGTGTGTGCATCTCTAACCGTGTGTGTGTGTGTGTGTGAGTGTATCAGTGTGTGTGACTCTATATGTGTCTGTGTGTCGCTGTGTCTGTGTGTCTCTCTGTTTGTGTCTGTGTGTCTCTGTGTCTGTGTGTCTCTGTGCGCTTGTGTCTCTCTGTTGATCTGTGTGTTTGTTTGCCGTGATCTGTTTCAGTGATGGTGTAGACCTCCCTCGATGTGTTAAGTGGCCTATAACTGCACATATTTGAGACATAAATATGTTCACACACACACACACACACACACACAGAGAAAGGCATAGACACTTTTGACTTATTTATTGACCATTTAATCTGACTGAATGCTTCACATCCTGGTTTGCTATAGATACAGAAAATGAGACAGCATTGTAAGCAGCGTAGCTGGAAACATCAAATTGCAAAGTGTTTTCCATATTTAGTAAATGGACAAAACTGGTGGCGATGTTTCAATGCAGGGAAATGTAAATTGACACAATTTAGATTTAAAAGGGATAGAACAACGTACTTTAATAAATGATGAAAAGACAGAAACAGTGGAAGCTCCAAATGTTCCGATATTTCACAGCTGGATTCACACAATCCACACAGCAATGTCTCTGATATTGTGGAATTGTTGTAAATGTGGTTAATCTCAGTCTGGAGGCTGCCTTCATGTTACAGAGTTAATCTGATCACTCTCATCAAAACAGCATCAACATTTCTGTACAATGTGAGTGAGTCATAAATCAATGAGTTCAGGTTCAATGTTTAAAATAACCAGTCACTTTTCTGTGGCTGCTTTGGGGAATGTCAGTGGAATGTCGTTTCCAGTCAAGTGTGAAGAATTGTATTGGGGAATCATTGGAAGCAGTTTCCATTGAGAGCTTCCTGCATTCTGGAAATGTGTGGGATCTATTCAGAGATAGGAAATGGATGGATGAATAAAGATGCAGTTTGATGTTAATGACATGAGACTGTCTGCCTTGCAGATCCACAAGTTCCATGTGCTGAGAGAAAGGAATGATTAAACAATATCTACAATTCAAATTCTTCAGACAAGTGAAAAAGCAAGAGAACAACTGAATCCACAAACGCTGCCACAGACAGGATTCAAAACTTCAACTTCATGTTTTAATGTGAAGGGCTGATTGAAATAAACCCGAGGCCACACTGGGATGCTGAACTATTTGATTCCTGTTTCTTTCCCAAACTTCAAAATTAAAAATCTGTGCTGAAACATTCCTTGGACAGAGCAGGGGGAATTTTACTCTGGATTTAGCCCATGACAGTATTGGTGTTGGGAACATTTGATGAACGGTGCAGATTAAACATTATTCTTAACTACTGGAATTGAAGTTGGGGGCTGATTGAATCAAACATTGAAAATAATGAGGGAAAGGGAGAGGCTGATAAAGAATAAGTTTTTCTGCTGGTTGGGGATTCCAGGATTTGGGAATATTTGGGTATTAGCCTCAATTTAGAAATTGAGAATTGTAGAAATGAAAACATTGCCAGATGTGGTGTGGAGTTAGTTTGAAACAATCTTCTGCAAATGGCTATTGATGCTCAGTCACTTGTTATTATTTTAAATCTGGGGTTTGATAGATTTCCCTTAGTGCAAAGGGGTAAAGAGACAGAGAGTTAGATCACAGATCAGCCAGGATCTTATTGAATATTGGAACAGGCTTTCAGGAAGATTGTTCCAGATTCCAAACCCCCTCTTGGTGAAGTGATTTTCCACATTTCACTTCTGATCCATTTCCCCATCATTTCCAATCTGTGTCCTCTCGTTCATCACCATCTCTTGAGAGGAAAGAGTTTCTCACTCTTTAACCTGTCCATAACCCTTAGGATCTTCAATCTCTCTCTCAAGTCTCACCTCAGCCTTCTTTTCTCTGAGAAAACAGTCCCAACCTCTCCGATCTACCCTCGTAGCTACGGATCTTAATCCCTGGAATCATTCTTGTCAACCTGCTCCGTACTCTCTGCAATGTCTTCAAATCCCTCCTCAAGTACGGGGCCCGGAACTGGGTGCAGTCTCCTGCTGAGGCCTAACGAGTGTCTTATACAAGATCAATATGAGCTCCTTCCTCTTGTACTCAATTCCTCCATGAATAAAAGCAGGGATACCGTATACTTCATTTCCTGCTCTCTCAAAGTGCCCTGACAGAGATTGCTAAAGCCATCAATAGTGCTTTAGAAATCTCCGTTCCCCCAAACTGCTGTGAGGATATTTAGAGTCAGTGTGTGACTTGGGTCGAAGATAGACCAGCCAGCTCTCTCATTTAATGACACTGAGTGACTGTTTCACTTTTTACGATGAGCAGAAACCTTTCATCTCTCTTGTGTCTAATTCATTCCGATTCTGTCCCTGATATTAATCAGTTGTTCCTTTCTGTAGGAGCTGGAATGTCCTCTCTGGTGACGGAGAATCCATTGAGAGGAGGATCCAGGTGGAACCTTTCTCTCCTGGAATCCATGGTTCCTGTTTGTTTCTTGTTGTCTTGTAGCTGATTGTGTGCGGAGAGAGCAGAGGGAAAAGGCTGAGTGGATTTGTAATGGACAGGGTTCGCTTTGATTCACAAACTGTACCTGAAGTGTGCAGATGTGAAGGATGGAGATCGGAAAAGGACCATGGGGAGAACTGGAGCCTATTCTGTTCATCCAGATGTGTTGGGTCTTTGGAAGAGGAATCCAGTGAATCTCTATTTCCAGAGGGAGAAGGGATTCCCTCTCCATTATATATCTGTTTAGTTTTCGGCTCTCTGAGTGTGAGTGTGTGTACATATTCTTTCTCGATCTGCCTGTCTCTCAGTGCTCCCAGAATCTGTTTCTCTCTCCACAGATGCTGCCTGACCTGTTTGGGATGTTCTTATTTCCTGTTTCAGTATCTGAGGAGTGCGGGTGGTGCTGAACATTGTGCAATCATCAGCGAACATCCCACTTCAGACCCTGTGATGGTGGGAAGGACATTGATGGAGCAGCTGAAGATGGTTGGGGGTCCTGAGGACACTCACCCCTGGGGAAATCCAGAAGATGTTGATTTAAGGGGAGCTCTCAGAGCTCACATCAATCCATGCAAGGTATTCATACAGTAAGAACTCAAAGAGAGGGGGTTCACTGTGGTGTCCACAGCAGCCTGGTGTAATGTAGTCTTCACTGGGACAACTGAGAGTATAAACAGCGACAGGGTCGAGCGCAGTGATAACTGGGAAAGGAGCGAATGTCGGGAATTCTCCGGCTCTTCACTAGTGGGGAATTCTCTGCTCTCGTTCCCCTGCCTCTGGATTCCTGCCAGCGTGAGGCAGCTTCAATGGGAAATCCCATCGACAGCAACAGGAGCAAAACCTCCCTCCACTAGTGAACGGTGTGTCACCTCTCACTGCCCAGAAAGCTGCTGAGGGGAGGCCAGAGAATCCCCCAAAATATATTCAAAATAGTCACATTGGCAACAGCAAGAAAATATTACTACGCAAACTCAGTAAGATTCACAAGGATATTCTCCAATCAGCTAAAGGGCAGAGATTACTGTTACAAGGCCCAGATCGTAATGACTGAGAGAGGCTTATGGCAGAGATTATTGACATAAGGCCCAGATTGTAATAATTGAGAGAGGCTTATGGCAGAGATTACTAACACAAGGCCCAGATTGCAATGATTGAGAGAGGTTTAGGGCAGTGATTACCGATACAAGCCCAGACTGTAATGACTGAGAGAGGTTTAGGGCAGAAATTGCTGATACAAGCCCAGATTGTAATGACTGAGAGAGGTTTAGGGCAGAAATTACTAATAGAAGGCCCAGATTGTAATGACTGAGAAAGGTTTAGGGCAGAAATTACTGATACAAGCCCAGATTGTAATGACTGAGAGAGGTTTAGGGCAGAGATTACTGATACACGGCCCAGACTGTAATCATAGAATCATAGAAAAGCTACAGCACAAACAGGCCCTTCAGCCCACAAGTTGCACTGATCATATCTCTACCGACTAGGCCTACCTAAAGCCCTCAATCCTATTAAATACCATGTAATCATCCAGAAGACTTTTAAAAGGCCCTTAATATCAAGTATTAATATTTAGTTGGACAATCTCTCAGTCAAATCTTAGAAGGGGGAATCCTTGTCTCTTGTGCTATTTAACTTCAACATTTTCTAGTATTTCAATTAATTAGATTCTGTCTCTTCCAAGGAAATTGTACTTAGCTGACCAGTCTCTCAGTAAGATCTGAGAAAGAGGAATCCTGGTCACTTGTGCTGTTTAATTTAAACATTTTTTAGCATTTAAATTAATTAGATTCTCTCTTTCTTCCAAAGGAATTAATATTTAGCTGAACAATCTCTCAGTAAGATCTGAGAAGGGGGAATCCTGGGCTCTTGTGCTGTTTAGTTTAAACATGTTTTTGTATTTTAATTAATTATTTTCTCTTCTCCCCAGGGATTTGGATTTTGAAGACTGCAATGGGACTGGGAATCCTTGGACAAGGGGTTTTTCTCCAGAGGAGGATGGATGGACTGAATCCTGTTCTATAGGCCACATGTGAGTTGTTGTCTCTTTATTATCCCGATCCAGGTTTAATTTTAATCTCGCTTCCTCGGATGAACCAGTTCTGGTTAGATTGTGGGACGTTTGGGGTTGCTGGAGTTTAATACCTTAGGGTTAAAATATCCCGGCTTTGTAATTAGTCACAAACACATTAACCCTTTGGTGGGTGGCAAAGAGTAAGTTATTGATGCAACTGACTGTAAGTTTGCTTTAAATCTAAAATAACAGGGGGTGGGAGGCAGAGTGCTGTTCCTAATTGTTAAATAAAATTCACAGAGGCCTTTACAATTCAGTTTTCAGAAATTCAGATTTTCATTCCATCCTCTCCACAGCTTTTTCCCCATTCTGTCTATTTCTCTCTGCTTTTCTCTCCATTTCCTTCCTCTATCCGCCTCTCTTTTTTATTCTCTCCTCCTCTTTATCCCTGGAATTAATATTTATTTGGACAATCTCTCAGTAAAAACTGCACCACAGGGATTTTGTTTTAAAAAGGGGGGGTTTTCTCCAAACAGCAACAAGATGTGAACTGAAAACCCCTTCCCTCAGCTTGTTACACACTGACCTTTCCACAACCCCCAACATGGTCACAAACACTCCCTGGAGTTTCTTCAAACTTTATATCAAACTGTCTGTCCATTCTGCTCAATACTGACCCCCTCTCAATCTGGCACAGACCTGGGGTCTGAATTCAGACAGAGACACAGAGAGGTTTTAAAGTTCAAAGTTTTAATATTTATTTAATACTGTCTCAAGAATTATGACTGAGATGGTTTTAGGGCAGAGCTTATTAATACTAGGCCCAGATTGTAATAACTGAGAGATGTTTATAGCAGCGATCATTGCTACAAGGCCTAGATTGTAATAACTGAGGGAGGTTCAGGGCACAGATTAGTGATAGAAGGCCCAGATTGCAATAACTGAGAGATTTCGGGCAGAGATTACTGATGCAAAGCACAGATTGTAAATACCAAGAGGCTTAGGGCAGAGATTACTGATACAAGGCCCAGATTGTAATAACTGAGAGAGGTTCAGGGCACAGATTAGTGATACAAGGCCCAGATTGCAATAACTGAGAGATTTAGGGCAGAGATTACTGATGCAAAGCACAGATTGTAAATACCAAGAGGCTTAGGGCAGAGATTACTGATACAAGGCCCATATTGTAACAATTAAGAGAGGTTTAGGCCAGAGTTTACTGATACAAGTCCCAGATTGTAATAACTGAGAGAGGTTTATGCAGAGTTTACTGATTGAATAACCAAGAGAGGTTTAGATCAGAGTTTACTGATACAAGGCCTAGATTGTAATTAGTGGAAGATGGTTAGGGCAGAAATTGATGATACAAGGCCCATATTGTAAAAACTGAGAGAGGTTTAGGTTAGAGATTATTGATACAAGGCCCAGATTGTAACAGCAGGGAAGTTTAGGGCAGAGCGTACTGATAAAAGGCACAGATTGTAATAACTGAGAGAAGTTTAATGCATAGATTAGTGATACAAGACACAGATTGTATAATCTGAGGGAGGTTTAGGGCAGACTTTACTGACACAAGGCACAGATTGCAATAGCTGAGAGAAGTTTCGTGCAGTGATTACTGATCCAAGCTTTGATTGTAATAACTGAGCGGGGTTTAGAGAAGAGTTTACTGATTCAAGGACTAGATTCTAATAAGAGTGAGGGGTTTTGGGAAAAGATTACACATATGAGGCCCAGATTATAAATTCTGAAAGATGTTTAGGTCAGAGTTTACAAATACAACCCCAAGTTTGTAATAACTGAAAGCAGTTTAGGGTAATGATTACTGATACAAGGCCCAGATTGTAATAATTGAGAGAGGGTTAGGGCAGAGATTAATGATACAAGGTCCAGATTGTAATAATTGAGAGAGGTTTAGAGCAGAGATTACTGATACAAGGCCCAGATTGTAATAACTGAGAAAGGTTTAGGGCAGAGATTACTGATACAAGGCCCAGATTGTAATAACTAAGAAAGGTTTAGGGCAGAGATTACTGATACAAGGTCCAGACTGTAGTAATTGAGAGAGGTTTAGGGCAGAGTTTACTGATGCAAGGTACATATTGAATAGCAGAAAGAGGTTTAGATCAGAGATTACTGATATAAGCCCTAGATTGTAATATGTGGAAGATGTTTAGGGCAGAAATTGATGATGCAAGCCCCAGATTGTAATAACTGGGAGTGTTTTACGGCAGAGATTACTGATACAAGGCCCAGATTGTAATAATTGAGAGAGACATAAAGTGTATGGATGCGGAGCTGTTACTCCCCTTAGTTGAAGGGTCAGTGATGAGGGGGACACAGGTTCAAGGTAAGGGACAGGAGGTTTAGGTGGGGATGTGAGGAAGAACTGTTTTACCCAGAGGGTGGTGGGGGTCTGGAATGTGCTGCCTGGAAGGCGGGGTAGAGGCAAGTTGTCTCACATCCTTTAAAAAGTCCCTGGATGAGCACTTGACCCATCATCACATTTCAGGGCTATGGGCCCAGTGCTGGGAAATGGGGTTCGGGCGGTAGGTTAGGTGGTTCACACGGGTCGGTACAGACTCGATGGGCCGATGTATGAATCTGTGATTGTGTGATGGGGAAATGTTTTTAACTCAGTGACTGCTGGGATCTTGAATGTTGTGTCTGAGCCGGAGGGGGAAGAAGATTCCATCCAGAGGAGATTGAATGGGAAGCTGAAGGGAAAATATTGACAGGGTTCCGGGGAGAGGGTGGGGGGAGTGGGAATAGTGAAACTGCTCTTGCGGGGTGTCCATCCTGGCTTGACGGGCTGAATGGCCTCCTGTGCTGTCCCCATTCTATGATTCACACACAAGTGAACCTCTCAGTGTCTATTTGGCCCCACTCGTTCTTCCCTGATCAGTTCCAGCATTTCAAGCTCAGATCCCAGTGCTTTATAGTTGGGGCAGTGAGGAGTAAAACACAAATAGGAATGAGTGTGTGGGAGTGTCAGTGTGTTTATGTTTCTGTGTTTCTGGGTGTGTGAGGGAGAGTTTCTAAGTGTGTACATATTTTTCTGTGAGTGTGTGTGTCTCTCTGTATATTTCAATGTGTATCTCTCTGTGTCGCTGTGGGTCTCTCAGCATGTGCGTGTTTGTGTAAGTGTTGTTCTTTCTCTTAGTGTGCACGTGTCTCTCTGTGCCTGTGTGTGTGTGTGTCTCTGTGTCTCAATGTGTGTATCTAACTCTGTGCCTGTGTGTGTGTGTCTCTCTCTCTCTGTATCTCAGTGTGTGTATCTAACTCTGTGCCTCTAGTGCGGCCGCACTTGGAGTATTTTGTGCAGTTCTGGTCCCCACATTATAAGAAAGATGTCGAGGCATTGGAGAGGGTACAGAGGAGGTTTACCAGGATGTTGCCTGGTATGGAGGGCAGGTCTTATGAGGAGAGGCTGAGGGATTTGAGGTTGTTTTCGTTAGACAGGAGGAGGCTAAGAGGGGACCTGATCGAAACATATAAGATGATTAGAGGTTTAGATAGGGTGGACAGTGATAGCCTTTTTCCTAGGATGGAGAAGCTAGCACGAGGGGACACAGCTTTAAATTAAGGGGTGATAGTTATAGGACGGATATCAGAGGTAGGTTCTTTACCCAAAGGGTGGTTCGGGAGTGGAATGCCTGCCTGCAGCAGTTGTAGATGCGCCAAGTTTGGTGGCGTTTAAGAGGTTAGTTGATAAGTATATGGAAGAGAAGGGAATGGTTTAGTTTGGAGGGCATTGCTTTTTATATTGGTCGGCACAACATCGAAGGCCGAAGGGCCTGTTCTGTGCTGTAATGTTCTATGTTCTATGTTCTATTGTAAGCAGCATAGCTGGAAACATCAAATTGCAAAGAGTTTTTCGTATTTAGTAAATGGACAAAACTGGTGGCGATGTTTCAGTGCAGGGAAATGTAAATTGATACAACTTAGATTTAAAAGGGATAGAACAACGTACTTTAATAAATGATGGAAAGACAGAAACAGTGGCAGCTCCAAATGTTCGCATATTTCACAGCTGGAATCACACAATCCACACCGCAATGTCTCTGATATTGTGGAATTGTTGTAAATGTGGTTAATCTCAGTCCGGAGGCTGCCTTCATGTTACAGAGTTAATCTGATCACTCTCATCAAAACAGCATCAACATTTCTGTACAATGTGAGTGAATCCTAAACTCAATGAGTTCAGGTTCAATGTTTAAAATAACCAGTCACTTTTCTGTAGCTGCTTTGGGGAATGTCAGTGGAATGTAGTTTCTGGTCAAGTGTGAAGAATTGTATTGGGGAATCATTGGAAGCAGTTTCCATTGAGAGCTTCCTGCATTCTGGAAATGTGTGGGATCTATTCAGAGATAGGAAATGGATGGATGAATAAAGATGCAGTTTGATGTTAATGACATGAGACTGTCTGCCTTGAAGATTCCCAAGTTCCATGTGCTGAGAGAAAGGAATGATTAAACAATATCCAAAATTCAAATTCTTCAGACAGGTGAAAAAGTAAGAGAACAACTGAATCCACAAACGCTGCCACAGACAGTATTCGAAACTTCAACTTCATGTTTTAATGTGATGGGCTGATTGAAATAAACCCGAGGCCACACTGGGATGCTGAACTATTTGATTCCTGCTTTTTTCCCAAAGTTCAAAATAAAAATCTGTGCTGAAACATTCCTTGGACAGAGCAGAGGGAATTTAACTCTGGATTTAGCCCATGACAGTATTGGTGTTGGGAACATTTGATGAACGGTGCAGATTAAACATTATTCTTAACTGCTGGAATTGAAGTTGGGGGCTGATTGAATCAAACATTGAAAATAATGAGGGAAAGGGAGAGGCTGATAAAGAACAAGTTTTTCTGCTGGTTGGGGATTCCAGGATTTGGGAATATTCGGGTGTTAGCCTCAGTTTAGAAATTGAGAATTGTAGAAATGAAGACATTGCCAGATGTGGTGTGGAGTTAGTTTGAAACAATCTTCTGCAAATGGCTATTGATGCTCAGTCACTTGTTATTAGTTTAAATCTGGGGTTTGATAGATTTCCCTTAGTGCAAAGGGGTAAAGAGACAGAGAGTTAGATCACAGATCAGCCAGGATCTTATTGAATATTGGAACAGGCTTTCAGGAAGATTGTTCCAGATTCCAAACACCCTCTTGATGAAGTGATTTTCCACATTTCACTTCTGATCCATTTCCCCATCATTTCCAATCTGTGTTCTCTCGTTCATCACCATCTCTTGAGAGGGAAGAGTTTCTCACTCTTTAACCTGTCCATAACCCTTAGGATCTTCAATCTCTCTCTCAAGTCTCACCTCGGCCTTCTTTTCTCCAAGGAAAACAGTCCCAACCTCTCCAATCTACCCACGTAGCTATGGATCTTAACCCCTGGGATCATTCTTGTGAACCTGCTCTGTACTCTCTCCAATGTCTTCAAATCCCTCCTCAAGTACGGGGCCCGGAACTGGGTGCAGTCTCCTGCTGAGGCCTAACGAGTGTCTTATACAAGTTCAATATGAGCTCCTTCCTCTTGTACTCAATTCCTCCATTAATAAAAGCTGGGATACCGAATACTTCATTTCCTGCTCTCTCAAAGTGCCCTGCAGGTGGCACATATTAGAATCATAGAATCCCTACAGTGCAGAAGGAGGCCATTCAGCCACTCGAGACTGTGCTAGCAACAATCCCACCCAGGCCCCATCACTGTACTGGGACATATTGACCCTGCTAATCCCTCTGACACTAAAGGGCAATTTTGAATGGCCAATCAGCCCAACCTGCACATCTTTGGTGTTAAGACATCCTTGCTCCTTTACTCAAGTTCTCTTACAGTGAACGTCAACATACCATTCGCATTCCTAACTGTTTGCTGGAGCTCCGTGGTTGTTTTCAGTGTCTGGTGTACTCAGACACCCAGATTCCTCTGCACATCATCATTTCCCAATCTATCCCCATTTAAATAATCCTCTGCCGTTCTGTTTCTCTGTCTGAAGTAGTTAAATCCACGTTTGTCCACGTTATACTGCATCTGTTTCACATTTACCCAACTTGCTGAAATCTCTGGGAATCATTCTAACATCCTTCTCACTAATCACACTCCTAACAAGCTTCATGGCATCAGCAAACTTGGAAAGTTTATTTTTCCTTCCCTCGTCCAAATCATTGATGTCCATCTCGTGTGTGTCTCAGTGTCAGCTCGGAAACATGTACAGCACAGTCCCATCCTGTTTCTGTCTCTCTCTGTCTCTGGATCTTTATCTCTCTCTCTGTCTGAAATTTGGACAAAGAAAATTCCAGCACAGGAACAGGCCCGTCTGCCCATCCAAGCCCATACTGACCATGCTGCCCGAGTGAACTTAAACCCCCTACCCTTCCAGGGACCGTATCCCTCTATTCCCATCCTATTCATGGATTTGTCCAGACACCCCCTAATAGTCACAATCGTATCTAATTCCACTCCCTCCCCCGGCAGTGAGTTCCAGGCACCCACCACCCTCTGTGTGAAAAAAACTTGCCTCGTACATCTCCTTTAAACCTTGCCCCTCGCACCTTAAACCTCTGCCCCCAAGTAATTTATTCTTCCACCCTGGGGAAAAGCTTCTGACTCTCCACTCTGTCCGTGCCCCTCATAATCTTGTAGACTTCTATCAGGTCTCCCCTCACCCTCCATCATCCCAATGAGAACAAACCCAATTTTCTCCAACCTCTCCTCATAGCTAATGCCCTTCATATCAGGGCAACATGCTGGGAACTCTTTTTTGTCCCCTCTCCAAAGCCTCCACATCCTGCTGGTGACAAAACATTCCCTAAATAACACTGACAACATTTCAATGGTGCTCCTTTGCCGGCGAAACACTCTTGGAGACCCTAAAGCCATGAATAGTGCTTTAGAAATCTCCGTTCCCCCAAACTGCTGTGAGGATATTCAGAGTCAGTGTGTGACTTGGGTCAAAGATAGACCAGCCAGCTCTCTCTCTTAATCACGCTGAGTGACTGTTTCGCTTTTCACGATGAGCAGAAACCTTTCATCTCTCTTGAGAGATTCATTCTGATTCTGTCCCTGATATTAATAGTAGTTCCGTTCTGTAGGAGCTGGAATGTCCTCTCCGGTGACGGAGAATCCATTGAGAGGAGGATCCAGGTGAAACCTTTCTCTCCTGGAATCCATGGTTCCTGTTTGTTTCTTGTTGTCTTGTAGCTGATTGTGTGCGGAGAGAGCAGAGGGAAAAGGCTGAGTGGATTTGTAATGGACAGGGTTTGCTTTGATTCAAAAACTGTACCTGAAGTGTGCAGATGTGAAGGATGGAGATTGGAAAAGGACCATGGGGAGAACTGGAGCCTATTCTGTCCATCCAGATGTGTTGAGTCTTTGGAAGAGGAATCCAGTGAATCTCTATTTCCAGAAGGAGAAGGGATTCCCTCTCCATTATATATCTGTTTAGTTTTCGGCTCTCTGAGTGTGAGTGTGTGTACATATTCTTTCTCGATCTGCCTGTCTCTCAGGGCTCCCAGAATCTGTTTCTCTCTCCACAGATGCTGCCTGACCTGTTTGGGATGTTCTTATTTTCTGTTTCAGTATCTGAGGAGTGGGGGTGGTGCTGAACATTGTGCAATCATCAGCGAACATCCCACTTCAGAGCCTGTGATGGTGGGAAGGACAATGATGGAGTCGCTGAAGATGGTTGGGGGCCTTGAGGACACTCACCCCTGGGGAAATCCAGAAGATGTTGATTTAAGGGGAGCTCTCAGAGCTCACATCAATCCATGCAAGGTATTCATACAGTAAGAACTCAAAGAGGGGGGGTTCACTGTGGTGTCCACAGCAGCCTGGTGTAATGTAGTCTTCACTGGGACAACTGAGAGTATAAACAGCGACAGGGTCGAGCGCAGTGATAACTGGGAAAGGAGCGAATGTCGGCAATTCTCCAGCTCTTCACTAGTGGGGAATTCTCTGCTCTCATTGCCCTGCCTCTGGATTCCTGCCAGCGTGAGGCAGCTTCAATGGGAAATCCCGTCGACAGCAACAGGAGCAAAACCTCCCTCCACTAGTGAACGGTGTGTCACCTCTCACTGCCCAGAAAGCTGCTGAGGGGAGGCCAGAGAATCCCCCAAAATATATTCAAAATAGTCACATTGGCAACAGCAGGAAAATATTACATCGCAAACTCAGTAATATTCACAAGGATATTCTCCAATCAGCTAAAGGGCAGAGATTACTGTTACAAGGCCCAGATCGTAATGACTGCGAGAGGCTTATGGCAGAGATTATTGACATAAGGCCCAGAATGTAATAACTGAGAGGTTTAGAGCAGTGATTACTGATACAAGGCCCAGATTGTAATAATTGAGAGAGGCTTATGGCAGAGATTACTAATACAAGGCCCAGATTGCAATGATTGAGAGAGGTTTAGGGCAGTGATTACCGATACAAGCCCAGATTGTAATGACTGAGAGAGGTTTAGGGCAGAAATTACTGATACAAGCCCAGATTGTAATGACTGAGAGAGGTTTAGGGCAGAAATTACTGATACAAGCCCAGATTGTAATGACTGAGAGAGGTTTAGGGCAGAGATTACTGATACAAGGCCCAGACTGTAATCATAGAATCATAGAAAAGCTACAGCACAAACAGGCCCTTCAGCCCACAAGTTGCACTGATCATATCTCTACCGACTAGGCGTACCTATAACCCTCAATCCTATTAAATCCCATGTAATCATCCAGAAGACTTTTAAAAGGCCCTTAATATCAAGTATTAATATTGAGTTGGACAATCTCTCAGTCAAATCTTAGAAGGGGGAATCCTTGTCTCTTGTGCTATTTAACTTCAACATTTTCTAGTATTTCAATTAAATAGATTCTGCCTCTTCCCAAGGAAATTGTATTTAGCTGACCAGTCTCTCAGTAAGATCTGAGGAAGAGGAATCCTGGTCTCTTGTGCTGTTTAATTTTAACATTTCTTTAGCCTTTAAATTAATTAGATTCTCTCTTTCTTCCCAAGGAATTAATATTTAACTGAACAATCTCTCAGTAAGATCTGAGAAGGGGGAATCCTGGGCTCTTGTGCTGTTTAGTTTAAACATGTTTTTGTATTTTAATTAATTATTTTCTCTTCCCCCCAGGGATTTGAATTTTGAAGACTGCAATGGGACTGGGAATCCTTGGACAAGGGGCTTTTCTCCAGAGGAGGATGGATGGACTGAGTCCTGTTCTATCGGCCGCACGTGAGTTGTTGTCTCTTTATTATCCCGATCCAGGTTTAATTTTAATCTCGCTTCCTCGGATGAACCAGTTCTGGTTAGATTGACGGGTGTGGGGGTGCTGGAGTTTAAAACCTTAGGGTTAAAATATCCCGGATTTGTAATTAGTCACAAACACATTCACACTTTGGTGGGTGGCAAAGAGTAAATTATTGATGAAACTGTCTGTAAGTTTGTTTTAAATCTAAAATAACAGGGGTGGGAGACAGAGCGCTGTTCCTAATTGTTAAATAAAATTCACAGAGGCCTTTACAATTCAGTTTTCAGAAATTCAGATTTTCATTCCATCCTCTCCACAGCTTTTCCCCCATTCTGTCTATTTCTCTCTGCTTTTCTCTCCATTTCCGTCCTCTATCCGCCTCTCTTTTTTATTCTCTCCTCCTCTTTATCCCTGGAATTAATATTTATTTGGACAATCTCTCAGTAAAAACTGCACCACAGGGATTTTGTTTTAAAAAGGGGGGGTTTTCTCCAAACAGCAACAAAATGTGAACTGGAAACCCCTTCCCTCAGCTTGTTACACACTGACCTTTCCACAACCCCCAACATGTTCACAAACACTCCCTGGAGTTTCTTCAAACTTTGTATCAAAGTGTCTGTCCATTCTGCTCAATTCTGACCCCCTCTCAATCTGGCACTGACATGGGGTCTGAATTCAGACAGAGACACAGAGAGGTTTTAAAGTTCAAAGTTTTAATATTTATTTAATACTGTCTCAAGACTTATGACTGAGATGGGTTTAGGGCAGAGCTTACTAATACAAGGCCCAGATTGTAATAACTGAGATGGGTTTAGGGCACAGCTTACTAATCCAAGGCCCAGATTGTAATAACTGAGAGAGGTTTAGGGCAGAGATTACTGATACAAGGCCCAGATTGTAATAACTGAGAGAGGTTTAGGGCAGAGATTACTGATACAAGGCCCATATTGTAATAACTGAGAGAAGTTTATAGCAGCGTTCATTGCTACAAGGCCTAGATTGTAATAACTGAGGGAGGTTTAGGACAAAGATTACTGATACAAGGCCCAGATTATAATAACTGAGAGAGGTTCAGGGCTCAGATTAATAATAGAAGGCCCAGATTGCAATAACTGAGAGATTAGGGCAGAGATTACTGATGCAAAGCACAGATTGTAAATACCGAGAGGCTTAGGGCAGAGATTACTGATACAAGGCCCAGATTGTAACAATTGAGAGAGGTTTAGGGCAGAGTTTACTGATGCAAGGTACATATTGAATAGCAGAGAGAGGTTTAGATCAGAGATTACTGATATAAGGCCTAGATTGTAATAAGTGGAAGATGTTTAGGGCAGAAATTGATGATACAAGGCCCAGATTGTAATAACTGGGAGTGTTTTACGGCAGAGATTACTGATACAAGGCCCAGATTGTAATAATTGAGAGAGACATAAAGTGTATGGATGCGGAGCTGTTCTCCCCTTAGTTGAAGGGTCAGTGATGAGGGGGACACAGGTTCAAGGTAAGGGACAGGAGGTTTAGGTGGGGATGTGAGGAAGAACTGTTTTACCCAGAGGGTGGTGAGGGCCTGGAATGTGCTGCCTGGAAGGCGGGGTAGAGGCAAGTTGTCTCAAATCCTTTAAAAAGTCTCTGGATGAGCACTTGGCCCATCATCACATTCAGTGCTATGGGCCCAGTGCTGGGAAATGGGCTTCGGGCGGTATGTTAGGTGGTTCACACGGGTCGGTGCAGACTCGATGGGCCGAAGGGTCTCTTCTGCACTGTATGAATCTGTGATTGTGTGATGGGGAAATGTTTTTAACGCAGTGACTGCTGGGATCTGGAACGTTGTGTCTGAGCCGGAGGGGGAAGAAGATTCCATCCAGAGGAGATTGTTTGGGAAGCTGAAGGGAAAATATTGACAGGGTTCCGGGGAGAGGGTGGGGGGAGTGGGAATAGTGAAACTGCTCTTGCAGGGTGTCCATCCTGGCTTGACGGGCTGAATGGCCTCCTGTGCTGTCCCCATTATATGATTCACACACAAGTGAACCTCTCAGTGTCTACTAGGCCCCACTCGTTCCTCCCTGATCAGTTCCAGCATTTCAAGCTCAGATCCCAGTGCTTTATAGTTGGGGCAGTGAGGAGTAAAACACAAATAGGAATGACTGTGTGGGAGTGTCAGTGTGGTTATGTTTCTGTGTTTCTGGGTGTGTGAGGGAGAGTTTCTAAGTGTGTACATATTTTTCTGTGAGTGTGTGTGTCTATCTGTATATTTCAATGTGTGTCTCTCTGTGTCGCTGTGGGTCTCTCAGCATGTGCGTGTTTGTGTAAGTGTTGTTCTTTCTCTTAGTGTGCACGTGTCTCTCTGTGCCTGTGTGTGTGTGTGTGTCTCTGTGTCTCAATGTGTGTATCTAACTCTGTGCCTGTGTGTGTCTCTCTCTCTCTCTGTATCTCAGTGTGTGTATCTAACTCTGTGCCTCTAGTGCGGCCGCACTTGGAGTATTTTGTGCAGTTATGGTCCCCACATTATAAGAAAGATGTGGAGGCATTGGAGAGGGTACAGAGGAGGTCTACCAGGATGTTGCCTGGTATGGAGGGCAGGTCTTATGAAGAGAGGCTGAGGGATTTGAGGTTGTTTTCGTTAGAAAGAAGGCGGCTAAGAGGAGACCTTATTGAAACATATAAGATGATTAGAGGTTAGATAGGGTGGACAGTGATAGCCTTTTTCCTAGGATGGAGAAAGCTAGCACGAGGGGAAACAGCTTTAAATTAAGGGGTATGAGTTATAGGACGGATATCAGAGGTAGGTTCTTTACTCAAAGAGTGATTAGGGAGTGGCATGCCCTGCCTGCAGCTGTTGTCGATGCGCCAAGTTTGGTGGCGTTTCAGAGGTTAATTGATAAGTATATGGAAGAGAAGGGAATGGTTTAGTTTGGAGGGGCATTGCTTTTTATATTGGTCGGCGCAACATCGAAGGCCGAAGGGCCTGTTCTGTGCTGTAATGTTCTATGTTCTATTGTAAGCAGCATAGCTGGAAACATCAAATTGCAAAGAGTTTTTCATATTTAGTAAATGGACAAAACTGGTGGCGATGTTTCAGTGCAGGGAAATGTAAATTGATACAACTTAGATTTAAAAGGGATAGAACAACGTATTTTAATAAATGATGGAAAGACAGAAACAGTGGCAGCTCCAAATGTTCGCATATTTCACAGCTGGAATCACACAATCCACACAGCAATGTCTCTGATATTGTGGAATTGTTGTAAATGTGGTTAATCTCAGTCCGGAGGCTGCCTTCATGTTACAGAGTTAATCTGATCACTCTCATCGAAACAGCATCAACATTTCTGTACAATGTGAGTGAATCATAAACTCAATGAGTTCAGGTTCAATGTTTAAAATAACCAGTCACTTTTCTGTGGCTGCTTTGGGGAATGTCAGCGGAATGTAGTTTCCAGTCAAGTGTGAAGAATTGTATTGGGGAATCATTGGAAGCAGTTTCCATTGAGAGCTTCCTGCATTCTGGAAATGTGTGGGATCTATTCAGAGATAGGAAATGGATGGATGAATAAAGATGCAATTTGATGTTAATGACATGAGACTGTCTGCCTTGAAGATTCACAAGTTCCATGTGCTGAGAGAAAGGAATGATTAAACAATATCTACAATTCAAATTCTTCAGAAAGGTGAAAAAGCAAGAGAACAACTGAATCCACAAACGCTGCCACAGACAGTATTCGAAACTTCAACTTCATGTTTTAATGTGAAGGGCTGATTGAAATAAACCCGAGGCCACACTGGGATGCTGAACTATATGATTCCTGCTTTTTTCCCAAAGTTCAAAATAAAAATCTGTGCTGAAACATTCCTTGGACAGAGCAGAGGGAATTTCACTCTGGATTTAGCCCATGACAGTAATTGTGTTGGGAATATTTGATGAACGGTGCAGATTAAACATTATTCTTAACTGCTGGAATTGAAGTTGGGGGCTGATTGTATCAAACATTGAAAATAATGAGGGAAAGGGAGAGGCTGATAAAGAACAAGTTTTTCTGCTGGTTGGGAATTCCAGGATTTGGGAATATTTGGGTATTAGCTTCAGTTTAGAAATTGAGAATTGTAGAAATGAAGACATTGCCAGATGTGGTGTGGAGTTAGTTTGAAACAATCTTCTGCAAATGGCTATTGATGCTCAGTCACTTGTTATTATTTTAAATTTGGGGATTGATAGATTTCCCTTAGTGCAAAGGGGTAAAGAGACAGAGAGTTAGATCACAGATCAGCCAGGATCTTATTGAATATTGGAACAGGCTTTCAGGAAGATTGTTCCAGATTCCAAACACCCTCTTGATGAAGTGATTTTCCACATTTCACTTCTGATCCATTTCCCCATCATTTCCTATCTGTGTTCTCTCGTTCATCACCATCTCTTGAGAGGGAAGAGTTTCTCACTCTTTAACCTGTCCATAACCCTTAGGATCTTCAATCTCTCTCTCAAGTCTCACCTCGACCTTCTTTTCACCCAGGAAAACAGTCCCAACCTCTCCGATCTACCCTCGTAGCTACGGATCTTAATCCCTGGAATCATTCTTGTGAACCTGCTCCGTACTCTCTCCAACGTCTTCACATCCCTCCTCAAGTACGGGGCCCGGAACTGGGTGCAGTCTCCTGCTGAGGCCTAACGAGTGTCTTATACAAGTTCAATATGAGCTCCTTCCTCTTGTACTCAATTCCTCCATGAATAAAAGCTGGGATACCGTATACTTCATTTCCTGCTCTCTCAAAGTGCCCTGCCACCTTCCTTAACGTATGGACATATTAGAATCATAGAATCCCGACAGTGCAGAAGGAGGCCATTCAGCCACTCGAGACTGTGCTAGCAACAATCCCACCCAGGCCCCATCACTGTAATGGGACATATTGACCCTGCTAATCCCTCTGACACTAAAGGGCAATTTTGACTGGCCAATCAGCCCAACCTGCACATCTTTGGTGTTGAGACATCCTTGCTCCTTTACTCAAGTTCTCTTACAGTGAAGGCCAACATACCATTCACCTTCCTAACTGTTTGCTGGAGCTGCGTGCTTGCTTTCAGTGTCTGATGTACTCAGACACCCAGATCCCTCTGCACATCAACATTTCCCAATCTATCCCCATTTAAATAATCCTCTGCCATTCTGTTTCTCTGTCTGAAGTAGTTAAATCCACGTTCGTCCACGTTATACTGCATCTGTTTCACATTTACCCAACTTGCTGAAATCTCTGGGAATCATTCTAACATCCTTCTCACTACTCACATTCCCAACAAGCTTCATGGCATCAGCAAACTTGGAAAGATTATATTTCCTTCCCTTGTCCAAATCACTGATGTCCATCTCGTGTGTGTCTCAGTATCAGCTCAGAAACATGTACAGCACAGTCCCATCCTGTTTCTGTCTCTCTCTGCCTCTGGATCTTTATCTCTCTCTCTGTCTGAAATTAGAACAAAGAAAATTCCAGCACAGGAACAGGCCCTTCAGCCCCTCCAAGCCTGTACTGACCATGCTGCCCGAGTGAACTAAAACCCCCTACCCTTCCATGGACCATATCCCTCTATTCCCATCCTGTTCATGGAGTTGTCCAGACACCCCCTAATAGACACAATCGTACCTGCTTGTACTCCCTCCCCCGGCAGTGAGTTCCAGGAACCCACCACCCTCTGTGTAAAAAAAACTTGCCTCGTACATCTCCTTTAAACCTTGCCCCTCGCACCTTAAACTTCTGCCCCCCAAGTAATTGATTCCTCCACCCTGGGTAAAAGCTTCTGACTCTCCACTCTGTCCGTGCCCCTCATAATCTTGTAGACTTCTATCAGGTCTCCCCTCACCCTCCATCATCCCAATGAGAACAAACCCAATTTTCTCCAACCTCTCCTCATAGCTAATGCCCTTTAAATCAGGGCAACATGCTGGGAACTCTTTTTTGTCCCCTCTCCAAAGCCTCCACATCCTGCTGGTGACAAAACGTTCCCTAAATAACACTGACAACATTTCAATGATGCTCCTTTGCCGGCGAAACATTTTTGGAGACCCTAAAGCCATGAATAGTTGTTTAGAAATCTCCGTTCCCCCAAACTGCTGTGAGGATATTCAGAGTCAGTGTGTGACTTGGGTCGAAGATAGACCAGCCAGCTCTCTCCCTTAATGACACTGAGTGACTGTTTCACTTTTTACAATGAGCAGAAACCTTTCATCTCTCTTGAGAGATTCATTCCGATTCATTCTGATTCTGTACCTGATATTAATCAGTTGTTCCTTTCTGTAGGAGCTGGAATGTCCTCTCCGGTGACGGAGAATCCATTGAGAGGAGGATCCAGTGGAACCTTTCTCTCCTGGAATCCATGGTTCCTGTTTGTTTCTTGTCGTCTTGTAGCTGATTGTGTGCGGAGAGAGCAGAGGGAAAAGGCTGAGTGGATTTGTAATGGACAGGGTTTGCTTTGATTCACAAACTGTACCCAAAATGTGCAGATGTGAAGGATGGAGATTGGAAAAGGACCATGGGGAGAACCAGAGCCTATTCTGTCCATCCAGATGTGTTGGGTCTTTGGAAGAGGAATCCAGTGAATCTCTATTTCCAGAGGGAGAAGGGATTCCCTCTCCAGTATATATCTGTTTAGTTTTCGGCTCTCTGAGTGTGAGTGTGTGTACATATTCTTTCTCAATCTGCCTGTGTCTCAGTGCTCCCAGAATCTGTTTCTCTCTCCACAGATGCTGCCTGACCTGTTTGGGATGTTCTTATTTTCTGTTTCAGTATCTGAGGAGGGCGGGTGGTGCTGAACATTGTGCAATCATCAGCGAACATCCCACTTCAGAGCCTGTGATGGTGGGAAGGACATTGATGGAGCCGCTGATGGTGGTTGGGGGCCCTGAGGACACTCACCCCTGGGGAAATCCAGAAGATGTTGATTTAAGGGGAGCTCTCAGAGCTCACATCAATCCATGCAAGGTATTCATCCAGTAAGAACTGAAAGAGGAGGGTTCACTGTGGTGTCCACAGCAGCCTGGTGTAATGTAGTCTTCACTGGGACAACTGAGAGTATAAACAGCGACAGGGTCGAGCCCATGATAACTGGGAAAGGAGTGAATGTCGGGAATTCTCCAGCTCTTCACTAGTGGGGAATTCTCTGCTCTCGTTCCCCTGCCTCTGGATTCCTGCCAGCATGAGGCAGCTTCAATGGGAAATCCCATCGACAGCAACAGGAGCAAAACCTGCCTCCACTAGTGAACGGTGTGTTACCTCTCACTGCCCAGAAAGCTGCTGAGGGGAGGCCGGAGAATCCCCCAAAATATATTCAAAACAGTCACATTGGCAACAGCAGGAAAATATTACATCGCAAACTCAGTAATATTCACAATGATATTCTCCAATCAGCTAAAGGACAGAGATTACTGTTACAAGGCCCAGATTGTAATAACTGAGAGAGGTTTAGGGCAGAGATTACTGATTCAAGGCCGAGATTGTAATAACTGAGAGAGTCTTATGGCAGAGATTATTGACATAAGGCCCAGATTGTAATAACTGAGAGAGGCTTATGGCAGAGATTATAACTGAGAGAGGTTTAGGGCAGAGATTACTGATTCAAGGCCGAGATTGTAATAACCGAGAGAGTCTTATGGCAGAGATTATTGACATAAGGCCCAGATTGTAATAACTGAGAGAGGCTTATGGCAGAGATTACTAATACCAGGCCCAGATTGTAATAACTGGGAGAGGTTTAGAGCAGAGATTACTGATACAAGCCCCAGATTGTAATAACTGAGAGAGGTTTAGGGCAGAGATTACTGATACAAGACCCAGATTGTAATAATTGAGAGAGGTTTAGGGCAGAGATTACTGATACAAGGCCCAGAATGTCATAACAGAGAGAGGTTTAGAGCAGAGATTACTGATACAAGGCCCAGATTGTAATAATTGAGAGAGGTTTAGGGCAGAGATTACTCATACAAGGCCCAGATTATAATGACTGAGAGAGGTTTATGGCAGAGATTACTGATACAAGGCCCAGATTGTAATGATTGAGAGAGGTTTAGGGCAGTGATTACTGATACAAGCCCAGATTGTAATGACTGAGAGAGGTTTAGTTCAGAAATTACTGATACAAGGCCCAGATTGTAATCATAGTATCATAGAAAAGCTACTGCACAAACAGGTCCTTCAGCCCACAAGTTGCACTGATCATATCTCTACCGACTAGGCCTACCTATAACCCTCAATCCTATTAAATATCATGTATTCATCCAGAAGACTTTTAAAAGGCCCTTAATATTAAGTATTAATATTTAGTTGGACAATCTCTCAGTCAAATCTTAGAAGGGGGAATTCTCGTCTCTTGTGCTATTTAACTTGAACATTTTCTAGTATTTCAATGAATTAGATTCTGTCTCTTCCCAAGGAAATTGTATTTAGCTGACCAGTCTCTCAGTAAGATCTGAGGAAGAGGAATCCTGGTCTCTTGTGCTGTTTAATTTAAACATTTTTTAGCATTTAAATTAATTAGATTCTCTCTTTCTTCCCAAGGAATTAATATTTAGCTGAACAATCTCTCAGTAAGATCTGAGAAGGGGGAATCCTGGGCTCTTGTGCTGTTTAGTTTAAACATGTTTTGGTATTTTAATTAATTATTTTCTCTTCTCCCCAGGGATTTGAATTTTGAAGACTGCAATGGGACTGGGAATCCTTGGACAAGGGGCTTTTCTCCAGAGGAGGATGGATGGACTGAGTTCTGTTCTATAGGCCGCACGTGAGTTGTTGTCTCTTTATTATCCCAATCCAGGTTTAATTTTAATCTCGCTTCCTCGGATGAACCAGTTCTGGTTAGATTGTCAGGTGTGGGGGGGTGCTGGAGTTTAAAACCGTAGGGTTAAAATATCCCGGCTTTGTAATTAGTCACAGACATGTTAACCCTTTGGTGGGTGGCAAAGAGTAAATTATTGATGAAACTGACTGTAAGTTTGTTTTAAATTGAAAATAACAGGGGCTGGGAGACAGAGCGCTGTTCCTAATTGTTAAATAAAATTCACAGAGGCCTTTACAATTCAGTTTTCAGAAATTGAGATTTTCATTCCATCCTCTCCACAGCTTTTCCCCCATTCTGTCTATTTCTCTCTGCTTTTCTCTCCATTTCCTTACTCTATCCGCCTCTCTTTTTTATTCTCTCCTCTTTATCCCTGGAATTAATATTTATTTGGACAATCTCTCAGTAAAAACTGCACCACAGGGATTTTGTTTTAAAAAGGGGGGATTTTCTCCAAACAGCAGCAAGATGTGAACTGGAAACCCCTTCCCTCAGCTTGTTACACACTGACCTTTCCACAACCCCCAACATGTTCACAAACACTCCCTGGAGTTTCTTCAAACTTTGTATCAAACTGTCTGTCCATTCTGCTCAATACTGACCCCCCTCTCAATCTGGCACTGACCTGGGGTCTGAATTCAGACAGAGACACAGAGATAGAGAGAGGTTTTAAAGTTCAAAGTTTTATATTTTATTTATTACTGTCACAAGACTTATGACTGAGAGGTGTTTAGGGCAGAGATTACTAATACAAGGCCCTGATTGTAATAACTGTGGGGGGTTTCGAACAGTTTACTGATACAAGGCCCAGATTGTGAAGACTGAAAGATGTTTAGAGCAGAGTTTACAAATACAACACCCAGATTGTAATAACTGAGAGCGGTTGAGGGTAATGATTACTGATACAAGGCCCAGATTGTAATAACTGAGAGGTTTCGGGCAGAAATTACTGATACAAGTTCGAGACTGTAAAAACTGAGCAGTTTCGGGCAGAGATTACTGCTACAAGGCCCAGATTGTAATAACCTAGAGAGCTTTAGGACAGAGATTACTGATACAGATCCAGATTGTATTAACCGAGAGGTTTAGGGCAGAGCTTACTGATACAAGACCCAGATTGTAATAATTTAGAGAAGACTGGGGCAGAGATTACTGATACAAGGTCCAGATTGCAATAACAGAGAGGTTTAGAGCAGAGATTACTGATCCAAGGCCCAGATTGTAATAACTGAGAGAGGTTTAAAGCAGAGATTACTGATCCAAGGCCCAGATTGTAATAATTGAGAGCAACATAAAGCAGTTGCTCCCCTTAGTTGAAGGGTCAGTGACGAGGGGGACACAGGTTCAAGGTGAGGGACAGGAGGTTTAGGTGGGGATGTGAGGAAGAACTGTTTTACCCAGAGGGTGGTGAGGGTCTGGAATGTGCTGCCTGGAAGGGGGGGTAGAGGCAAGTTGTCTCACATCCTTTAAAAAGTCCCTGGATGAGCACTTGGCCCATCATCACATTCAGGGCTATGGGCCCAGTGCTGGGAAATGGGGTTCGGGCGGTATGTTAGGTGGTTCACACGGGTCGGTACAGACTCGATGGGCCGATGTATGAATCTGTGATT
>JAGIQG010000227.1:0-47500 GCA_024679065.1 Sphyrna mokarran | reverse complement strand
GGGCATTCCACGCCCTTACTACCCTCTGAGTAAAGAACCCACCTCTGACATCCGTCCTATAACTACCATCCCTTAATTTAAAGCTATGTCCCCTCGTGTTAGCCACCTCCATCTGAGGAAAAAGGCTCTCACTATCCACCCTATCTAACCCTCTGATTATCTCGTATGTCTCAATTAAGTCACCTCTTAACCTTCTTCTCTCTAATGAAAATAACCTCAAGTCCCTCAGCCTTTCCTCATAAGACCTTCCCATCATACCAGGCAACATCCTGGTAAACCTGCTCTACATCCTTTCCAATGCCTCTTTATAATCTTCCTTATAATGTAGTGACCAGAACTATACACAATACAATAGTGAGGGGATATAACTGACTTACCCACTGGGATACTTTTTCCATGGATTTTATCAGCCCAGCCAGCGTAGTATCGCAATGTTCTTATACAGCCTTCTAAATCAATGGCAAATGATTGCAGAAAGGGTTTTCCTGTGTCCATCGTCTCCAATGTCTGACAAGTTCAAGTAATAATGGATTTAGAACACATTGGGTTAAAATTGGTTCGCTTCTCAAAACAGATGCAGCAATTGACATGTATTAAAAATGACATGGTACATTTTGTCAACTTTAATAAACCTCGGAGGAAACCTCAGAAATCAGAATGTAACACTAGAGGAGGCTTGAAGGAAATAAAGGATCCAGGATTAAATTGCATGTACACTTCTTATACTGACAGTTTTTTACAGAAACTATTCTTCAGAACATCATGAACATCAGGGGTGGCACGGTAGCACAGTGGGTTAGCACTGCTGCTTCACAGCTCCAGGGTCCTGGGTTTGATTCCCGGCTCGGGTCACTGTCTGTGTGGAGTTTGCACATTCTCCTCGTGTCTGTGTGAGTTTCCTCCGGGTGCTCCGGTTTTCCCCCACAGTCCAAAGATGTGCAGGTTAGGTTGATTGGCCATGTTAAAAAACTGTCCCTTAATATCCAGGGATGTATAGGTTAGGCATATAGAACATAACAACACTGAACAAGCCCTTCGGCCTTCGATGTTGCGCCGACCAATATAAAAAGCAATGACCCTCCAAACTAAACCATTCCCTCCTCTTCCATAAACTTATCAACTAACCTCTTAAACGCCACCAAACTTGGCGCATCTACAACTGCCGCAGGCAGGGCATTCCACTCCCTAACCACCCTCTGGGTAAAGAACCTACCTCTGATATCTGTCCTATAACTATCACCCCTTAATTTAAAGCTGTGTTCCCTCGTGCTAGCTTTCTCCATCCTAGGAAAAAGGCTATCACTGTCCACCCTATCTAAACCTCTAATCATCTTATATGTTTCGATTAGGTCCCCTCTTAGCCTCCTTTCTAACGAAAACAACCTCAAATCCCTCAGCCTCTCTTCATAAGACCTGCCCTCCATACCAGGCAATATCCTGGTAAACCTCCTCTGTACCCTCTCCAATACCTCCACATCTTTCTTATAATGGGGGTAGGGCTTGGGTGGGATTGTGTTTGATGCAGACTTGATGGGCCAAAGGGCCTCTTTCTGCACCGTAGGGTTTCTATGATATCACAATGGGAATGAGGATGGCGAGAAATAAAAACGTTGCTTTCAAGAATGAAAACTTTGGTGGTTGTTAGTCCACTTTCAGCAGTTTCAATGGGACAGAGGCTGTTAGAACACAAACAGGAAAGCCTGCAAAGCACATAGACACAAGCACGTACACACACACACACAAACAAAAAAATACAGAGTAGAACATGAAATTCAGAGTTACACCACCAAAGCCAGGAGGTAAAATCTCATGAAATGTGATGGTCGTTTTGGAAAGCAAACTCCAATTATTTATTGTGACCAATTCAACAGGATGAATGATCACTGAGAAACACGGTTCACAAATCAGCACAAAGCACATAACACTGAACACTGATCCTAAACATCAGCTGAGGTTCCGACGCCGATATCTCAGATGAAGAACATGAGTTAAATGAGACCACACCTCATGTTAGATGATATCTCGTTCATGAGAGAAACTGTCCACCAGACTAAAGTGATTGTTACTAAGTGAATTATTTTCAGTTGTGAAGAAATCTTTCATCTCATTGTACCTGACTGAATGCATTGTTAAATTAAACAAAAGTTTGAGTGAGTAATAATGTTTCTGGTGAAACTAAATGTTCACATTGCTCTTGGGAAACAAATCACTGAAACACGCCCCCCACCCCCCCCCCACCACCACAACACCCCACATACTGAAAAAGGAAGGGATACAGAATCGTAATGATTGCATTGTACATTTTGTCCATTTAAGGCTCCCATACACACATGTACCATAGGAGGGAGTCTAAAGGAAGTAAAGCGTCCATGTTAAAGCATCAGATGCCAATCTGGTTCTGACTGTTCTTCCCACGAATGTCACAGAGAGATCACAATGCATCATTGAACTGGCCCCATTGACTCAAATTAGGCAGAAAGCCAACTTCACACTCCCTGCACATTATAATGGTTCTTACAGCAGCCAGCACCAACTTGCACTGTTCATTGGCTGCCTCAGCGAGGGACTAATAACATGACTAACTTGTCCAGACTCAGCTTGTGCCTCTTAAAGGGAAAGCACACTGTGGCTGTTCCTGGGATTGGCTCTGCACTAAATCTGGGAAAGAGTGACGAACGGCAGCAGACCATGGGAGAGAGCCAAGCTTCCTGGGCTAGGTGGGGGTGGGGCTCTTGGCAGAGGAAGTGGAAAGGAGTAGGGGTCCCCTGTATTATCAGGAAGGTGGGGACTCCTCCTGACAGAATGCTGAAAAGGCAGTGAGATAACTGATCGCTCCACTACAGGAAGGATGTGGAAGCTATTGAAAAGTGCAGAAGAGATTTACAAGGATGCTGCCTGGATTGGGGGGCATGCCTTAGGTTAAGAGAGCTAGGTCTCTTCTCCCTGGAGAGACGAAGGTTGAGAGGTGACCTGATAGAGGTTTATAAAATGTTGAGAGAGATAGATAGGGTGGACTCTCAGAGACTATTTCCCCAAGCTGAAATGGTCACTACGAGAGGACACAGATTTAAGGTGCAGGGAAGCAAATACAGAGGAGGTGTTAGGGGTAAGTTTTTCACTCAGAGGGTGGTGAGTGAATGGAATCGGCTGCCGTTGGTGGTGGTAAAGGCAAACTCGCTGGGGTCTTTTAAAAGACTTCTGGATGAGCACATGGGATTTAATGGGATTGGGGGTTATAGATAGGTCTGTGGATTGGTAAGTATAGATGTGATCGGTGCAACTTGTGGGCCAAAGGGCCTGTTTGTGCTGTAGTGTTCTATGTTCTATGTAAGTTTTGCACTCAGAGGGTGGTGACTGAGTGGAATAACTGCTGTTGGTGGTGATGGAGGTGAACTCGCTGGGGTCTTTTAGAAGACTTCCAGATGAGTACATGGGATTGGGAGTTACTGATAGTTCTACGGCCTAGTAGGTAGGGATATGATCAGTGCAACTTGTGGGCTGAAGGGCCTGTTCGTGCTGTAGTGTTCTATGTACAACGGCTAATCATATGGCAGGAGGGAAGTCACAAGGATGTGAATGCAGGTCTCTATGAAGTTTAATGACCTTACTCCAGTGTTCCTTTAATCTTTCATGGGGTGGGGGGGCGTTATTGCACAAGGCCAGTATTTATTACTCATGCCCCTGAACTGAGTGCCTCACTAGACCATCTCATAGGGGGGATGGTTTCAAAATCAATCATACTGCGACAGGTCTGGAGCCACGTGTAGGTCAGACCAGGGAAAGGTGGCAGATTTCCTTCCCAAAGAGGTTTTTACAACATTCAATAGTTTCATGGTCACCATTACTGAGACTAGCTTTCAATTCCGGAGTAATCAATTAATTAATTGAATTGAAATTTAACCACCTGCGATGGTGGATGTAAAACCGCGTTCCCAGAACATTTCCGAGATTATTACTCCAGAAACATTTCCCTTCTGTCACCATTGGCTCGCAAGATAAGGTTAAGGCTTATTGACATTTGAACATGCTTCAAATGTCAAATTCTACCAACTGTGCGCAGAGTCTCACACGCCCAATGAACCACAATCCTATCACTCAGTTACCAACAATTTCCATTGGCCAGAGCTCATTCCTAACATTGCTTCACTATTTAATGTGACTCAAGCAGACTCTGACATTCATTGGCACACGCCCACCTCCGACACAAGAGGCGATGAATAACCAGTGCGCCAGGGTAGAAGTGGCCTACGTATCCCAGCTCCCACTCAGGAGACAATGCTGGACATTGTATCGAGGGCCGCTGGATTCTTCCAGTCCCATCAACAGTGGGAGTCTTGGCAGATGGAAAAACTCAATGAAGCTTGAAGCTAAATTTATCAAATTCAGGGGCAAATTCACAAACCGTGAGGGCGGTCGCTTTTCCTGACAAACAATATCGAAAGCCAAATTCAGTTCCCGTCAGTGAGAAATGAGGAGGTTGACACTTACAAATGTACACAAGTGGCGAACTGGACCTCTTCCTGAGATTTGAAATGAGTGGCTTTGACCGCCTGGGGACGGTTCACTAATGTCAGTCTCTGTAGGATGCTGGTCAGCCTACTGCTGGATAGCTGGACACGGGAGGATGAGCGTCTGGGGGAGGGAGAAGCTTGGGCGCAACGATGGAGGGAAGGACCTTCGTGTTGGGTGGGAGAGGTGGGTTCTGTGGCTGGACGGGGGGGGACATTCTGGGCAGTGATGGTGGGAAAGGAATGGTTCAGAGAAAAGGGTTGATAGTGTCAAGTGTCTATGATGAGAGCTGGGTGTTGAACTGAGGGTACCGGGCAGCAGAGGGAACAGTCACACTGAGAGGGGATACTGCAAGATTTCATAAAATTACACGGTGCAGAAGGAGGCCATTCGGCCCATCGAGTCTGCACCAACACTCTCTGACAGAGTCTTTTATCCAGGCTCTTTCCCCACCACTATCCCATATATTTATCACGGCCAATCCCCCTCTCCTTCATATCTTTGCACTGAGGGAGGAAACAGGAGCACCCAGAGGAAACCCATGCAGACACAAGGAGAATGTACCAACTCTACATAGACAGTGACCCAAGGCTGGAATCGAACCCCGGGTCCTTGGCGCTGAGAGGCAGCAGTGCTAACCACTGTGCCACATGTGGCAAGTGCAGGGTGATAGTCTGATAGCTGGAAGTTTCACAGGGAGTGTGACAGAAATGGGCCCAACAGGTGGCTTGGATAGTGGCAGGGATTGGAGTCAGGATGAGCAGTGAGGGCAGCTCAGGGGGGAGAGAGGGTGACTGGTTACTGCTGCCAGGCTAACAGGGGAAGTTTGTGAGTAACAGGAGGAGGGCGGCATAAGTTAGTGGAGAGAGTCTGGAATGTGATGTGTACCGTAGTGTTCTCGTTTACACAGTGCTGTTATTCTGAAACAGCGATACCTGAATGACTGGCTGGAGTTTAAGCTCAGCAAACTAATCATCAGCTGTCTTCTGTCTATGACCACACGATGGTGAATTTGATAATACCGAGATGGCAGCAAGTACAGAGATACGATGGGAGTCAGAGGCAGGGCTAAAGGGAGAGGAGTGAGGGGAATACCTCAAAGGGATAGAGCTGGTAACTCCAAATCTCCATCCTCCTGGGTGAAAGGTCACAGCTGACAAGGACTTATTGTAAACTGCCAAGGTAATGGTCTCTTTATTGAGTCTGGAGGGTAGCAGAAAAGCGGAATAGTGTCTGAGGGAAGCTTCTCATCACAAAGAGTGTCCTTTGTTGGCTACACAACCTGACAAAGGGCCCTTGGGTGAGGGGATGTGGAGGAGTGAGATGTCTCCTCCGATGAAGGAGATGGTGCTGAAGAAGATGTCACTGAGATCAATATTCAGATACAACACAGCAGGGAGGCCTGTGATAATCTCATAACTAACCGATTTCAGACAAGCCAGCTGCAGAGACAATTCCTTAAGGATTTTCCATCCTTAGTCCCCTGCAAGACTGCTGGTCCTTTTTGGTAACGGACGTTACACTTTGTTCAAACAGTCCTTGATTTATTTTAGCTGAATTAAATTGCACTCCATAACATCCTGCTGGTGATTTGATCCTTTACATTAGGATTAAGACCCCAAACTAATCTGAAATACGGAGTCCTGGTGCATAATTCACACATTAGAATATACACATTCGGTACGCCATTCTCCTATAATCACAGGCATCTGTACGTAGACATCACATTTTCCCCCAAGCCTTCAGAAAGTTTGTATGCATGGTAAATCTACCCTTGGCAAGGATGAACGTGTGCCACCTTCTCACTAGTCTCCAATGTGGGAGGTGGGAGAGCATGGTGATCTCGCAGAGAGCTCTTTCAGGCAGAGTCCAATAGACTCCTTCGGGAGGGGCTGTATGACAACACCCAGTTGACCCCTTGAGGTGGCTCCTTCACGTAGATTGACAAGGGAAGATTATGTTCCTGCCCTGATCTCCCCTCGCTCAGAGTAAACCCAAATCCCATGATATCTTTGTCATGCCAAGAGACCAAGAGGTTGTTTTACAATACACTCACCAAGACCCTCAGCTGCACCCACCCCAGAACATAGAACATAGAACATTACAGCGCAGAACAGGCCCTTCGGCCTTCAATGTTGCGCCGACCAATTAGGAAAAAGCAATGACCCTCTAACCTAAACCATTCCCTTTTCATCCATAAACTTACCTACTAACCTCTTAAATGCCACCAAACTTGGCGCATCTACAACTGCCGCAGGCAGGGCATTCCATTCCCTTACCACTCTCTGGGTAAAGAACCTACCTCTGATATCCGTCCTATAACTACCACCCCTTAATTTAAAGCTATGTCCCCTCGTGCTAGCTTTCTCCATCCTAGGAAAAAGGCTATCACTGTCCACCCTATCTAAACCTCTAATCATCTTATATTTTCAATAAGGTCTCCTCTTAGCCACCTTCTTTCTAACGAAAACAACCTCAAATCCCTCAGCCTCTCTTCATAAGACCTGCCTTCCGTACCAGGCAACATCCTGGTAAACCTCCTCTGTACCCTCTCCAATGCCTCCACATCTTTCTTATAATGCGGGGACCAGAACTGTACCCAATACTCCAAGTGCGGCCGCACTAGAGTTTTGTACAGTTGCAACGTGACGTTGCGGCTCCGAAATTCAATCCCCCTACCAATAAAAGCCAAGACTCCATATGCCTTCTTAACAACCTTCTCGACTTGACTGCCTACTTTCAGGGATCTATGCACATACACACCAAGATCCCTCTGTTCATCAAGACTACTAAGAATCCTACCATTAGCCCTATACTCTCCACATTTATTATTCCTGCCATAGTGCATTACCTCACACTTTTCCACATTAAACTCCATTTGCCACCTCTTGGCCCAGCTCTGCAACTTGTCCAAGTCTCTCTGCAAACTATAACACTCCTCTTCACTATCTACACTCCACCGACTTTGGTGTCATCCGCAAATTTACTAATCCATCCTTCAATACCCTCATCCAGATCGTTTATAAAAATTACAAACAGCAGAGGCCCCAAAACAGACCCCTGAGGTACACCACTTGTAACCGAACTCCACGATGAATATCTCCCATCAACCATCACCCTCTGTCTTCAATCTGCCAGCCAATTCCTATTCCAATTAGCTAAATCACCCTCTATCCCATACATCTGCATTTTCTGCAGAAACCTTCCATGGGCCACCTTATCGTACACCTTACTAAAGTCCATATATACTACATCAACTGCCTTACCCCCATCCACCTCTTTGGTCACTTTTTCAAAAAACTCAATAAGGTTAGCAAGGCATGACCTACCCTTCACAAAACCATGCTGACTATCCCCAATCAATTCATTTCTCTCTAAATTACTATAAATCCTATCCCTACTTCCAAACACAAATATTCCTCCAAATCTCAGTCCTTTATAGCCTTTATATTAGTCTGAGACTGTGTGGACAGCCAGTCAAGGTAAACATTGTTCCTGCATGGATCTTGCAGAGCACTGGCAGAACAATGGATCAGCTCACAGTCCTCAGCACAGACTGACACAGGCTCACTCTACTCTCACTCAGCTCATGCGTTAAGACCCCAGTTCTGTACTGAGGTATGATATACTGTGGCTGCAAAAAACCTCGAGAGACCTGCCACATCCCTTGATAAGGAGGCGAGCAGGCCAAAGAAATCTCCATGGGGTTTAACAAAGGCGTCATTCAAATATACGCAATCCCTCTTCAATCCCATACGCAATCCCTCTTGTAGTCACGACTATCTGCCACTACTTTCTTACATGCATCTTTCACCTCCATGTTAACTCAAAAAGACTAATGGCCAATGATGGTCAGTGAGGATTGGACTTGCCCAGCACAGATTCCTTCAGACACATCAGGAAGCCCCAGATTTTCTATTGTTTGGTCGGGGGGGGCAGTGTTATCTCTCGATCTAGATCTACATTGTTTTGTGTCACGCACACAACAGGTTTAACTTCTCTTGGGTAGTCGTGACATCGCCCACATACTACCTCAGGGCAACAGCAACAAGAAATGCAATGACTTCACTAAACACTCTAATAGACATCATTCTCTGTGTCAGAACCTGTGCATTGTATGTTGATTTGATTTATTATTGCCACATGGTTAGAATACAGTGAAAAGTATTGTTACTGTACATAGAGAAGGAAAGTGGAGGGTGCAGAAAGTACTGTTACAGTCTTAGCTAAGGTGTAGAGAAAGATCAACTTAGTGTGAGGTAAATCCATTCAAAAGTCAAAAGAGACAGCGAGGAAGAAACTGTTTTTGAGTCGGTTAGTACTTGTCCTCAAATATTTTGTATCTTTTTCCCAACGGGAGAAGGAGGAAGGGAATACGTCCAGGGCCCATGGATTCCTTGATTATGCTGGCTACTTTTCTGAGGCAGCGGGAAATGTAGATAAGTCAATGGATGGGAGGCTGATTTGCATGAAGGACCAGACTTCATTCATGGTCCTCTGTAGTTTTTATGGTCTTGGACAGAGCAGGAGCCCATACCAAGCAGTGGTACAAGCAGAAAGAATTTCTATGATGCATGTGTAGAAGTTGGTGAGAGTTGTAGCTGACATGCCAAATAACAAAGAACAAAGAAACAGCACAAGAAACAGGCCCTTCGGCCCAACAAGCCCGCATTGCCATTTTAACATTGTGAATTCCCTCTTCCACCCATGACTCTTGTCTACGCTTATGGCACTCCACATTGGAAACCAGATCGAGGGGAGACTATTTAGGGACAATCAGCTTAAGAGCACATCTTTGGGATGTGGGAGGAAACCGGAGCACCAGGAGAAAACCCACACAGGCATGGGGAGAAATCTCCTTAACCTCCTGAGAAAGTAGAGACATTGGTCCACTTTTTTAACTATAGCATCAGGAGAAGGACAGGTTGTTGGTGATCTGGACACCGAGAAACTTGACGTTTTCTGCTTCAGTCCCATTGATGTAGACAGAGGCAAGTTCTCCTCTTTACTTCCTGAAATCAACAACAATCTCCTTCATTTTGTTAACATTGATGGAGAGATTATTGTTGCTGCACCAGTTCACCAGATTTTCCATCTCATTCTTGTACTTTGTCTCATCACTGTTTGAGATCTGACCCACTATGATGGTGTTATCAACAAACTTGAAAATCAAATTGAGAGGAATTTGGCCACACAGTCATAGGTGTATAAGGAGTATAGTGAGGGGGCTGAGAACACAGCCTTGTGGGGCCCTGGTGTTGAGGATGATCGTGGGGGAGGTGTTGTTGTCTACCCTTACTGATTGTGGTCTGTGGGTTCGGAAGTTCAGGATCCAGTTGCAGAGGGAGGAGCTGAGGTCTAGCCATGGAGTTTGGAAATGAGTCTTGTGGGAATAATGGGTATTGAAGGCTGAGCTGCTCAGCTACACACTTACAAATAACAAGCAGCATTTGAACATTCTCATGTTGGAATATTCAGCAATCACTCTGTTGATAATGTGAAGGAAATGAATCTACCGGAGTTCATTATCAGACGCTAATGGAGACCCCAATTCCTTAAATGTCTATGACCACTGAAGCAAGTAAACAGATAGATCAGGGAGACCCTATCAGGTCATAGGGGTAGATTACAAAGTAGAGTTGAAACACAACCAGATTAGTCATAATGGCAAAGGGCTGAATGGCCACCTCCTGTTCTTATCCTACAGGTGCTTTCACCATCTCCATCATGACATCCTGGAGTCATGCTGCCATGTTTAGAAGGAGCTTCGATACACAAGGCCAAGAGCTGCTCATTCTACATCAACCAGAGAAGCTGTGGATTTTGGAGCCACACTTAAACAGCAATAGGAAAAAAACAGATAAAAAGGCACAGGTGATATAGGTGAACAGACATTCGATATAAGTTTGGCACTTGCAAAATATCATTCGCTTGTACAATTTGGAAGCATCCGGATTCCATTTAACTTTTAGTTAGGAAACATAGGAACAAAGAACAAAGAACAAAGCAGCACGGGAAACAGGCCCTTCGGCCCAACGAGCCCGCACCGCCCATGTCTAACGAGGGGCATACACGCAATGGGTCGTGAGAGGGCTGCTCTTGGATTTTTTTTGAGAGTATCCTAGTGCTTCACGTCATTAGTGTACGCTTGACCTGGACCGTTTGATGGGCAACACGACAGCTCAGTGACTATCGCTGTGCTGTGCAGATACATGGATTTGGGCCTGTGTCTGTGGGAGTTTGCGCATTCTCCCCATGCTTGCGTGGGTTTTCTCCGGGTGCTCTGGTTTCCCCCCACATCCTAAAGATGTGCTCTTAGGCTGATTGGCAAAACAAATTCTCCCTAAATTGTCTCAAATTTGTTTTTTAATCCATAGATCTATAAACGTGGTCAGGGATCACGGGTAGAGGTGGGAACATCGGGGTGGCGGCGAGGGCTTGTTGGGCCGAAGGGCCTGTTTCCCGTGCTGTTTTGTTCTTTGTTCCTATGTTTCCTAACTAAGTTAAATGGAATCCGGATGCTTCCAAATTGTACAAGCGAATATTATTTTGCAAGTGCCAAAGCTATATCAAATGTCTGTTCATCTATATCACCTGTGCCTTTTTATCTGTTTTTTTTCTATTGCTGTTTAAGTGTGGCTCCAAAATCCACAGCTTCTCTGGTTGATGTAGAATGAGCAGCTCCTGGCCTTGTGTATTGAGGCTCCTTCTAAACATGGCAGCATGACTCCAGGAGGTCATGATGGAGATGGTGACTTCCTGCCCGCCCTGCTGTGAAACATGGTTGGCTCCACACAGATGCATATGTAATGAGTTGAATAGCACAAGGCCATTTGAGGTGAGCCATCTTGCCCCTCTCACCTTTTCCAGCATTCCCTCCAACATCTTCACATCTTTCTAAAATTGCTGTGCCCAGAACTAGATGCAATACTCCAGCTGAGGCTAAACAAGTGTTTTATACAACACAATCTCCTTGCTCTTGTACCCTTGTCCTGATTAATAAAGTTTAGAATACTATAAACTTTATTAACTCTCAACCTGTCCTGCCACCTACAATGATCTATGCACATATACACTTGGCTCCCTCTGCTTCTGTACCACCTTTAGAATTGTGCCCCTTATTTTATATTGTCTCTCCACGTTCTCCCAACCAAAATCCATCACCTCATACTTCTCCACATTGAATTTCATCTACTTACTCCACCAACTTGTTTATGTCCCATTGAGGTTTGACATGGTCCTCCTCCAAGTTCACAATGCTTCCAAGTTTTAAATCACTCAAGTGTTTTAGTTCTGCTCTGTACCCCATAATCGAGGTCATTAAGATATATCAGGAAAAGCAAGGGCCCCAACATTCACCGCTGAGGAACATCATTGTAAGACCATAGAACATAGAACAATACAGCACAAACAGGCCCTTTGGCCCACGAGTTGCGCCGATCACATCTACCAATCCACAGACCTATCCATTACCCCCTATCCTATTCTTTTCCACATACTCATCCAGAAGTCTCTTAAAAGACTCCAGTGAGTTTGCCTCAACAACCTCCGACGGCAGTCGGTTCCATTCACTCACCACCCTCAGTGAAAAACCTATCCCTGACATCTCCTTTGTATTTGCTATAAGACATAGGAGTAGAATTAGGGCATTTGGCCCATCCCGATATTTAATCATGGTTAATATTTCTCTCATCCTCATTCTCCTGCCTTTTCCCCATAATCCCTGATCTCTGAGTTATCCTCACTACAAAACTCCCCCCATTGTCCTCACAACAAACCTTCTTCCAGTCTTCCTCTTGCTCTGCCAATTCCAATTGCTCCTGCCCTTTTAATTCCATGAGCTGTAACTTTGACCACAAACCTGTTGTGTGGCATTGTATCGAAAGCCTTCTGAAAGTCCATGTAAGCCGTTTCAACAGATATCACCCTCATCAACCCTCTCGCTTTACTTGCAAAAAAACTCCAGCAAGTTAATCAAATACAATCTTCCCTTCATGAATCCATGTCACAAATATTTACGTGTGCCACAGATGCCATGTTGGAACTTTAGGGTCTTCATAACAGCTGAAAATCGGCTCAGTTTTGATCTTGTAGTTGACAGTGGGCAAGTGACAATATGTACTTGTATCTTGTTATTAAACACTCATACCTGGCTAACAGACCTCACTTTTCTGGTATTTACACTGTGGACTTTTCTTTTCGAGCAAGTTTATATTTTGCCCCAATGCACTTTTTAACTCCTCTCACAAGAGCCTGGGCACCTGCCCAATTTAGATCCTTCTGATCCCAAAACTGATCCCAATGTTTCTGAAATTGAAAACTGTTTTTCACTGCGGTCTGTTAGCTGCAGCTTAACAGATCAAATCTTTCTCTCACCCTCTGATTCAGCATGTTGCACTTGGAAGGAAATGATTCAAGTAACTATGGGAAAACCTGATAATCAGTGTCTAAATATTTCTCTGGATGAAGTGTCTCCAATCACAATGATTTGGTTCTATGTAAGAACAGAGTTTGATAATAGCATGGTGACTGGCATCCGTCATTGAGTAGCGAGAGATCTTGCGTACATTGATGACGTTTCCACAAATACTGTACAACATACACAGCCTACCATTGACTCTCTTCTCTCTCTGCTAGTGGAATCCAACATTGGGAGGTCAATCAGTTACTTAGCACAGGGATTATTGGTCTCGGAATCCAAAACACTGCCTTGTTTTGACAGGCACTGCATTGTTAAACCCCAAAACCCTCTGGATAAACACACTGCTGATTATCTAAGGTCAAAAAACACAGCTGGCCTGATCCAATAATCATCCAGTCAACATTTTAACTCCTCGGAATAGATCAGTTGAATATTGAGGAGTGATCTTTCTCCAGGAGAGAGTTCCATCAGGAAGATCTGTAGAATAATTATCTCCCTGTTGAATATTATACTTTTCTATTTCTCTAAGGCCTGACAGAGGCTGAATGGACCCGTGTGTACAATCAATGATACCCTATACCCTTGGGAAACTGCAGATGTCAAAGAATCCTCACTGCCTGGGTGTTTGTGGCTATGGCTTCGTGCCAAAGATGTTCTTTACAGGCCATGTGCTTCAGCAGAGTTCCAGTGATAAGCATCAGTCACTGAGGAATGCTCCCTTCCTGTCATAACATCCAGAGCAGCTTGAAGCAATTCTCAAACACAAACATTCAGGGCCGTGCACCTTTTAAGAAGCTCTGGTAGAGCTGTGCTCAGAATGCAGAGATTCAATGAGTCTTCCTCAGCTCCTAAGCTAGTCGGTTAGGAAGCACGTTAGCACAGTGGTTAGCACTGCTGCTTCACAGCTCCAGGGATGTGGGTTTGATTCCTGCCTCGGGTCACTGTGTGGAGTTTGCACATTTCTCCTCGTGTCTGTGCGGGTTTCCTCTGGGTGCTCCGGTTTGCTCCCACAGTCCAAAGATGTGTGGGTTAGATTGATTGGCTATGCTAAGAAACTGCTCTTTAGTGTCCTGGGATGAATAGTTGAGAGGGATTAGTAGGTAAAATATGGGGGTAGGGCCTGGGTGGGATTGTAGTTGGTGCAGAGTCGATGGGCTGAAGGGCCTCTTTCTGCCCAGTAGGGTTCGATGATTCTATGATCTCTCAGTCTGCACCTGTAGCTGCCCAAACATCCACATGATTTAATAATCGGACGTTATGACAGGAGGGAAAAGGGGCAAAGTCTCCCAAATTCTATCACCGACACCATGACTGAGTGTGCTTTATAGAATGGAATCACAGAAACTCAAACTTCAGCAGTAACTGTTCCCCTGTCCCAAAATATATAAAAGGTTCAGAGCCATTTGATCAACATTTTCATGATGTTAAACAGGATCAGATGGTTAGATAGAAGGAGGCAATTGCTGGGAGTCTGGGATAAGGGACATCATTTAAGAATTAGAGGCAGACTTTTCAGGGTGAAATTAAGAACAGCTTCTATCCAGGAAGATTGGAAACTCCTTTCCACATTGGCTGCTGTTCTTAGATCAATTGTATACTTTAAGCCTCAGAACGATAGATCATTGTTATCCAGAGCTAATAAGGGATATTTGTGGATGGAGTTAGTCACATGGACCAGGTTTCAGTGGTGAAGCAGTTTCCACTTTCCAGATTCATTGGCCACCATCATCTTCTCAAATCTTTGAAATGCTGCTTGAGTCCAGAAATGAACATAGGAGCAGGAGTAGGTCATCCAGCCCTTCGAGCCTGCCCCACCATTCAATAAGATCATGGCTGATCTGAAGTGGATCAGTTCTATTTTCCTGCTTTCTCCCCGTAACCCTTAATTCCCTTGTCTATCAGAAACCTAAAATGACTCAGAGTATGAGCTATTGTAACCATGACTACAATACAGATCTTTGCCTAACAACACTGGCTCAGCACAGGATCAATGAAAGTTCCCAGATCCCCCAGTTGATGGGTGCCCTCCCAGCCACACTATAATTCGACACCCAACCATCGTGTAGAATATCCTGAAATATAAGGATTGGCAGAGCCATTGCCTATTGAACAATAACAACTCATTTCTTGAGATCAGTTACAAACAGGGAGCATCAAGGGCAGTAGGTTCTAGTCACACAGAAGCCCTCAATTAGGAATGGATTGTCATTTGTTAACAGGCCAACCTCCCTGATGTGGTTTACGATGACAGAGAGAGTTGCTGACAAACCAAATGTTTGCAATCATCAAAGTTACGGTGTGTGTTTTATTCATGTTGACATGAAAAGAACTCAAAGTTTTCAGTTCAGATGAACCACACCATAGCCAGGTGTGTTTGAACTTGACTCCTAAGCTATTTATTTGCTATTGAATTACTCATGCTACTTTTCTCTTGTAGAAAGTATCTGTAATGGGATTGTATCATTTTCCCCTTTTTCAGTAATAGAACCATGGCCAACACAAAAGGGTTTATCCAATCCTCAGATGTTTCATTGTCTGTCATTCCTTTAATTTATCAAGGCCTTTGTTTCATGAAAAAGTATCTCAGCAGCAATCTGCCTTTATCTGGTGAAAATTAATTTAAATTGACATCTTGTGCTGTGATGTGGGATAATTGTGTTATTCGATGAATCCTAATAGTTTCTTCTGCGCTTGTGTTGTCTGGTTCGGGAACTCAAATGGGGAGGTCTTCAAATGGATTACACCCATTTGGCACCTCATTAAAACCAGGGACAAAATCTGAATGGCTTTAGTCCTGAGTCAGCTACCCTGAGGTCAGAAGTTCAACTCACTGTGGTGGTTATGAAATTAAGTCATTTAAGAGATAATAGTAGAAAAATAAAGGCAGTTGTAAAAAACTGATTTATTCATCCCAGTGAAAGGAACATGCCTTCCCAACTGAGTCCAACCTACTTGTGACTCCAATCCGCATTGCAGGGTTGACTTTTAATGTTATGAGTAAACTACCAAGTTTATGAAAGAGAGATATGAAGGAGTTAGAGGGATATAGAGATGGAACAGGTTATGTTGACAGATTGAAGATATTAGGACTCTTTTGGAGAAGAGAAATCTTAGAGGCAATTGCATTCAACAGCGTGAGAGGTCTGGACAGAGTAGATGGGGTAAAAGACTTTCAACTGGTGGGAGGGTCAATGAAAGGACAGATTCAGATAATTTGCAAAAGAAATAATGGAAACACTTGCCGTTTACTTCAGTCAATCAGGTGCTTGGGGCATATATTATATATTATGATATGTATGCCAATGAAATCATAGAATCTACAATGTAGAAGGAGGCCATTTGGCCCATCGAGTCTGCACTGACAACAATCTCACCCAAGTCAGAGTCATAGAAATCTATAACATGGAAACAGGCCCTTCAGCCCAACTTGTCCATGTCACCACTTTGTTTTTAACCACTATGGTAGTCCCAATTGCCCATGTTTGGTCCATATCCACTATACCTATCTTACCTATGTAACTGTCTAAATGCTTTTAAAAAAGACAAAATTGCATCCACTTCTACTACTGCCTCTGGCAGCTTGTTCCAGACACTCATCACCCTCTGTGTGAAAAAATTGTCCCTCTGGACCCTTTTGTATCTCTCCCCTCTCACCTTAAACCTATGCCCTCTAGTTTTACCTTGTATCTTTGGGAAAAGATATTGACTATCTAGCTGATTTATGTCCCTCATTATTTTATAGACCTCTATAAGATCAGCCCTCAGCCTCCTACCCTCCAGAGAAAAAAATCTCAGTCTATCCAGTTTCTCGCTATAAGTCAAACTATCAAGTTTTATGTTCTATGTTCTATAACTTGTGTATTCAACATTCTAACTAATGAAGCCAAGCCTACTGAATGCCTTCTTCACCACTCTGACCACCTGTGACTCCATTTCAAGGAGATATGAATCTGTATCCATAGATCTCTTTGTTCTATAATTCTCCCAAAGCCCTCCCAATAACTGAGTAAGTCCTGCTCTGGTTCAATCTGCCAAAATGCATTAACTTGCATTTATCTAAATGAAAGTCCATCTGCCATTCATCAGCCCACTGGTCCAATTGATTAAGATCCTGCTGTAATCCTCAATAAACTTATTCACTATCCACTAATCTTTGTATTATCTGCAAACTTACTAACCATAGCTCCCAAATTCTCATCCAAATCATTAATATAAATGACAAATAACAGTGGACCCAGCACTGATCCCTGAGACACACCGCTGGTCACAGACCTCCAGTTTGAAAAACAATCACCCTCTGTTTTCTGTCATCCAGTCAATTTTGTATCCATTTGGCTACGTCACCCTGTATCCCATGAGATTTGACCTTATGCAACAATCTACCATATGGTACCTTGACAAAGGCCTTGCTAAAGTCCACGTAGACAACACTGCCCTCATCTACCTTCTTGGTTACCCCTTCAAAACACTCAACCAAGTTTGTGAGACATGGTTTTCCACTGAGAAAGCCATGCTGACTGTCCCTAATCAGTCCTTGCCTCTCTAAGTGCCTGTAGAACCTATCAGAATACCTTCTAACAACTTACCCATTATAGATATGAGACTCACTGGCCTGCAGTTCCCAGGCTTTTCCCTGCAACTCTTTTTAAAACAAAAGCACAACATTTGCCACCCTGCAATCTTCAGGCACCTCACCTGTGATGTCAATGATTCAAATATCTCTGCCTGGGGACCCACAATTTCCTCCCTAGTCTCCACAATGTCCTGGGATACACTTCATCAGGTCCCAGGGATTTATCTACCTTGATGTGCTTTAAGACATCCAGCACCTCCTTCTGTTATATGTACATTCCTTAAGACATCACTATTTATTTCCCCAAGTTTCTTAACATCCATGCTTTTCTCAACAATGAATACTGATGAGAAATATTTACTTAGGATTGTGCTCATCTCTTGTCGATCTGCACATAGATGATTTGTCGATCTTTAAGAGGCCATTCCCTCTCCCTAGTTATTCTTTTGCCCTTTATGTATTTATGGAATCTCTTTGGTGATTCTTTGGGTAAACGTTCTCCAAGACTGCCTTCATGACACACAATAGCGCAGAGTCGCTGAGCAGAGACTGATAGCCGAGTTCCACCAACATGAGGACGGCCTCAACCGGGATTTTGGGTTCATGTCGGTCTATCTGTAACTCCCATGACTTGCCTGGGTTTGCAAAACCTCACTGTCCCATCTGGAGACAATACACATCTCTTTAACCAAATGCTCCCTCCACTCACATTGTCTGCATCTTTAAGACTTGAATAGCAGGTTAGCTGTAAAGACTCACATTCTAATCTGTATTCTGTAAACTGTGTGTGCCTTTTATTTGCTCTGTTTGAGACCAGAACTTACCACTCACCTGACGAAGGGACAAATTCCAAAAGCTTGTGAGTTCACTATCAAATAAACTGGTTGGACTTTAATCTGGTGTTGTCAGACTTCTTACTGTGTTTACCCCAGTCCAACGCCAACATCAGAACTTCCATTAAACCAGTGGAACAGATCCACCAGTTGCAGTGATTTACAGCCAGTGACTACTAGAGACCTGAATGCACCATGAAACCTCTTGACTTCAGATCAAATGTCAAGGAAACTGGCTCCAGTTCACCACCTGTTGCATTCTCCTATCCCCACCCCCTCCACCCTCAATTGACAAATCATTCCTCCTCTTTGTTGATTATCATTTGAAGGAATCTCTGAGGGAATCTTGGATACAGAACGTATACAGAGTAGGAATGGAAATAATAAACTGGATGAAAACCAACCTTGATTAGGTAAGAATGGGTCTGGGCTAAATACATTGGAGTCAAAGTTGATTGGAAAACTAATGGTTAAACTATGGGTTACTTTCAAAGAAGAGATGATTTGGCTCAGTCGAGGTATATTCCTTCAGAAGACAAAGGTAGGCCAAACACATCCAAAACTTCATAGCTAACTGAAGAAACAGCAAATAGGATTTTATCAAGAAAGATGCAATGGTGAAAGAAGGAACAATAGGAAAATTTAACATTGATGGGGAAGAGTATTGAATAGACTGTGCACTTAAAGTAGATAAGGCACTGGGACTGGGTGAGAAACTGAGGTGAGCATGCAAATGGTTCTAATTTCTCAGGCTTTCTTAGACTCAGAATGTAGGGTGCCTAAGGACCGAGAATTGCAAGTGTTGCATCTTTGTTCAAAAAAGGCGTAAATCAGGTTAACATCAATTGTGAAATCTTGAAAACAATAATTTGAGACAAAATGAAAGATCATATGAACTAATTTGGATTAATTAAAGGAAGCCTGCATAGATTTCTTCAGTGTGCTGCCTGGTACAGAAGATCTGAATTACAAGGAGAGGTTAGGCAAATTGGGGCTGTTTTCCTTAGAAAGACGTAGACTTAGAGGAGATCTAATAGAGCTATACAAGATTATAAGGGGTATAGATAGAGTAAACAGGGTTAAGCAATGTTGAAGAACAGAGGGATCTTGGTGTATGTGTCAATAGATCCCTGAAAGTAGGCAGTCAAGTCGATAAAGTTGTTAAGAAGGCATATGGAGTCTTAGCTTTTATTGGTAGGGGGATTGAATTTAGGAGCCGCAGCATCATGTTGCAACTGTACACAACTCTAGTGCGGCCGCACTTGGAGTATTGTGTGCAGTTCTGGTCCCCACATTATAAGAAAGATGTGGAGGCATTGGAGAGGGTACAGAGGATGTTTACCAGGATGTTGCCTGGTATGGAGGGCAGGTCTTATGAAGAGAGGCTGAGGGATGTGAGGTTGTTTTCGTTAGAAAGGAGGCGGCTAAGAGGGGACCTAATCGAAACATATAAGATGATTAGAGGTTTAGATAGGGTGGACAGTGATAGCCTTTTTTCCTAGGATGGAAAAAGCTAGCACGAGGGGACACAGCTTTAAATTAAGGGGTGATAGTTATAGGACGGATATCAGAGGTAGGTTCTTTACCCAAAGGGTGGTTAGGGAGTGGAATGCCCTGCCTGTGTCAGTTGTAGATGCGCCAAGTTTGGTGGCGTTTAAGAGGTTAGTTGATAAGTTTATGGAAGAGAAGGGAATGGTTTAATTTGGAGGGTCATTGCTTTTTTCATAATTGGTCGGCCCAACATCGAAGGCTGAAGGGCCTGTTCTGTGCTGTAATGTTCTATGTTCTATAAGCTTTTTCCTAGGATGGACTCAAATAGCACCAGGGGTCACAGGCTTAGGATGAGGGGGGCAAGGTATAATTTGGATACTAGAGGGAGTTTTTTCACACAGAGGGTGGTGGGGTATGGAATGCGCTGCCAAGTAAAGTGGTGGAGGCAGGTACTCTGGAGTTATTTAAGAAATACTTAGATGGGCTCATGAACAGAATGGGAATGGAGGGGTATAGAAAACTGATTTAAAATAGGGATCATGAGCCTTGGGAGTCCCTGGGAAGTGTGTAAATAGATGAGGATATTGATGTACTTGTTTTTATCCTACAGGTGCTTTGGTCCACCTTGTTGTCTAACGAGGGGCATACACGCGATGGGTCGTGAGAGGGCTGCTCTTGGATCTTTTTTCGAGAGTATCCTAGTGCTTCACGTCGTTAGTGTACGCTTGACCTGGACCATTTGATGGGCCACACGACAGCTCAGTGACTATCGCTGTGCTGTGCAGATACATGGATTTGGGCCTGTGTCTGTGAGAGTTTGCGCATTCTCCCCATGCTTGCGTGGGTTTTCTCCGGGTGCTCCGGTTTCCTCCCACATCCCAAAGATGTCTCTTTTAGGCTAACTGGCAAAACAAATTCTCCTAAATTGTCTCAAATTTGGTTTTTAATCCATAGATCTATAAACATGGACAGGGATTGCGGGTAGAGGTGGGAACATTGGGGTTGCGGCACGGGCTCGTTGGGCCGAAGGGCCTGTTTGTCGTGCTGTTTTGTTCTTTGGAAAATAACCTTTAACTAACTTGCTGGAGTTTTTTTGAAAAGGTAACAGGGAGGGTTGATGAGTTAATGCTATTGATATATTATGCATAGATTTCCAAAAGGCCCTGAATACAATGCCACACAACAGACTTATGGCAAACCTATAGCTCATGGAATAAAAGGGGCAGTAGTGACCTGGATATGGAAGTAACTAAATAATAGGAAGCAGAATGTAATGGATCTTTTTCAAACTGGAGGAAGGTTTATAGTGAAGTTCCTCAGAGGTCAGTGTTGGGACTTTTGCTTTTCCTGATATATATTAATGAAATAGACCTTGGTACACAGGAGACAATTTCAAAGTGCCAAATTTTATTTGATAACATTCTGATGAAGCATCTTGTCTTCTCCTATCGTGTTTGTTTGGTCGACAGATATTGTTTTAGGACAATAGCAAGTTGTGTTGGTGTTGCTGACCTCCTGAACTCACACAGCCACAAGGATCAGAGCAGGTGGGTGATAGAAAACTCTTCTGCAACAATACTTGGGAAACCTGATACCATCTAGGATAGTGAGGTTTACTCAGTCAATGCCAGTTCTCAATATTCACGCCCTCCACCTCCACTCTGGTTGCAGTATATGTATGAGTAACTCTGCAATAACTCACAGTATAAAGGTTACTTTAAATGTACCTTCCTCCCCTGCAAACTTTTAAGCCACAAAAGAGTTGAAAGGCCGTGGGAACAAACAGCATTCTGATCTGGACATTTATCATTATTCCTTCATGGTCACTGCATCAATACTCTGGAGCCCTACCCAGGACTGAGCATAGTCACGACGTCAACACTCTGGAGAGCCACCTTACAGGACTGAATATCGTCACTGTGACAATATCCAGGAGCCCTATCCCAACAGGGCTGAGCATAATCATTGCATCAATACTCTGGAGCATTACTCAACAGGATGTGGGAGAAGCTTCACCACACATCATGGTTTAAGGAAAATATGTATCAGCTTCTCAACAACGAGCATTAGAGAGTAAATATTTACTCATCCACATGAAAATGCTCCAGACTTCAAAAGTGAAAGATCTGTCTGATTGGTTACCATAGGATCGAAGTGATCATCATTGACACGAACACAACTGTGTACATGCAGAAACAGATACAAACACATACATAAACACACATGTCGCAAACATAGATACACACACACTATATACAAGACCACACATACTTAACACTCAAATATAGAACATAGAACATTACAGCACAGAACAGGCCCTTCGGCCTTCGATGTTGCGCTGACCAATATAAAAAGCAATGCCCCTCCAAACTAAACCATTCCCTTCTCTTCCATATACTTATCAACTAACCTCTTAAACGCCACCAAACTGGGCGCATCTACAACTGCTGCAGGCAGGGCATTCCACTCCCGAACCACCCTTTTGGTAAAGAACCTACCTCTGATATCCGTCCTATAACTATCACCCCTTAATTTAAAGCTGTGTCCCCTCGTGCTAGCTTCCTCCATCCTAGGAAAAAGGCTATCACTGTCCACCCTATCTAAACCTCTAATCATCTTATATGTTTCGATCAGGTCCCCTCTTAGCCTCCTCCTCTCTAACGAAAACAACCTCAAATCCCTCAGCCTCTCCTCATAAGACATGCCCTCCATACGAGGCAACATCCTGGTAAACCTCCTCTGTACCCTCTCCAATGCCTCCACATCTTTCATAGGTGTGAACATACATATGAAAATGCGCACGAATATATGTAAATATATATATTTATACACAGACATATACACAGATAAACAAATAACCCATGCATAAACATACACAGAAATACACACTTACGGTGGGTTTTTTTTTACAGTTCACTCAGGGAGTCCAAGTTGCTGTGACAACAAGGAATTATGGATAGCGATGGTGGAAGCTCCAGTTTATACATATACACGGGGTACTTTTAGTCTAACTCATCTATGCAAGATACACCAATGGTAAAGGGAACAACAATTTATATTGCATGGGGAGCGAGAGCTATTGGTTGACAAATTGACACTGATTGGTAGAGGTGTTATCATGGAAAATGCAGCAGAAAACTGTTAACTTTTGTTTCAAATTCAAACCAACCAAGTCAATGCTCATTGAGCAAGGTCATTGCAAAGGGCAATGAGCAATGGAATGGCTTTAGTTCAACTGAGAAAGGTGCAGTGTGTGGACCAGCTCAATCTGTCTGCAAAGGACAGGCTCCTATTTGTGAATATATGTAGCTTCAAGTATGTGTAAGTGAACTGCACTGTGTGTTTGACTGATGATCTTCAATTGGGTTTCAGTACAAGTCCCGGAACACACAGGATTGTTTAGAGAGTATCATCTAATGTTGGACGCTATTACTGGAATTTTACTACCTCACCTCCTAAGGCTCATAAGATCCCATCCGAAGCCAATGCAGAATACTGTTGTATGAGCCTTGTCTGCCTGGGCTGGGCATGCTGGTAAAATTTCTGCCTATGTTTTGAGTTTTGAGAGCTCAGGCTGTTTAGGTGCAGTCAGTATTTTGCTTATTGTGAACATCTAAAGGGATGAGCTGTTTAATACGAAACACCAATCAGAGGGACATACAACCTGCAAAGCTGGCATCACACCAGCAAGGAATTCATATTAAAGAGCACATTGTTCCCTGTTGTCACTGGTTTGTCCTGCATTGCTATTTTTCACCAATACTCAAGTTCTGTCTTACCAAACGGTGGTATGACAACATTGTCAATTTTTTCAGAGATAGTGGCTCTGATATTAATCCCAGGGATAGAGACAGGACAGGGAGGCACAAGGACTGAGTGAGGATTTTCATATTTGTTCCAGTAACAAAAAGTGTGAATTCATACACAAATATCAATACACAGCGACCTTCCAGCTGTTTATAGAACTTAGAACACTACAGCACAAACAGTCCCTTCAGCCCACACGTTGTGCCGATCATATTTACACCTACCAGGCCTGTCTGTAACTCCAGATCCCATTAAATCCCATGTACTTATCCAGAAGTCTCTCAAAAGACCCCAGCAAGTTCGCCTCCACCAGCAGCGACAACAGCCGATTCCATTCACTCACTACCCTCTGAGTGAAAAACTTACCCCTAACATCTCCTCTGTACTTGCCCCCGAGCACCTTAAACCTGTGTCCTCTCGTAGCGACCATTTCAGCCCTGGGAAATAGCCTCCGAGAATACACCCTATCTATTCCTCTCAACATCTTATAAACATCTATCAGGTCGCCTCTCAACCTTCGTCTCTCCAGGGAGAAGAGACCTAGCTCTCCCAACCTAAGGCATGCCCCCCAATCCAGGCAACATCCTTGTAAATCTCCTCTGCACCTTTTCAATAGCTTCCACATCCTTCCTATAGTGATGCGACCAGAACTGTGCACAGTACTCTAAGTGGGATCTGATAAGGTTATGCCAGAGGGATCTCCCAGTCCCGCCAATGGTGCTCCCTACTATGGATTTCCTGCTGGCATGGGGTGGATTTAGTGGGAAATCTCACTGATGACTGGCAGGACCAGCAGATCCCACCGGGGTTAACATAGAACATAGAACAATACAGCACAAACAGGCCCTTTGGCCCACGAGTTGCGCCGATCACATCTACCAATCCACAGACCTATCTATACCCCCCTATCCTATTCTTTTCCATATACTCATCCAGAAGTCTCTTAAAAGACCCCAGTGAGTTTGCCTCAACAATCTCCGACAGCAGTCGGTTCCATTCACTCACCACCCTCAGTGAAAAACCTACCCCTGACATCTCTTTTGTATTTGCTTCCCTACACCTTAAATCTGTGTCCTCTCGTATTGACCATTTTAGCTCAGGGAAATAGTCTCTGAGAGTCCACCCTATCTATTCCCCTCAACATGTTATAAACCTCTATCAGGTCGCCTCTCAACCTACGTCTCTCCAGTGAGAAGAGTCCCAGCTCCCTCAACCTATCTTCATAAGGCCTGCATCCTTGTAAATCTCCTCTGAACTCTCTCAATAGCCTCTACATCCTTCCTATAGTGAGGCGACCAGAACTGTGCACAATACTCCAAGTGGGGTCTGACAAGAGTACTATAGAGCTGCATCATTACCTCCTGTCTCCTAAAATCTATTCCTCGATTAACGAAGGTCAGTACACCGTACGCCTTCTTGACCACTTCCTCCACCTGCGAGGCCGATTTAAGAGTCCTATGGTTCCAGACCCCGAGATCCTTCTGCTCTACAACACAGCTAAGACTCCTACCCCTTATATTGTACTCCTTCATCCCATTATTCCTGCCAAAATGGACCACTACACATTTATCCGCGTTGAAGTCCATCTGCCACTTCTCCGCCCAGTCTTGCATCCTGTCTATGTCCCACTGCAACTTTTGGCATCCCTCCAGACCATCCACAACACCACCGACCTTTGTATCATCGGCGAACTTGCTAACCCATCCCTCCACTTCCTCATCCAGGTCATTTATGAAAATGACAAACAGCAGGGGTCCCAGAACAGATCCCTGGTGCACTCCACTGGTTACCGACCTCCATGCAGAACAAGACCCATCCACAACCACTCTCTGCCTTCTGCTGGCAAGCCAGTTCTGGATCCACGAGGCCAAAGCCCCTTGGATCCCATGCCCTCTCATCTTCTCCAGAAGCCTTGCATGTGGGACCTTATCAAACACCTTACTAAAGTCCATGTACACTACATCCACCGCCCTTCCTTCGTCAATGTGTTCAGTCACATTTTTGAAGAACTCAACTAGGCTCGTAAGGCATGACCTGTCCTTGACAAAACCATGCCGACTATTTCTAATCAGTCCAAACTTCTCCAAATGTTCATATATCTTATCCCTCAGAAGCCTCTCCATCAGCTTACCAACCACTGAAGTCAAATCACCGGTCGGTAATTTCCTGGACTATCCCTGTTCCTTTTCTTAAAGATAGGAACCACATCCGCAATCCTCCAATCCTCCGGAACCTCTCCCGTTTCCATGGACGACGCAAAGATCATCGCCGGGGCTCTGCAACCACTTCCCCCACCTCCCACAATAACCTGGGGTACATCCCATCCGGTCCCGGCGACTTGTCTATCTTGATAGAATTTAACAGGTCTAACACATCCTCTTTCCTAACATCCACATACTCACTCTTTTCCATATGCCTCAAACCTGCAGTGCAATCTCCCAGTTCACTTTCCACCGTGAATACCGAGGCAAAGTACTCGTTAAGCACCTCTGCCATTTCTTCCAGATTCACACAGACTTTTCCCCCTTCACCTTTTATAGGTCCTATCCCTTCTCTTCTCATCCTTACCGTGGAATGCCTCCCACTGTCAAGAAACACATCACGGCGAGGCCAGAGAATCTCACTGTCAGACATAGGCCAAAGGCCACCTGATTATTGCAATAACTGAGGTGACAGAAGTTTGACTGTTTGTCTTTGCAAACTGCTTTTGAAATTCTCATTCCATCGTTGAAGTATTTCCAGTCTCATTTCATCCAAATTGTTTTGGAATTCAGGTGACAACTCCCAGAGAAAGGTGGAACAGCTGCCAGTTCCTTTCAAATGATGGAATCCCAGTTCTGTCTAACAGGAAGACGACAGGAGGAGGGATACTCCGAGCAGAGGTCAGGGCAGTCAGTCACTCTTAATCCTTTGTCTCACTTCTTTAATGCCAGTTCTTACATTCCAGCCTGGACAGATTAATACCGCAGGTGGGAACATTGAGGTGGCGGCGTGGGCTCATTGGGCCGAAGGGCCTGTTTCCCGTGCTGTTTTGTTTTTTGAAATACGTAGAACACTACAGCACAAAGAGACCCTTTGGCCCACAAGTTGCGCCGATCACATCCCTACCTACCAGGCCTATCTATAACTCTCAATCCCATTAAATCCCATTTACTCATCCAGTTTTAAGAGACTCCAGAAGTCTCTTAAAAGACCCCAGTGAGTTCGCCTCTACCACCACCGACAGCAGCCAATTCCACTCCCTCACCACCCTCTGAGTGAAATTTGTGCGCATGTTTTGGTCAACAACATTATTGCAGAAACTGGAGTTAATTCCAGGGTTGTCTTTGTGCCAATCAAACTATTTTTCATTCCATATGAGGTGAATTAGTTCCTCATATCAGCTGCATTTTTAATGCCATTTCCTGTCCTATATCTAAACATTTTACACTCTTTCAGGAGTAGTATGTGAATTATGTCACATATCACAGTACCATTAAATACAACATTATTGCAAAAATAATGACAAATTAACATTAGTAATTATTTTCTTCACAGATTCCATGTGGAATGTTACCCAGAGACACGAAACCAGTTATAATGACAGCCATTATTTATGGAATTCTTTATGGAATAGTTGATGAAAGTTCAGTTTCACTGGAAGCTGGGTGATTTGAAAATTTAAATCAAACTGTTCCAGTGATAAAGTGCTGGGATTGAAATGCAGCCGTGGATCTATTTGTAAAGTTTAATTTCTTCATGGTTTGTGGTTGAAGTCTGTACCTTTGACTTTATCTGATCTTACTTACAGCCAGAATGTGCCGGTCTCGCTCAATGAGGTCAGCCCATTTACATAAGAGTCGTCCTCTAGCCGATGTGTCCAGGTTTCTCCACGGAGAGCCTTGCTGGAACGCTGTTCTGGCTGCCTCGACTGCTTTATCCACATCAGGCTGGTGAACAAAGAACAGGAACAGAGGTTAATGCATTATCGCAGTAACACTGACAATCTATCATAACGATTTCACCTTGTACAGCAGGGCATGATACAGTTCTCATCTTCTCGCCTCAGGTGAATGGCTTGAATGAGGTTTTACAGCATTAGAACATAGAACAATACAGCACAAACAGGCCCTTCGGTCCACGAGTTGCGCCGATCACATCTACCAATCCACAGACCTATCTATAACCCCCTATTCTATTCTTTTCCATATACTCATCCAGAAGTCTCTTAAAAAGACCCCAGTGAGTTCACCTCTACCACCTCCGACGGCAGCCGATTCCATTCCCTCACCACCCTCTGAGTGAAAAACCTACCCCTGACATCTTCTTTGTATTTGCTTCCCTGCACCTTAAATCTGTGTCCTCTCGTAGTGACCATTTCAGCTTGGGGAAATAGTCTCTGAGAGTCTACCCTATCTATTCCTCTCAACATTTTATAAACCTCTATCAGGTCGCCTCTCAACCTACGTCTCTCCAGTGAGAAGAGTCCCAGCTGCCTCAACCTATCTTCATAAGGCCTGCCTCCCAATCCAGGCAGCATCCTTGTAAATCTCCTCTGAACTCTCTCAATAGCCTCTAATCCTTCCTATAATGAGGCGACCAGAACTGCGCACAATACTCCAACTGGGGTCTGACAAGAGTCTTAAAGAGCTGCATCATTACCTCCTGACTCCTAAACTCTATTCCTCGATTAATGAAGGCCAGTACACCGTACGCCTTCTTGACCACTTCCTCCATCTGCGAGGCCGATTTAAGAGTCCTATGGACCCAGATCCCGAGATCCTTCTGCTCTACAACACAGCTAAGACTCCTACCCCTTATATTGTACTCCTTATGCTGCTTATCTCATGCACATGATGTGGAGATGCTGGCGTTGGACTGGGATAAACGCAGTAAGAAATCTGACAACACCAGGTTTAAGTCCAACCAATTTATTTGGTAGTAAACTCACAAGCTTTCAGGGTTTTCCCCTTCGTCAGGTGAGTTTACTACAAATAAACCTCACACACAGACAGTGCGCACCTTTCCAACCTAATGAGACACAAGCTCAGCCTGAGCACTTTGGAATCATTTGCTTCAAGTTTAAGACAACTCACTACAAAGTCCATCTTGAAAGTATTCCAAAAGATCTCTAACAAGTTGTAACAAGTTGTACCTCTCTGATGCAGCATTCTTTGTAATTTTGCTCTTAGCCGTGGAGAATTCCCGACCAGATAATTTCCCATCGGGCTGGTAAATGGGATTAGGAGAGGGGTCAGGTCTTTCTCACATGTTGGTGGAGACTGGATGGGCTAAAGGACCTCCTCAGCGCTGTATAATTCTATAAACAAGCCTTGCCTTTCCCTCTTATAAATGATGAGCAATTGCAGCAGATTGCCACCAGGAAAACAGTAAGCAATTTAATCAGTGCTGCTGCGAAAAGCCTTTACAATGATCATCTTCTACAGGGGGACTGACATCCTGGTGTGGAGATTTGCTAAAGCCACTTGGAAGGGTTTAAAATAGTTTGGTGGAGGTGGGACCCAAAACAGTAGGAGATGAAGAGGAGGTTGGGGACAGCACAGAAGTTAAAGAGAGCACATTAAATAGTAAAGGCAGTGTCAGTAATCCCAGTACCAGACAGATCAGGCAAAAATAAGACAAACAGCAAGGGAAATCCAAACTAAACTGCATTTATTTCAATGTAAGAGGCCTGACGGGCAAGGCAGATGAACTCAGAGCATTGATGGGTAACGTGGGACTGAGATATTATAGTAATTATTCAAACATGGCTAAGGGAGGGACAGGACTGGCAACTCAATGTTCCAGGCTACAGATGCTAGAGGAAAGATAGAACAGGAGGTAAGAGAGGAGGGGGAGTTGCATTTTTGATCAGGGAAAACATCACGGCCGTACTGAGAGGGGAAATATCTGAGGGTTCGGCCACTGAGTCTATATGGGTAGAACAGAGAAATAAGGAGGGAGAAATCACTTTGATAGGGTTGTACTATAGGCCCCCAAATTGTAAGCGGGAAATTGAGGAGCAAATATGTAAAGAGATTACAGATAGCTCCAAGAAAAATAGGGTGGTAATAGTCGGAGATTTTAACTTTCCCGACATTGACTGGGACAGCCATATCATTAAAGGGTTGGATGGAGAGAAATTTGTTGACTGTACATGTGGGAGTCTTTCAAGGGAAAACTAAAATCTTTGCAGGAAAGACACATGCCGGTAAGGAGGAAGGATGGGAAGGGTAGGATTAGAGAACCGTGGGTTACTAGGGATATTGAGGACTTGGTCAGGAAGAAGCGGGAGGCGTACATTAGATCCAGGCAACTGGGGACAGAGGCAGCGCTGGAAAAATATAGAGAGTGTAGACGGGATCTCAAAAGGGGTGTCAGAAAGGCAAAAAGGGGCCACGAAATGGCTTTGGCAGGTAGGATTAAGGAAAATCCTAAGGCATTTTACTCCTATGTAAGGAGCAAAAGGATGGTTAGAGGGAAGATTGGACCTCTCAGGGACAGAGGAGGGGAACTATGCTTAGAGCCTGAGGGAATGGGGGAGATCCTGAATGAATACTTTGCGTCGGTATTCACGCGGGAGAGGGGCCTGATGTCTGGTGCCGGCTTTGAGGAATTTGAGGACCCGTTAAAGGAAATAACCATTACGAGGGAAGAGGTGTTGGGGCTTTTAGGTAGCATAAAGACTTATAAAGCTCCGGGGCCTGATGGCATTTACCCCAGGCTGCTAAGGGAGGTGAGAGATGACCTTGCTGGGCCTCTGACGCAAATCTTTGTCTCTTCTTTGGACACAGGTGAGGTCCCAGAGGACTGGAGGATTGCAAATGTAGTACCGTTGTTTAAAAAGGGTCAGAGGGATAACCCAGGGAACTATAGGCCGGTGAGCTTGACTTCAGTTATAGGTAAGCTAATGGAGAGGATCCTCAGGGACAGGATGTATGAGCATCTGGAGCGGTGCGATCTGATCAGGGATACGCAGCATGGCTTCGTTAAGGGGAGGTCGTGCCTTACGAATCTAGTGGAATTTTTTGAAGAGGTGACAAAAACGGTTGATGAAGGACAAGCCGTTGATGTCGTCTACATGGATTTCAGTAAGGCGTTTGACAAGGTTCCTCATGGTAGGCTGATAGAAAAGGTGAAGGCGCATGGGATACAGGGCCAGGTATGTAGATGGGTTGAGAACTGGCTTGGGAGGAGGAGACAGCGGGTAGTAGTGGAAGGCTCTTTTTCCAACTGGAGGTCAGTCACTAGTGGTGTGCCACTGTACTAGGACCTCTTCTATTTGTGGTGTATATAAATGACTTGGAAGAGGGGGTAGGTGGTGTGATCAGCAAATTTGCTGATGACACTAAGATGCTTGGATTGGCGGGTACTGAGGAGCAGTGCCAGGCAATACAACAGGACATAGATAGGCTGGTAGATTGGGCAGATAGATGGCAAATGGAATTTAATCCGGATAAATGCGAGGTGATGCATTTTGGCCGGAATAATGTAGAGGGGAGTTATAGGATAAAAGGTAAAACTATCCGGAGTATAGAGACGCAGAGAGACTTGGAGGTGCAGGTTCACAAGTCTCTGAAGGTGTCAGTACAGGTGGAGAATGTGATAAAGAAAGCGTATGGTATGTTAGCCTTCATAGGAATACAAGAGTATAGAACACAAGAGTAGGAGTCTGGTGTTGCAAGTGTATAGAACATTGGTTAGGCCTCACTTGGAGTACTGCGTCCAGTTCTGGTCGCCGTACTACCAGAAGGATATGGAGGCCTTGGAGAGAGCGCAGAGGAGATTTACCAGGATGCTGCCTGGTATGGAAGGGCTGTCTTACAAGGAAAGATTGAACACACTGGGGTTGTTTTCCCTTGAAAGACGTCGGCTGAGAGGGGATCTATTAGAGGTATATAAGATTATGAGGGGTATAGATAGAGTAAATGGTGGTAAGCTTTTTCCACCATTAGATTCGGATAGAACGAGGGGTCATGGCCTTAGGGTGAGGGGGGCTATGTATAAGACTAATATTAGAGGGCATTTTTTCACACAAAGGGTAGTGGGGGTGTGGAATGCACTACCGAGTAAGGTGGTGGGAGCAGGCACGCTAGGGTTGTTTAAGGGTCTCTTGGACAGCCACATGAGCGGTCTGCAGATAGAGGGATATAGGAGGACTGTTTAAATATCTTATTTGTTTCCACAGGCACATTCGGCAGGTCGTGCGAGGGCTGCTCTTGGATGTTGCTTCAGGAGTGGCCTAGTGCTTCACGTCATCAGTGTATGCTTAAACTGGACCATCTGATGGGCAACATGACAGCTCAGAGACTATCGCTGTTGCTGTGCAGACACATGGATTTGGGCCTGTGTCTGCGGGAGTTTGCGCGTTCTCCCCGTGGTTGCGTGGGTTTCCTCCGGGTGCTTCGGTTTCCTCCCACATCCCAAAAATGTGCTCTTAGGCTGATTGGGTAACAAATTGTCCCTGTATTGGTCCCTATATGGGAATCTTCCACAATAGGCATAGCCTAAAGACAAGGATAAGTCATTAGGACGTTAGGATGGCGGCGTGGGCTCGTTGGGCCGAAGGGCCTGTTTCCCGTGCTGTGTTGCTCTTTGTTCTTTGTATTCAGGAGGAATTTCTCATTCGGTATGTGGATGGCCTGACTAGAGAAGGGGGCAAAACTTGACTTCCTGTTGGGAAATAAGGAAGGGCAGGAGACAGAAGTGTTAGTGAGGGATCACTTTGGGACCAGTGATTAGTTTTAAGATAATCTTGCCCTAACCAATCAATGCTAGCACGAGGGGACACAGCTTTAAATTAAGGGGTATGAGTTATAGGACGGATATCAGAGGTAGGTTCTTTACTCAAAGAGTGATTAGGGAGTGGAATGCCCTGCCTGCAGCTGTTGTAGATGCGCCAAGTTTGGTGGCGTTTAAGAGGTTAATTGATAAGTATATGGAAGAGAAGGGAATGGTTTAGTTTGGAGGGGCATTGCTTTTTATTTTGGTCGGCACAACATCGAAGGCCGAAGGGCCTGTTCTGTGCTGTATTGTTCTATGTTCTATGTTCTATAATTATGGAGAATGATAGGTCTGGCCCAAAAGTTAAAATTCTAAAGTGGGAATAAGGCCAATTTTGATGCTATCAGGCAGGACGTTTCAAAAGTTAATTGGGACAGTCTGTGGGAAGGGAAGGGGGCATCTGGTAAGTGGGAGGCTTTCAGAAGTGTGTTAAGCAGGGTACAGGGTGAACACATTCCTCTTAGAGTGAAGGGCAAAGCTGGCAGAAGTCAGGAACCCTGGATGATTTGGAATATTGAGGCCCTGGTCAAGAAGAAGAAAGAGGCACATGACATGGATAGGCAGCTGGGATCAAATGAACCTCTTGAAGAGTGTAGGAGAAGTAGGAGTAGAGTTAAGAGAGAAATCAGGAGGTGACATGGGATTGTTTTGGCAAATAAGGCAAAGGAGAATCCAAAGAGCTTATACAAATATGTAAAGGGCAAAAGAGTATGGAGAGAGAGTAGGATCTCTTAAGGATCAATAAGATCATCTTTAAATTAAGGGGTGATAGTTATAGGACGGATGTCAGAGGCAGGTTCTTTACCCAAAGGGTGGTTCGGGAGTGGAATGCCCTGCCTGCAGCAGTTGTAGATGCGCCAAGTTTGGTGGCGTTTAAGAGCTTAGTTGATAAGTATATGGAAGAGAAGGGAATGGTTTAGTTTGGAGGGGCATTGCTTTTTATATTGGTCGGCGCAACATCGAAGGCCGAAGGGCCTGTTCTGTGCTGTAATGTTCTATGTTCTATGTTCTATGTTCTATCTATGTGCAGATCCACAAGAGATGGGTCAGATCCTAAATGAATATTTCTTGTCAGTATTCAATCTGAAAAGCATGGATGTTAGGGAAATTGGAGAAATAAATATGATGTCTTGAGGAATGTACATATTACAGAGAAGGAAGTGCTGGAAATCTTAAAGTGTATCAAGGTAAATAAATCCCCAGAACCTGATGAAGTGTACCCCAGGACACTGTGGGAGGTTAGGGAAGAAATTGAGAGTCTCATATTCTCATCAAATATGAGATATTTGAATCATCGATAGTTACGGGTGAGATGTCTGAAGATCGGAGGGTGGCAAATGTTGTGCCTCTGTTTAAAAAGGGCTGCAGGGAAAAGGCCTGGGAACTACATACCAGTGAGCCTCACATCTGTGGTGGGTTAGTTTTTGGAAGGTATTTTGAGAGACAGGGTCTACAGGCATTTAGAGAGGCAAAGACTGATTAGGGACAGTCAGGGGTTTTGTGAGTGGAAAATCATGTCTCACAAATTTGATTGAGTTTTTTGAAGTGGTAACCAAGAAGGTCGATGAGGGCAGTACAGCTGATATTGTCTACATGGACTTTAGCAAGGCCATGTAGACAATGAGTAGGTTGTTGCATAAGGTTAAATCTCATGGGATCCAGGGTGAGGTGGCTTCTTGACAGATAGTTGCAGAGAGTTGATTTTCAAACTGGAGGCCTGTGACCAGTGGTGTACTCAGGGATCAGTGTTGGGCCCACTATTATTTGTCATTTATATTAATGATTTGGATGAGAATATAGGATTCATGGTTAGTAAGTTAGCAGATAACACCAAGATCGGTGGCATATTGGACAGTGAAGAAAGTTATCTCCAATTGCAACGGGATCTTGATCAATTGGGCCAGTGGGTTGACGAATGGCAGATGGAGTTTAATTTAGATAAATGCGAGGTGATGCATTATGATAGATTGAACCAGGCAGCATTTACTCAGTTAATGGTAGGGCACTGGGGTGAATTACAGAACAAAGAGATCTAGGGGTACAGGTTCATAGTTCCTTGAAAGTGGAGTCACAGGTGGACAGAGTGGTGAAGAAGGCATTCGGCATGCTTGGCTTCATTGAATACAGAAGTTGGGACGTCTTGCTGAAGATGTACAAGACATTGGTAAGGCCACACTTGGAATACTGTGTACAGTTCTGTTCAAGGATATTGAAAAGATCTTATTAAATTAGATAGAGTGCAGAAAAGATTTACTATGATGCTATTGGGACTTGATGGATTGAATTAGAAGGAGAGGTTGAATAGAGTGGGGCTTTTCTCTCTGGAGAGTAGGAGGCTGAGAACATAGAACATTACAGCGCAGAACAGGCCCTTTGGCCTTCGATGTTGCGCCGACCAATTAAGAAAAAGCAATGACCCTCTAACCTAAACCATTCCCTTCTCTTCCATAAACTTATCTACTAACCTCTTAAACGCCACCAAATTTGGCGCATCTACAACTGCAGCAGGCAGGGCATTCCAAACCCTTACCACCTCTGGGTAAAGAACCTACCTCTGACATCTGTCCTATAACAACCACCCCTTAATTTAAAGCTATGTCCCCTCGTGCTAGCTTTCTCCATCCGAGGAAAAAAGCTATCACTGTCCACCCTATCTAAACCTCTAATCATCTTATATGTTTCAATAAGGTCTCCTCTTAACCGCCTCTTTCTAACGAAAACAACCTCAAATCCCTCAGCCTCTCTTCATAAGACCTGCCTTCCATACCAGGCAACATCCTGGTAAACCTCCTCTGTACCCTCTCCAATGCCTCCACATCTTTCTTATAATGCGGGGACCAGAACTGCACACAATACTCCAAGTGCGGCCGCACTAGAGTTTTGTACAGTTGCAACATGACATTGTGGCTCTGAAATTCAATCCCCCTACCAATAAAAGCTAAGACTCCATATGCCTTCTTAACAACCTTATCGACTTGATTGCCAACTTTCAGGGATCTATTAACATATACACCAAGATCCCTCTGTTCATCAACACTGTTGAGAGTCCTACCATTAGCCCTATACTCTACACATTTGTTATTCCTGCCAAAGTGAATTACCTCACACTTTTCCACATTAAACTCCATTTGCCACCTCTCGGCCCAGCTCTGCAACTTGTCCAAGTCTCTCTGCAAACTAGAACACCCCTCTTCACTATCTACCACTCCTCCGACTTTGGTGTCATCCGCAAATTTACTAATCCATCCTTCAATACCCTCATCCAGATCATTTATAAAAATTACAAACAGCAGGGGCCCCAAAACAGATCCCTGAGGTACACCACTTGTAACCGAACTCCACGATGAATAACTTCCATCAACCACCACCCTCTGTCTTCTATCTGCTAGCCAATTCCTAATCCAATTAGCTAAATCACCCTCTATCCCATACATCTGCATTTTCTGCAGAAGTCTTCCATGGGCCACCTTATCGAACGCCTTACTAAAGTCCATATATACCACATCGACTGCCTTACCCCCATCCACCTCTTTGGTCACTTTTTCAAAAAACTCAATGAGGTTAGTAAGGCACGACCTACCCTTCACAAAACCATGCTGACTATCCCCAATCAATTCATTTCTCTCTAAATAACTATAAATCCTATCCCTAATAATTCTCTCCAATACCTTGCCCACAACAGAAGTAAGACTCACTGGCCTATAATTCCCTGGAAAGTCTCTCTTCCCCTTCTTGAACAATGGGACCACATTCGCTATCCTCCAGTCTTCCGGAACTATACCCGTAACCAACGACGACCTGAAGATCAGAGCCAGAGGCTCTGCAATCGCCTCTCTCGCCTCCCAGAGAATCCTAGGGTAAATCCCGTCCGGCCCAGGGGACTTATCTAACTTCAAACCCTCAAGAATATCTAGCACATCCTCTTATCTACTTCAATACTTTCCAGTTTGCAACCCTGTATCCCAGTGTTCTCCACAACTACATTTACATCACCCTGCGTGAATACCGAAGAGAAATATTTATTCAGTGCCTCTCCAATCTCTTCAGGCTCCACGCACAACTTCCCACTGCTGTCTATGACTGGCCTAACCAATCTTCTATTCTTAACATATCTAAAGAAAGCTTTAGGATTCTCCTTGATCCTATCAGCCAAAGTCTTCTCGTGTCCCCTCTTAGCTCTCCTCAACTCACTCTTTAGCTCCCTCCTGGCTAATCTATAGCTATCCATTGCACTAACTGAGCCTTCAAGCCTCATCCTGACATAAGCCTCCTTTTTCCTTTTAACCAGCGAATTAACTTTTTTAGTACACCAAGGTTCCCTTACTCGACCATTTCCTCCTTGCCTGACAGGGACATACTTATCAAGGACTCGCAGCAGCTGCTCCTTGAATAAGCTCCACATTTCAGATGTTCCCAGTCCCTGTAGTTTCCTAGTCCAACCTATGCACCCTAATTCTCTCCTTATGGCCTCATAATTACCCTTCCCCCAGCTATAACTACTGCCCCCAGCTTCATGCCTATCCCTATCCATCACTAAGGTGAACGTAACCGAATTGTGGTCACTATCACCAAAATGTTCACCAACTTCCAAGCCTGACACCTGGTCTGGCTCATTGCCCAGCACCAAATCCAATGTAGCCTCACCTCTAGTTGGCCTATCTACATACTGAGTCAAAAAACCTTCCTGCACACTTTGTACGAAAACTGACCCCTCTAACGAGCTAGAGCTATAGCTATTCCAATCAATATTAGTAAAGTTAAAGTCCCCCATAACAATTACCCTATTACTTTCACTCCTGTCCAGGATCGACTTTGCAATCCTTTCCTCTACCTCTCTAGAACTTTTAGGAGGTCTATAAAAGACTCCCAACAGGGTGACCTCTCCTTTCCTGTTTCTAATCTCAGCCTCCTCAGGTTGATCTTAGAGGTCTATAAAATAATGAGGGATATAGCCCATATCCCTCCATATTCATCTTACCTGTGTAACTATCTGAATGCTTTTTAAAAGATAAAATTGTACCCATCTCTACTCGTACCTCTGGCAGCTTGTTACAAACACTCAGCACACTGAGAAAAAATTGCCCCTTTTGGGCACTTTTATATCTCTCCCCTCTCAACTTAAACCTATGTCCTCCGGTTTTAATCTCCCCTACTTTGGGAAAAAATATTGACTCTCCAACTGATCTAAATGCAGGCAATTGGGACCAGCTTAAGGGGTCTGAAAAAGAAAAAAGGGGCAGCATGGACAAATTGGGCCAAAGGGCCTGTTTCCTTGTATACCTTGTCATATTGTAGAGGATATGAAAGTATTTCAATTCCATCTACTACAGCTCAAATAACAATATGACACAGTGGTTAACACTGATGTCTCAGTGCCTGGGTCCGATTCCCAGTTGGGTCACTGTCTGTGTGGAGTTTGCACATTCTCCCTGTGTCTGTGTGGGTTTTCTCTGAATGCTCTGGTTTCCTGCCAAGTCTGAAAGACATGCTAATTGGGTGCATTAGCCATGCTAAATTCTCCTTCAGTGTGCCTGAACAAGTGCCAGAGTGTGGTTATGAGGACCCAGAAGTGATCCGTAATCTGGGCCTGACACCATTTAACATCAGAACACAAATCTGTGTTTTATAGCAGTCACTAATAACTGAGTGGAATTCAGTAATACAGACAAGATGGTGGAGTTGGTAAAATGTGGTTAATAAGCTCAATAATTAAATTCATCAAGTTAATAAAATAATAAATTGAAGAAATAGAGTTACTGGATCTGATGGAATGTTTCATGTTTTATGATTGAGATTCAGTTAGTGTATGTAATAAATATAAAAATGTTTGGCATATCCATCAAACCTGCTTTAGAAAAATATCTGCTTTGTCTTCATAAATATAATGACTGACTTAAATATAAATACTGTGGGCTGCTAAAAATAGAGCTTGTATTTCAAAAGTGTTTACACTGGCTCCAAGCCAGATCCAAAGCACAGGTGTGAGGACAATAACCCATACTCACTGATATTCTTCTTAACTTCCCCCTTATAGGCTCTTGAATAACTTTTGCTGTTTAACAAGGTGCTGTTACACCTTAACTACATCAACGTGGCAAGTATTTCTGCTGGAACAAGGCAGCAGATTCACCTAAAATGTTAATAACTAGTCCAGAAATGCAGTTACGTCAGAATAGGACGTCATGGATAATTTCAGTCATCAGATTGGAATTCTTTTAACTAATGTAATGCTGACAAGCAATTATATTTATTTTAGTTTATTTTTGTATGGGTGTGCCATCAAGACAAACCTGAAAGAATGACTAGGTGACTGAAGTCCAAATACTATTATAGAACAGAGTCATACTACAATGCAGAAGGAGGCCATTCAGCCCATCAACCACAATCTCACCCAGGCCCTACCCCATAACCCCATACATTTTCCCTAGATATTCCTCCTGATACTAAGGGATAATTTAGCATGGCCAATCCACCTAACCTGCACATCTTTAGGCTGTGGGAGGAAACTGGAGCACCCGGAGGAAACCCACACAGACATGGGGAGAATATGCAAACTCCACAAAGGCAGTGGCCCAACTGGGAATTGAACCCGAGTCCATGGCACAGTGAGGCAGTAGTATGAATTGCTGTACCACTGTGCTACCCATAAGTGCAGATTTGCAATAATTTATATAATTGAGGAGCATAGCAGGTTCAGGTAGAGATAGTGAGCTACTGAGAGTCTCTTCAGCAAGTCAGACACTTGTAGTCAAGATCAGGAATTACTGATCATAATGTGACGTTTGGAGATTTAACTTCTCATTCATCGCGTACCTTGTCATATTATAGAAATATCTTAAACCCATTTACTACAGCTCAAACACTAATCCCAAATTACAACTGTAATGATAATGTATTTATGTAGTGTCCCTTTGTGTAATATAACATTCCAACACACTTAATAGGGGTTTAAAAAAAAACAAAGAATGTCCCTATCTTATGAAGCTCCAGTAGAGGTTGTTTCTCTTTAATGCTGGGTAGTTAACAGGGCCTGAATTCTCCTTTTGCACAGACAGATTCATTTTAAACTCAATCCATCAGATTCCACACAATCCAATTGGTGCTTTTTTGCAATAGCCTCCACCACTTGCTGACCCTTCCTCTCACTGACCGCCCTCCATCTGCTGCCCACTGATCCTCCCTCTCAGTGTTGACCTTCCCTCTCATTATCATTTCTCCCTCTCACTGATGATTCTCTTTCTCACTGAACTCTGTCTACACTTCCCGCTGCCTCGGCAAAGCAGCCAGCATAATTACAGACCCCACGCACCCTGGACATTCTCTCTCCCACCTTCTTCCATTGGGAAAAAGATACAAAAGTCTGAGGTCACGTACCACATAACTTCTTCGCTACTGCTGTCAGACTGCATCAGAAATTCAACCATATTATGATCATTCATCCCAAGAGGATCCCTCACAAGATCTCTAATTCTACTGCCTCATTACACTGTACCAGTATAGAAACATAACAGAAGGACTAGGCCATTCTGCCCTTCAAGCCTGCTCCACTATTCAATATGATCATGGCTGATGATTCAAGTCAATGGTCTGATCCCACCTTCAATCTATTCACAGGTATGCAACGAATTAAACTGATTCGGGGGGGTGGGGTGGGATCCTAAGTAGTTGGGGTGCTGAGAGGGATGAGAGTAAGGGGGTTATAGAAGAGAGTTGTAAAACACAGCGGCGTACGGGTGGGGTGGGGCATGGTTTGAAATGCGTATACTTTAATGCAAGGAGTATTCGCAATAAGGGGGAGGAACTTGCAGCTTGGACCAGTACCTGGAACTTCGATGTTGTGGCCATTTCAGAGACTTGGGTAGAGCAGGGACAGGAATGGATGTTGCAGGTTCCGGGGTACAAATGCTTTAGTCGGAGTAGAGAAGGAGGTAGAAGGGGGGGAGGAGTGGCGTTATTGGTCAAAGACTGTATCACGGTGATAGAAAAGAAGTTTGATGAGGACTTGTCTGTTGAGGTAGTATGGGCTGAGATTAGAAACAGGAGAGGAGAGGTCACCCTGTTGGGAGTCTTTTACAGACCTCCTAATAGTTCTAGAGAGGTTGAGGAAAGGATTGCAAAGTCAATTCTGATTAGGAGTGAAAGTAGTAGGGTAATTGTGATGGGGGACTTTAACTTTGCTAATATTGATTGGAATAGCTATAGCTCTAGCTCGTTAGAGGGGTCAGTTTTCGTACAGAGTGTGCAGGAAGGTTTTTTGACTCAGTATGTAGATAGGCCAACTAGAGGTGAGGCTACATTGGATTTGGTGCTGGGCAATGAGCCAGACCAGGTGTTAGGCTTGGAAGTTAGTGAACATTTTGGTGATAGTGACCACAATTCGGTTACGTTCACCTTAGTGATGGATAGGGATAGGCATGAAGCTGGGGGCAGTAGTTATAGCTGGGGGAAGGGTAATTATGAGGCCATCAGGAGAGAATTAGGGTGCATAGATTGGACTAGGAAACTACAGGGACTGGGAACATCTGGAATGTGGTGCTTATTCAAGGAGCAGCTGCTGCGAGTCCTTGATAAGTATGTCCCTGTCAGGCAAGGAGGAAATGGTCGAGTAAGAGAGCCTTGGTGTACGAAAAGTTGATTTGCTGGTTAAAAGGAAAAAGGAGGCTTATGTCAGGATGAGGCTTGAAGGCTCAGTTAGTGCAATGGATAGCTATAGATTAGCCAGGAAGGAGCTAAAAAGTGAATTGAGGAGAGCTAAGAGGGGACACGAGAAGATGTTGGCTGATAGGATTAAGGAGAATCCTAAAGCTTTCTTTCGATATGTTAAGAATAGAAGATTGGTTAGGGCAAGATTAGGGCCAGTCATAGACAGCAGTGGGAAGTTGTGCGTGGAGCCTGAAGAGATTGGTGAGGCACTGAATAAATATTTCTCTTCGGTATTCACGCAGAGTGCTGGAAATGTAGCTGTGGAGAGCACTGAGGTACAGGGTTGCAAATTGGGGAGTATTGTAGTAGATAGGGAGGATGTGTTAGAAATTCTCGAGGGTTTGAAGTTGGATAAGTCCCCTGGGCCGGACGGGATTTACCCTAGGATTCTCTGGGAGGCAAGAGAGGAGATTGCAGAGCCTCTGGCTCTGATCTTCAGGTCCTCGTTGGTTACGGGTGTGGTTCCGGAGGACTGGAGGATGGCGAATGTGGTCCCATTGTTTAAGAAGGGGAAGAGAGACCTTCCTGGGAATTATAGGCCAGTGAGTCTTACTTCTGTGGTGGGCAAGGTATTGGAGAGAATTATTAGGGATAGGATTTATAGTTATTTAGAGAGAAATGAATTGATTGGGGATAGTCAGCATGGTTTCGTGAAGGGTAGGTCATGCCTTACTAACCTCATTGAGTTTTTTGAGAAAGTGACCAGAGAGGTGGATGGGGGTAAGGCGGTTGATGTAGTATATATGGACTTTAGTAAGGCGTTTGATAAGGTGGCCCATGGAAGACTTCTACAGAAAATGCAGATGTGTGGAATAGAGGGTGATTTAGCTAATTGGATTAGGAATTGGCTGGCAGATAGAAGACAGAGGGTGGTGGTTGATGGGAGATATTCATCGTGGAGTTCGGTGACGAGTGGTGTACCTCAGGGGTCTGTTTTGGGGCCCCTGCTGTTTGTAATTTTTATAAATGATCTGGATGAGGGTATTGAAGGATGGATTAGTAAATTTGCAGATGACACTAAAGTCGGTGGAGTGGTAGATAGTGAAGAGGGGTGTTATAGTTTGCAGAGAGACTTGGACAAGTTGCAGAGCTGGGCCGAGAGGTGGCAAATGGAGTTTAATGTGGAAAAGTGTGAGGTATGCACTTTGGCAGGAACAATAAATGTGTAGAGTATAGGGCTGATGGTAGGGCTCTTAATAGTGTTGAGGAACAGAAGGATCTTGGTGTATGTGTCAATAGATCACTGAAAGTAGGCAGTCAAGAGGATAAAGTTGTTAAGAAGGCATATGGAGTCTTAGCTTTTATTGGTAGGGGGATTGAATTTAGGAGCCGCAGCATCATGTTGCAACTGTACAAAACTCTAGTGCGGCCGCACTTGGAGTATTGTGTGCATTTCTGGTCCCCACATTATAAGAAAGATGTGGAGGCATTGGAGAGGGTACAGAGGAGGTTTACCAGGATGTTGCCTGGTATGGAGGGCAGGTCCTATGAAGAGAGGTTGAAGGATTTGAGGTTGTTTTCGTTAGAAAGGAGGCGGCTAGAGGGGATCTTATTGAAGCATATAAGATGATTAGAGGTTTAGATAGGGTGGACAGTGATAGCCTTTTTCCTAGGATGGAGAAAGCTAGCACGAGGGGACACAGCTTTAAATTAAGGGGTATGAGTTATAGGACGGATATCAGAGGTAGGTTCTTTACTCAAAGAGTGATTAGGGAGTGGAATGCCCTGCCTGCAGCTGTTGTAGATGCGCCAAGTTTGGTGGCGTTTAAGAGGTTAGTTGATAAGTATATGGATGAGAAGGGAATGGTTTAGTTAGGAGGGGCATTGCTTTTTATTTTGGTCGGCACAACATCGAAGGCCGAAGGGCCTGTTCTGTGCTGTAATGTTCTATGTTCTATGTTCTATGAGTCATAAAATAGACAGGGATCACGGGTAGAGGTGGGAACATCGCGCTGGTGGCGCGGGCTTGTTGGGCCAAAGGGTCTGTTTCCCGTGTTGTTTTGTTCTTTGCTCTTTGACAAGTCCTGCCATTTATATTGTGTGTAGCTCGGACACACGTCCGGTCAGCGCTTTTTTACAATCTAGAGCAAGGCTGTTCGTTCATGACATGTCCAATAGATACCAATTTGAAGTTGACGTTAAGAATAGTGTGCTTCTTACTGATATATCCACACTTGTTCAGGATAGCTATTCCTGTCCCTTTGTCAGGTTTACTGATCTGTACGTTCCCGATTACTCTGAAGACCTCGCAATCATGAAAAACATTTGCGATGCATGTGAAACTCAAACATGTTGTTATTTGGAATCCCGCAGCGTGCATCTCCTAGATCAACGAGTCTCACCTTCAACGATTCAGCATCTCCAGTGGACACTGTTTTGTGGTCGGATAGTTGGGAGTGAGAAGTTGGGACTCAGTAAATCCCTCTGTTCAACATGGAATAAAAGCACAGCAAATTGAAACCATGCATAAACCCTCACTGTGTGAAGGTATGGTCAGAGAGATTTACTGGTGTTGTTAATTACATTGTCAAACCTCTTCCACTTAAGTAAGCTTGTGGGTGTGTTTGAAGTGGGTATTGTTTATGCAGAGAGCCAGTGTATTGGTACAAACAGGTCAAATCAAAGAAAGAAAGAGATTTGGCTAGAGGAGACTGGACTATATCCATGCTCCAACGACTGTCGAGCCAAGCTGACTAATCATAGAACATAGAACATAGAACAATACAGCACAGAACAGGCCCTTCGGCCTTCGATGTTGTGCCGACCAAAATAAAAAGCAATGCCCCTCCTAACTAAACCATTCCCTTCTCATCCGTATACTTATCAACTAACCTCTTAAACGCCACCAAACTTGGCGCATCTACAACAGCTGCAGGCAGGGCATTCCACTCCCTAATCACTCTTTGAGTAAAGAACCTACCTCTGATATCCGTCCTATAACTCATACCCTTAATTTAAAGCTGTGTCCCCTCGTGCTAGCTTTCTCCATCCTAGGAAAAAGGCTATCACTGTCCCCCCTATCTAAACCTCTAATCATCTTATGTTTCAATAAGGTCTCCTCTTAGCCGCCTTCTTTCTAACGAAAACAACCTCAAATCCCTCAGCCTCTCTTCATAAGACCTGCCCTCCATACCAGGCAACATCCTGGTAAACCTCCTCTGTACCCTCTCCAATGCTCCACATCTTTCTTATAATGTGGGGACCAGAACTGCACACAATACTCCAAGTGCGGCCGCACTAGAGTTTTGTACAGCTGCAACATGATGCTTCGGCTCCTAAATTCAATCCCCCTACCAATAAAAGCTAAGACTCCATAAGCCTTCTTAACAACTTTATCCACTTGACTGCCTACTTTCAGGGATCTATTGAAACATACACCAAGATCCTTCTGTTCCTCAACACTATTAAGAGCCCTACCATTAGCCCTATACTCTACACATTTATTGTTCCTGCCAAAGTGCATTACCTCACACTTTTCCACATTAAACTCCATTTGCCACCTCTCGGCGCAGCTCTGCAACTTGTCCAAGTCACTCTGTAAACTATAACACCCCTCTTCACTATCTACCACTCCACCAACTTTAGTGTCATCTGCAAATTTACTGATCCATCCCTCAATACCTCATCCAGATCATTTATAAAAATTACAAACAGCAGGGGCCCCAAAACAGACCCCTGAGGCACACCACTCGTCACCGAACTCCACGATGAATATCTCCCATCAACCACCACCCTCTGTCTTCTATCTGCCAGCCAATTTCTAATCCAATTAGCTAAATCACCCTCTATTCCTCACATCTGCATTTTCTGTAGAAGTCTTCCATGGGCCACCTTATCAAAAGCCTTACTAAAGTCCATATATACTACATCAACCGCCTTACCCCCATCCACCTCTCTGGTCACTTTCTCAAAAAACTCAATGAGGTTAGTAAGGCATGACCTACCCTTCACGAAACCATGCTGACTATCCCCAATCATTTCATTTCTCTCTAAATAACTATAAATCCTATCCCTAATAATTCTCTCCAATACCTTGCCCACCACAGAAGTAAGACTCACTGGCCTATAATTCCCAGGAAGGTCTCTCTTCCCCTTCTTAAACAATGGGACCACATTCGCTATCCTCCAGTCCTCCGGAACCACACCCGTAACCAACGAGGACCTAAGATCAGAGCCAGATGCTCTGCAATCTCCTCTCTTGCCTCCCAGAGAATCCTAGGGTAAATCCCGTCCGGCCCAGGGGACTTATCCAACTTCAAACCCTCGAGAATTTCTAACACATCCTCCCTATCTACTCCAATACTCCCCAATTTGCAACCCTGTACCTCAGTGCTCTCCACAGCTACATTTCCAGCACTCTGCGTGAATACCGAAGAGAAATATTTATTCAGTGCCTCACCAATCTCTTCAGGCTCCACGCACAACTTCCCACTGCTGTCTATGACTGGCCCTAATCTTGCCTAACCAATCTTCTATTCTTAACATATCGAAAGAAAGCTTTAGGATTCTCCTTAATCCTATCAGCCAACATCTTCTCGTGTCCCCTCTTAGATCTCCTCAATTCACTTTTTACCTCCTTCCTAGCTAATCTATAGCTATCCATTGCACTACCTGAGCCTTCAAGCCTCATCCTGACATAAGCCTCCTTTTTCTTCTTAACCAGCAAATCAACTCTTTTCGTACACCAAGGCTCTCTTACTCGTCCATTTTCTCCCTGCCTGACAGGGACATACTTATCAAGGACTCTCAGCAGCTGCTCCTTGAATAAGCACCACATTCCAGATGTTCCCAGTCCCTGTAGTTTCCTAGTCCAATCTATGCACCCTAATTCTCTCCTGATGGCCTCATAATTACCCTTCCCCCAGCTATAACTACTGCCCCCAGCTTCATGCCTATCCCTATCCATCACTAAGGTGAACGTAACCGAATTGTGGTCACTATCACCAAAATGTTCACTAACTTCCAAGCCTAACACCTGGTCTGGCTCATTGCCCAGCACCAAATCCAATGTAGCCTCACCTCTAGTTTGCCTATCTACATACTGAGTCAAAAAACCTTCCTGCACACTCTGTACGAAAACTGACCCCTCTAACGAGCTAGAGCTATAGCTATTCCAATCAATATTAGCAAAGTTAAAGTCCCCCATCACAATTACCCTACTACTTTCACTCCCAATCAGAATTGACTTCGCAATCCTTTCCTCAACCTCTCTAGAACTATTAGGAGGTCTGTAAAAGACTCCCAACAGGGTGACCTCTCCTCTCCTGTTTCTAATCTCAGCCCATACTACCTCAACAGACAAGTCCCCATCAAACTTCTTTTCGATCACCGTGATACAGTCTTTGACCAGTAACGCCACTCCTCCCCCCCTTCTACCCCCTTCTCTACTCCGACTAAAGATTTGCGCCCCTCAGATCAAACTGAGTGTCGGGTGAGTTAGTAATCCTATTGCCAACCTCTTCAATCTCATCATGCATCATCACTCGAGGTACTGTCTCATTTATTAACATTATCAAATCGTTTGCAAATGAAAACAAACACAACCTTGGCTTTATGCACTCTGGAAAATGAGACAGATAGGTTATATTGATATAATGTAATAAAACACTCCAAGATTCTTCACAAAGTATGACTTCTAGTCTCATTGGGAGCTATTAGGTCAGATAACCAAAAGCATGGCCAAAGAGTTAGGTTTTGAGGAGTGTTTTTAAAAGAGGAACAGGAGGTGGAGGGGTTTAGCTGGGGGGACTGCGTGTTACGGGGGGTATTGAGGATACCCCCATTCACAGGAAGGAATGAGAGATACCAGACCAGCAGTCAGACCTTTGGCAGCAGGAATGGAATATTTGCCCCCTCGGTGATGTCCTACACAGGCCGGGGATACTGGCCAATCTGATTGGTCTGAAGCTCATGCAATCCCAGTGGCGCTAAAACCCAGCAGTGGGCAGTGCTGGAACTGCAAGAAGCCCCCAGCGAGGGTGGGGGGGGGGGGTGAAATATGGAGATTTGGAACTCTTCCTCAAACAATGGTGGTCTCGGTGATGTGCATAGCTTCCAGAAAGTTGGCACTCAGGTTGATAAGGTTGTTAAGAAGGTGTACAGTGTGTTAGCTTTTATTGGTAGAGAGATTGAATTTCGGAGCCGTGAGGTCATGTTGCAACTGTACAAAACTCTGATGTGGCCGCACTTGGAAGTATTGAACAAAGAACAAAATAGCATGGGAAACAGGCCTTTTGGCCCAACAAGCCTGTGCTGCCACCCAAATGTTCCCACTTCTACCCGCAGTCCCTATGTTTATAGATTTATGGATTAAAAACCAAATTTGAGACAATTTAGGAAGAATTAGTTGCCAATTAGCCTAAGAGCACATCTTTGGGATGTGGGAGGAAATCGGAGCAC
>JAGIQG010000226.1:0-50774 GCA_024679065.1 Sphyrna mokarran | reverse complement strand
CCCTGTTTCACGCCCCCTGTTTCACGCCCCCTGTTTCACGCAACCTGTTTCACGCCCCCTGTTTCTGGCCCCCTGTTTCACGCCCCATGAATCTGGCCCCCTGTTTCTGGTCCCCTGTTTCAGGCCCCCTGTTTCAGGCTCCCTGTTTCAGGCCCCCTGTTTCACACCCCCTGTTTCAGGCTCACTGTTTCACGCCGCCTGTTTCATGCCCCCTGTTTCAGTCTCCCTGTTTCACCCAGCTTGTTTAATGCCCCTGAATCACGCTCCCATTTTCACGCCCCCTGTTTCACTCTCATTGTTTCTGGCCCACTCTTTCTGGCCCCCTGTTTCTGGACCCCTGTTTCTGGCACCCTGTTTCTGGCTCCCTGTTTCGCGCCCCCTGTTATTGGCCCCCTGTTTCAGGCCCGCTGTTTCAGGCCCACTGTTTTAGGCCCCCTGTTTCACGCCCCCTATGTCACGACCCTTGTTTCACGGCCCCTGTTTCATCCCGCCTGTTTCAGGCCCCCTGTTTCTGGCCCCCTGTTTCTCGCCCCTTGTTTCTGGCCCCCTGTTTCTGGCCCCCCGTTTCTAGCCCCCCGTTTCTTGCCCTCCATTTCTGGCTCCCTGTTTCTGGCCCCCTGTTTCTGGCCCCCTGTTTCACGCCCCCTGTTTCACGCCCCCTGTTTCACGACCCCTGTTTCACGACCCCTGTTTCGTGCTCACTGTATCGCGCCGCCTGTTTTGTGCTCCCTGTTTCGCGCTCCCTGTTTCACGCCATTTGATTCACGCTCCAAATTCAGGCCCCTGATTCACACCCCTGATTCATGCCCACTGACTAATGCCCCCTGATTCACGCCCCCTATTTCACACCCCCTGTTTCACGCCCCCTGTTTCACGTCCCCTGTTTCATGCCCCCTTTTTCTGGCCCCCTGTTTCAGGCTCTCTGTTTCACTCTCCCTGTTTCACTCCCCCTGTTTCACACCCCCTGCTTCACTCCCCCTGTTTCACCCCACCTGTTTCACCCCCCCTGTTTCACCCCCCCTGTTTCACGCGCCCTGTTTCACACCCCCTGTTTCACGCCCCCTGTGTCATGCCCCGTGTTTCTGGCCCCCTGTTTCATGCCCCCTGTTTCATGCACCCTGTTTCACCACACCTTTTTCTGGCCCCCTGTTTCATTACACCTGTTTCACCCCCTGTTTCACACCCCCTGTTTCTGGCCCCTTTTTTCTGGCCCCCTGTTTCACGCCCTCTATTTCAACCCTCCTGTTTCACGCCACCTCTTTCACGCCCCCTGTTTCAAGCCCACTGTTTCTGGCCCCCTGTTTCTGGCCCCCTGTTTCACGCCCCCTGTTTCACGCCCCCTGTTTTCTCTGGCCCCCTGTTTCTGCCCCCCTGTTTCTGCCCCTTTGTTTCTGCCCTCCTGTTTCTGGCCCCCTGTTTCAGGCCCCCTGTTTCAGGCCCCCTGTTTCACGCCCCCTGTTCACGCATGCTGTTTCACGCCCCCTGTTTCCTGCCCCTGTTTCTCACCCCTTCTTTCACGCCCCGTGTTTTGTGCCCCCTGTTTCACGCCCTCTGTTTCACGCACCCTGTTTCACGCCCCCTGTTTCGCACCGCCTGTTTCATGCCCTCTGTTTTTGCCCCCTGTCTGCCCCCTGTTTCTGCCCTCCTGTTTCGTTGCCCCCTGTTTCAGGCCCCCTGTTTCTGGCCCCCTGTTTCACGCCCCCTGTTTCACGCCCCCTGTTTCACGCCCCCTGTTTCACGCCCCCTGTTTCATGCCCCCTGTTTCTGTCCCCCTGTTTCTGGCCGCCTGTTTCTGGCCCCCTGTTTCACGCCCCCTGTTTCACGCTCCCTGTTTCTGGCCCCGTTTCACACCCCCTGTTTCACGCCCCCTGTTTCATGCCCCCTGTTTCACGCCCCCTGTTTCTGGCCCCCTGTTTCTGGCCCCCTGTTTTACGCCCCCTGTTTTACGCCCCTGTTTCACGCCCCCTGTTTCACCCCCACTGTTTCTGGCCCCCTGTTTCTGGCCCCCTGTTTCTCACCCCCTGTTTCACGCCCCCTGTTTCGTTCCCCCTGTTGCACACCCCTGTTTCACGCCCCCTGTTTCACGCCCCTGTTTCACGCCCCCTGTTTCTGGCCCCCTGTTTCTGCCACCCTGTTTCTGCGCCCTGTTTCTGGCCCCCTGTTTCACGCCCCCTGTTTCATGCCCCCTGTTTCACGCCCCCTGTTTCACGCACCCTGTTTCGCCCCCTGTTTCTGGCCCCCTGTTTCACGCCCCCTGTTTCACGCCCCCTGTTTCGCGCCCCCTGTTTTGCGACCCTCTGATTCGTGACCTGTGTTTCATCCTGCCAGTTTCACGCCCCCTATGTCTGGCACCCTGTTTCGCACCCCCTGTTTTGTGCCCCGTGTTTCACGCCCCCTATGTCTGGTACCCTGTTTCACGCCCCCTGTTTCACGCCCCCTGTTTCACGCCCCCTGTTTCACGTCCGCTGTTTCACGTCCGCTGTTTCACGCACCCTGTTTCACACAACCTGTTTCACGCCCCCAGTTTCGCGCCCCCTGTTTCACGCTCATTGTTTCTGGCCCACTCTTTCTGGCCCCCTGTTTCTGGCCCCCTGTTTCACGCCCCCTGTTTCACGCCCCCTGTTTCACGCCCACTGTTTCTGGCCCCCTCTTTCACGCCCCCAGTTTCACGACACCTGTTTCACGCCCCCTCTCTCATGCCCCCTGATTCTGACCCCCAGTTTCACGCCCCCTGTTTCCTGCCCCCTGTTTCTCACCCACTCTTTCACGCCCCTGTTTCGTTCCCCCTGTTGCACACCCCCAGTTTCCCGCCCCCTGTTTCCTGCCCCCTGTTTCTCACCCCCTCTTTCACGCCCCCTGTTTCGTTCCCCCTGTTGCACACCCCCTGTTTCACGCCCCCTGTTTCACGCCCCCTGTTTCTGCCACCCAGTTTCTGCCACCCTGTTTCTGGCCCCCTGTTTCACGCCCCCTGTTTCAGGCCCCCTGTTTCACGCCCCCTGTTTCACGCCCCCTGTTTCACGCCCCCTGTTTCACGCCCCCTGTTTCATGCCCCCTGTTTCTGCCCCCTGTTTCTGCCCCTCTGTTTCTACCCTCCTGTTTCTGGCCCCCTGTTTCAGGCCCCCTGTTTCAGGCCCCCTGTTTCACGCCCTCTGTTTCACGCATGCTGTTTCACGCCCCGTGTTTTGTGCCCCCTGTTTCACGCCCTCTGTTTCACGTACCCTGTTTCACGCACCCTGTTTCGCACCACCTGTTTCAGGCACGCTGTTTCTGGCCCCCTGTTTCAGGCCCACTGTTTCAGGCCCCCTGTTTCTGGCCCCTTGTTTCACGCCCCCTGTTTCATGCCCCCTGTTTCACGCCCCCTGTTTCACGCCCCCTGTTTCACGTACCCTGTTTCACGTACCCTGTTTCTGGCCCACTGTTTCTGGCACCCTGTTTTACTCCCATGGTTTCATGCACCCAGTTTCTGGCCCCCTGTTTCTGGCCCCTGTTTCACGCACTCTGTTTCACGCCCCCTGTTTCACGCTTCCTATTTCTGGCCCCCTGTTTCGCGACCCCTGATTCGTGACCTGTGTTTCACCCTGCCAGTTTCACGCCCCCTATGTCTGGCACCCTGTTTCGCACCCCCTGTTTTGTGCCCCGTGTTTCACGCCCCCTGTTTCACGCCCCCTGTTTCACATCCGCTGTTTCACATCCGTTGTTTCACGCCCCCTGTTTCACGCCCCCTGTTTCACGCAACCTGTTTCACACCCCCTGTTACTAGCCCCCTGTTTCTGGCCCCCTGTTTCACGCCCCTGTTTCACGCCCCCGGTTTCGCGCCCCCTGTTTCACGCCCCCTGTTTCAGGCTCACTGTTTCATGTCCCCTGTTTCAGTCTCCCTGTTTCACCCAGCTTGTTTAACGCCCCCTGATTCATGCTCCCTGTTTCACGCCCCCTGTTTCACGCTCATTGTTTCTGGCCACTCTTTCTGGCCCCCTGTTTCTGGCCCCTGTTTCTGCCCCTGTTTCACGCCCCATGTTTCACGCCCCTGTTTCACGCCCCCTGTTTCTGCCCCCTGTTTCTGCCCCCTTTTCTGCCCCCCTGTTTTGGCCCTCCTGTTTCTGGCCCCCTGTTTCATGCCCTCTGTTTCACGCCCCCTGTTTCACACCCCCTCTTTCACGACCCCTGTTTCGCGCCCCCTGTTTCACGCACCCCGTTTCACGCCCCCTGTTTAAGGCTCACGTTTTCACCCCGCCTGTTTCACGCTCCCTGTTTCACGCACCCTGTTTCACGCAACCTGTTTCTGGCCCCTTGTTTCTGGCCCCCTGTTTCCGGGCCTCTGTTTCCACCCACTGTTTCTGGCCCCCTCTTTCGCGCCTGCAGTTTCTGGCCCCCTGTTTCTGACCCTTGTTTCTGCCCCCTGTTTCTGGCCCCCTGTTTCACGCCCCCTGCTTCACACCCACTATTTCACGCCCCCTGTTTCTGGCCCCCTGCTTCTGCCCCTGTTTCTCTGCCCCCCTGTTTCTGGCGCCCTGTTTCTGGCCCGCTGTTTGAAGCCCCCTGTTTCACTCCCCTGTTTCACGCTCCCTGTTTCACGCCCTATTTCACACCCCCTCTTTCACGCCCCCTGTTTCATGTCCGCATTTCGCGCCCCCTGTTTCTGGCCCCCTGTTTCTGGCCCCTCTTTCACGCCCCCTGTTTCACGCCCCCTGTTTCTGGCCCCTGTTTCGGCCCCCCTGTTTCTGCCCCTCTGTTTTTACCCTCCTGTGTCTGCCCCCTGTTTCAGGCCCCCTGTTTCACGCCCCCTGTTTCACGCACGCTTTTTCACGCCCCTGTTTCCTGCCCCCTGTTTCTCACCCCCTCTTTCACTCCCCCTGTTTCGTGCCCCCTGTTTCACGCCCCCTGTTTCACGTACCCTGTTTCTGGCCCACTTTTTCTTGCACCCTGTTTTACACCCATGGTTTCATGCACCCTGTTTCTGGCCCACTGTTTCTGGCACCCTGTTTTACGCCCAAGGTTTCACGCCCCCTGTTTCACTCCGCCTATTTCATGCTCCCTGTTTCTGGCCCCCTGTTTCACGCACTCTGTTTCTGGACCCCTGTTTCTGGCCCCTTGTTTCACGCCCTCTGTTTCTGGCCCACTGTTTCACGCACCCTGTTTTTGGGACCCTGTTTTTGGGACCCGTTTTTTCGGACCCTGTTTTTGGGACCCTGTTTTAGGCCCCCTGTTTCAGGCCCCCTGTTTCTGGCCCCCTGTTTCTGGCCCCCTGCTTCCGGCCCCCTGTTTCCTGCCCCCTGTTTCACGCCCCCTATTTCACGCACCCTGTTTCATGCCCCCTGTTTCAAGCCCCATGTTCCATTCCCCTTGTTTGACGAGCCCCATTTCACGCCCCCTGTTTCAACACACCTTTTACACGCCCCCTATTTCTGGCTCCCTGTTTCGCACCCCATGTTTCAAGAGCCCTGTTTCACGCCCACTGTTTCACTCCCCCTGTGTCACGCCCCCTGTTTCACGTGCTCTGTTTGACGCCCCCTGTTTCACGCCACCTGTTTCTGGCCCACTGTTTCTGACCCCCTGTTTCACCCACTCTGTTTCCTGCCCTGTGTTTCTGGCCCAGTGTTTCTTGCCCCATGTTTCTGGCCCCCTTTTTCACGCCCCCTGTTTTACGCCCCATATTCCATGCCCCCTTTTTCACGAGCCCCGTTTCACGCCCCCTGATTCATGCCCCCTGTTTCACACCCCTGTTTCTGGGCCACTATTTCTGACCCCCTGTTTCACCCACTCTGTTTCCTGCCCCCTGTTTCTGGCCCCCTGTTGCTGGCCCCCTTTTTCTGGCCCCCTGTTTCTGTCCCACTGTTTCTGGTCCCCTGTTTCTGGCCGCATCTTTCTGGCCCCCTGTTTCACGCGGCCTGTTTCGCCCCTCCTGTTTCGCGCCTCCTGGTTCGCGCCCCCTGTTTCGCGCCCCCTGTTTCGCGCCCCCTGTTTTGCGCTCCCTGTTTCACACCCCATGTTTCGTGCCCCCTGTTGCGTGCCTCCTGTTTCTGGCCCCCTGTTTCTTGCCTCTTGTCTCTCAACACCTGTTTCTGGCCCCCTCTTTCACGCCACCTCTTTCACGACCACTGTTTCATGTGCCCTGTTTCTGGCCCCCTGTTTGTTACTGACTAATTGTGGCCCCCTGTTTCACGCCCCCTGATTCACGCTCCCTGTTTCACACTCCCTGATTCACGCTCCCTGATTCACGCCCCCTGATTCACGCTCCCTGATTCACGCTCCCTGATTCACGCTCCCTGATTCACACCCCCGATTCACGCCCCCTGATTCACGCTCCCTTTTCACGCTCCTGTTTCACGCCCCCTGTTTCACACTCCTGTTTCACGCCCCCTGTTTCACGCCCCTGTTTCACGCTCCCTGTTTCATGCCCCCTGATCACGCTCTCTGATTCACCTCCCTGATTCACGCCCCCTATTCACGCCCCCTGATTCACGCCCCCTGTTTCACGCTCCCTGATTCACGCTCCCTGATTCACGCCCCCTGATTCACGCCCCCTGATTCACGCTCCCTGATTCACGCCCCCTGATTCACGCCCCCTGATTCATGTCCCATGTTCCATTTCGCATGTTTCACGAGCCCTTTTTTACGCCCCCTGTTTCACGCCCCTGGTTTCACCCGACCTGTTACACGCCCCCTATTTCTGCCACCCTGTTTCGCGCCCCCTGTTTCATGCCCCGTGTTCCACGTCCCCTGTTTGACACCCCCTGTTTCACGCCCCCTCTTTCTGGCCCCCTGTTTCTGGCCCCCTGTTTCTGGCCCCCCGTTTCTGGCCCCCTGTTTCATGCCTCCTGTTTCACGTACCCTGATTCTGGCCCACTGTTTCTGGCACCCTGTTTTATGCCCATGGTTTCACGCACCCTGTTTCTGGCCCTCTGTTTCTGGCACCCAATTTTATGCCCATGGTTTCACGCACCATGTTTCTGGCCCTCTGTTTCTGGCACCCTGTTTCACCCCCCCTGTTTCGCGCCCCCTGTTTCGCAACCCCTGATTGGCGACCTGTGTTTCACCCTACCAGTTTCACGCCCCCTATGTCTGGCACCCTGTTTCGCACCCCCTGTTTCGCGCCCCCTGTTTCGCGCCCCGTGTTTGACGCCCCCTGTTTCACGCCCCCGTTTCACGCCCCCTGTTTCACGCAACCTATTTCACGCCCCCTGTTTCTGGCCCCCTGTTTCATGCCCCATGAATCTGGCCCCCTGTTTCTGGTCCCCTGTTTTAGGCCCCCTGTTTCAGTCTCCCTGTTTCAGGCTCCCTGTTTCACACCCCCTGTTTCAGGCTCACTGTTTCACGCCGCCTGTTTCATGCCCCCTCTTTCAGTCTCCCTGTTTCACCCAGCTTGTTTAATGCCCCTGAATCACGCTCCCATTTTCACGCCCCCTGTTTCACTCTCATTGTTTCTGGCCCACTCTTTCTGGCCCCCTGTTTCTGGACCCCTGTTTCTGGCACCCTGTTTCTGGCTCCCTGTTTCGCGCCCCCTGTTATTGGCCCCCTGTTTCAGGCCCGCTGTTTCAGGCCCACTGTTTTAGGCCCCCTGTTTCACGCCCCCTATGTCACGACCCTTGTTTCACGGCCCCTGTTTCATCCCGCCTGTTTCAGGCCCCCTGTTTCTGGCCCCCGGTTTCTCGCCCCTTGTTTCTGGCCCCCTGTTTCTGGCCCCCCGTTTCTAGCCCCCCGTTTCTTGCCCTCCATTTCTGGCTCCCTGTTTCTGGCCCCCTGTTTCTGGCCCCCTGTTTCACGCCCCCTGTTTCACGCCCCCTGTCTCACGACCCCTGTTTCACGACCCCTGTTTCGTGCTCACTGTATCGCGCCGCCTGTTTTGTGCTCCCTGTTTCGCGCTCCCTGTTTCACGCCATTTGATTCACGCTCCAAATTCAGGCCCCTGATTCACACCCCTGATTCATGCCCACTGACTAATGCCCCCTGATTCACGCCCCCTATTTCACACCCCCTGTTTCACGCCCCCTGTTTCACGTCCCCTGTTTCATGCCCCCTTTTTCTGGCCCCCTGTTTCAGGCTCTCTGTTTCACTCTCCCTGTTTCACTCCCCCTGTTTCACACCCCCTGCTTCACTCCCCCTGTTTCACCCCACCTGTTTCACCCCCCCTGTTTCACCCCCCCTGTTTCACGCGCCCTGTTTCACACCCCCTGTTTCACGCCCCCTGTGTCATGCCCCGTGTTTCTGGCCCCCTGTTTCATGCCCCCTGTTTCATGCACCCTGTTTCACCACACCTTTTTCTGGCCCCCTGTTTCATTACACCTGTTTCACCCCCTGTTTCACACCCCCTGTTTCTGGCCACTTTTTTCTGGCCCCCTGTTTCACGCCCTCTATTTCAACCCTCCTGTTTCACGCCACCTCTTTCACGCCCCCTGTTTCAAGCCCACTCTTTCTGGCCCCCTGTTTCTGGCCCCCTGTTCACGCCTCCTGTTTCACGCCCCCTGTTTCTGGCCCCCTGTTTCTGCCCCCTGTTCTGCCCTCTGTTCTGCCCTCCTGTTTCTGGCCCCCTTTTTCAGGCCCTGTTTCACGCCCCCTGTTTCACGCTCGCTGTTTCACGCTCCCTATTTCCTGCCCCCTGTTTCTCACCCCTTCTTTCAGCCCCGTGTTTCGTGCCCCCTGTTTCACACCCTGTTTCACACCCCCTGTTTCACCCCCTGTTCACGCCCCTGTTTCACGCCCCCTGTTTCATGCCCTCTGTTTTGGTCCCCTGTATCTGGCCGCCTGTTTCTGCCCCCTGTTTTGGCCCCTGTTTCAGGCCCCCTGTTTCACGCCCCCTGTTTCACGCTCGCTGTTTCACGCCCCCTGTTTCATGCCCCCTGTTTCACGCCCCCTGTTTCATGCCCTCTGTTTCTGTCCCCCTGTATCTGGCCGCCTGTTTCTGGCCTCCTGTTTCACGCCCCTTGTCTCACGCTCACTGTTTCTGGCCCCGTTTCACACCCCCTGTTTCACACCCTCTCTTTCATGCCCCCTGTTTCACGCCCCCTGTTTCTGGCCCCCTGTTTCTGGCCCCCTATTTTACGCCCCCTGTTTTACGACCCTGTTTTACGCCCCTGTCTACCCCCACTGGTTCTGGCCCCCTGTTTCTGGCCCCCTGTTTCTGGCCCCTGTTTCGCCCCCCTGTTTCTCACCCCTCTTTCACGCCCCCTGTTTCGTTCCCCCTGTTGCACACCCCCTGTTTCACGCCCCCTGATTCACGCCCCCTGTTTCACGCCCCCTGTTTCTGGCCCCCTGTTTCTGCCACCCTTTTTCTGCGACCCTGTTTCTGGCCCCCTGTTTCACGCCCCCTGTTTCAGCCTCTGTTTCACACCCCCTGTTTCACGCTCCCTGTTTCACGCCCCTTGTTTCACGCCCCCTGTTTCACGCCCCCTGTTTCGCGCCCCCTGTTTTGCGACCTCTGATTCGTGACCTGTGTTTCATCCTGCCAGTTTCACGCCCCCTATGTCTGGCACCCTGTTTCGCCCCCCCTGTTTTGTGCCCCGTGTTTCACGCCCCCTATGTCTATTACCCTGTTTCACTCGCCCTGTTTCATGCCCCCTGTTTCACGTCCGCTGTTTCACGTCTGCTGTTTCTCGCACCCTGTTTCACACAACCTGTTTCACGCGCCCACTTTCGCGCCCCCTGTTTCACGCTCATTGTTTCTGGCCCACTCTTTCTGGCCCCCTGTTTCTGGCCCCCTGTTTCACGCCCCCTGTTTCACGCCCCCTGTTTCACGCCCACTGTTTCTGGCCCCCTCTTTCACGCCCCCAGTTTCACGACACCTGTTTCACGCCCTCTTCATGCCCCCTGATTCTGACCCCCAGTTTCACGCCCCCTGTTTCCTGCCCCCTGTTTCTCACCCACTCTTCACGCCCCCTGTTTCGTTCCCCCTGTTGCACACCCCCAGTTTCACGCCCCTGTTTCCTGCCCCCTGTTTCTCACCCCCTTTTCACGCCCCCTGTTTCTTCCCCCTGTTGCACACCCCCTGTTTCACGCTCCCTGTTTCACACCCCCGTTTCATGCCCATGTTTCACACCCCGTGTTTGATGCCCCCTGTTTTACGCCCCGTGTTTCACGCCCCCTGTTTCTGGCCCCCTGTTTCAGGCCCCCTGTTTCACGCCCCCAGTTTCAGGCCCCCTGTGTCTGCCCCCCTGTTTCTGCCCCTCTGTTTCTACCCTCCTGTTTCTGGCCCCCTGTTTCAGGCCCCCTGTTTCAGGCCCCCTGTTTCACGCCCTCTGTTTCACGCATGCTGTTTCACGCCCCGTGTTTTGTGACCCCTGTTTCACGCCCTCTGTTTCACATACCCTGTTTCACGCACCCTGTTTCGCACCACCTGTTTCAGGCACGCTGTTTCTGGCCCCCTGTTTCAGGCCCACTGTTTCAGGCCCCCTGTTTCTGGACCCTTGTTTCACGCCCCCTGTTTCATGCCCCCTGTTTCACGCCCCCTGTTTCACGTCCCCTGTTTCACGTACCCTGTTTCACGTACCCTGTTTCTGGCCCACTGTTTCTGGCACCCTGTTTTACTCCCATGGTTTCATGCACCCAGTTTCTGGCCCCCTGTTTCTGGCCCCTGTTTCACGCACTCTGTTTCACGCCCCCTGTTTCACGCTTCCTATTTCTGGCCCCCTGTTTCGCGACCCCTGATTCGTGACCTGTGTTTCACCCTGCCAGTTTCACGCCCCCTATGTCTGGCACCCTGTTTCGCACCCCCTGTTTTGTGCCCCGTGTTTCACGCCCCCTGTTTCACGCCCCCTGTTTCACATCCGCTGTATCACATCCGTTGTTTCACGCCCCCTGTTTCACGCCCCCTGTTTCACGCAACCTGTTTCACACCCCCTGTTACTAGCCCCCTGTTTCTGGCCCCCTGTTACACGCCCCCTGTTTCACGCCCCCGGTTTCGCGCCCCCTGTTTCACGCCCCCTGTTTCAGGCTCACTGTTTCACGTCCCCTGTTTCAGTCTCCCTGTTTCACCCAGCTTGTTTAACGCCCCCTGATTCATGCTCCCTGTTTCACGCCCCCTGTTTCACGCTCATTGTTTCTGGCCACTCTTTCTGCCCCCTGTTTCTGGCCCCCTGTTTCTGCCCCTGTTTCACGCCCCATGTTTCACGCCCCTGTTTCACGCCCCCTGTTTCCTGCCCCCTGTTTCTGCCCCCTTTTCTGCCCCCCTGTTTTGGCCCTCCTGTTTCTGGCCCCCTGTTTCATGCCCTCTGTTTCACGCCCCCTGTTTCACACCCCCTCTTTCACGACCCCTGTTTCGCGCCCCGTTTCACGCACCCCGTTTCACGCCCCCTGTTTAAGGCTCACGTTTTCACCCCGCCTGTTTCACGCTCCCTGTTTCACGCACCCTGTTTCACGCAACCTGTTTCTGGCCCCTTGTTTCTGGCCCCCTGTTTCCGGGCCTCTGTTTCCACCCACTGTTTCTGGCCCCCTCTTTCGCGCCTGCAGTTTCTGGCCCCCTGTTTCTGACCCTTGTTTCTGCCCCCTGTTTCTGGCCCCCTGTTTCACGCCCCCTGCTTCACACCCACTATTTCACGCCCCCTGTTTCTGGCCCCCTGCTTCTGCCCCTGTCTTCTGCCCCCCTGTTTCTGGCGCCCTGTTTCTGGCCCGCTGTTTGAAGCCCCCTGTTTCACTCCCCTGTTTCACGCTCCCTGTTTCACGCCCTATTTCACACCCCCTCTTTCCACGCCCCCTGTTTCATGTCCGCATTTCGCGCCCCCTGTTTCTGGCCCCCTGTTTCTGGCCCCTCTTTCACGCCCCCTGTTTCACGCCCCCTGTTTCTGGCCCCTGTTTCGGCCCCCCTGTTTCTGCCCCTCTGTTTCTACCCTCCTGTGTCTGCCCCCTGTTTCAGGCCCCCTGTTTCACGCCCCCTGTTTCACGCACGCTTTTTCACGCCCCTGTTTCCTGCCCCCTGTTTCTCACCCCCTCTTTCACGCCCCCTGTTTCGTGCCCCCTGTTTCACGCCCCCTGTTTCACGTACCCTGTTTCTGGCCCACTTTTTCTTGCACCCTGTTTTACACCCATGGTTTCATGCACCCTGTTTCTGGCCCACTGTTTCTGGCACCCTGTTTTACGCCCACGGTTTCACGCCCCCTGTTTCACTCCGCCTATTTCATGCTCCCTGTTTCTGGCCCCCTGTTTCACGCACTCTGTTTCTGGACCCCTGTTTCTGGCCCCTTGTTTCACGCCCTCTGTTTCTGGCCCACTGTTTCACGCACCCTGTTTTTGGGACCCTGTTTTTGGGACCCGTTTTTTCGGACCCTGTTTTTGGGACCCTGTTTTAGGCCCCCTGTTTCAGGCCCCCTGTTTCTGGCCCCCTGTTTCTGGCCCCCTGCTTCCGGCCCCCTGTTTCCTGCCCCCTGTTTCACGCCCCCTATTTCACGCACCCTGTTTCATGCCCCCTGTTTCAAGCCCCATGTTCCATTCCCCTTGTTTGACGAGCCCCATTTCACGCCCCCTGTTTCAACACACCTTTTACACGCCCCCTATTTCTGGCTCCCTGTTTCGCACCCCATGTTTCAAGAGCCCTGTTTCACGCCCACTGTTTCACTCCCCCTGTGTCACGCCCCCTGTTTCACGTGCTCTGTTTGACGCCCCCTGTTTCACGCCACCTGTTTCTGGCCCACTGTTTCTGACCCCCTGTTTCACCCACTCTGTTTCCTGCCCTGTGTTTCTGGCCCAGTGTTTCTTGCCCCATGTTTCTGGCCCCCTTTTTCACGCCCCCTGTTTTACGCCCCATATTCCATGCCCCCTTTTTCACGAGCCCCGTTTCACGCCCCCTGATTCATGCCCCCTGTTTCACACCCCTGTTTCTGGGCCACTATTTCTGACCCCCTGTTTCACCCACTCTGTTTCCTGCCCCCTGTTTCTGGCCCCCTGTTGCTGGCCCCCTTTTTCTGGCCCCCTGTTTCTGTCCCACTGTTTCTGGTCCCCTGTTTCTGGCCGCATCTTTCTGGCCCCCTGTTTCACGCGGCCTGTTTCGCCCCTCCTGTTTCGCGCCTCCTGGTTCGCGCCCCCTGTTTCGCGCCCCCTGTTTCGCGCCCCCTGTTTTGCGCTCCCTGTTTCACACCCCATGTTTCGTGCCCCCTGTTGCGTGCCTCCTGTTTCTGGCCCCCTGTTTCTTGCCTCTTGTCTCTCAACACCTGTTTCTGGCCCCCTCTTTCACGCCACCTCTTTCACGACCACTGTTTCATGTGCCCTGTTTCTGGCCCCCTGTTTGTTACTGACTAATTGTGGCCCCCTGTTTCACGCCCCCTGATTCACGCTCCCTGTTTCACACTCCCTGATTCACGCTCCCTGATTCACGCTCCCTGATTCACGCCCCCTGATTCACGCCCCCTGATTCACTCCCCTGTTTCACGCTCCCTGATTCACGCTCCCTGATTCACACCCCCTGATTCACGCCCCCTGATTCACGCTCCCTGTTTCACGCTCCCTGTTTCACGCCCCCTGTTTCCACTCCTGTTTCACGCCCCCTGTTTCACCGCCCCCTGTTCACGCTCCCTGTTTCATGCCCCCTGATTCACGCTCTCTGATTCACGCTCCCTGATTCACGCCCCCTGATTCACGCCCCCTGATTCACGCCCCGTGTTTCACGCTCCTGATTCACGCTCCCTGATTCACGCCCCCTGATTCACGCCCCCTGATTCACGCTCCCTGATTCACGCCCCCTGATTCACGCCCCTGATTCATGTCCCATGTTCCATTTCGCATGTTTCACGAGCCCTTTTTTACGCCCCCTGTTTCACGCCCCTGGTTTCACCCGACCTGTTACACGCCCCCTATTTCTGCCACCCTGTTTCGCGCCCCCTGTTTCATGCCCCGTGTTCCACGTCCCCTGTTTGACACCCCCTGTTTCACGCCCCCTCTTTCTGGCCCCCTGTTTCTGGCCCCCTGTTTCTGGCCCCCCGTTTCTGGCCCCCTGTTTCATGCCTCCTGTTTCACGTACCCTGATTCTGGCCCACTGTTTCTGGCACCCTGTTTTATGCCCATGGTTTCACGCACCCTGTTTCTGGCCCTCTGTTTCTGGCACCCAATTTTATGCCCATGGTTTCACGCACCATGTTTCTGGCCCTCTGTTTCTGGCACCCTGTTTCACCCCCCCTGTTTCGCGCCCCCTGTTTCGCAACCCCTGATTGGCGACCTGTGTTTCACCCTACCAGTTTCACGCCCCCTATGTCTGGCACCCTGTTTCGCACCCCCTGTTTCGCGCCCCCTGTTTCGCGCCCCGTGTTTGACGCCCCCTGTTTCACGCCCCCGTTTCACGCCCCCTGTTTCACGCAACCTATTTCACGCCCCCTGTTTCTGGCCCCCTGTTTCATGCCCCATGAATCTGGCCCCCTGTTTCTGGTCCCCTGTTTTAGGCCCCCTGTTTCAGTCTCCCTGTTTCAGGCTCCCTGTTTCACACCCCCTGTTTCAGGCTCACTGTTTCACGCCGCCTGTTTCATGCCCCCTCTTTCAGTCTCCCTGTTTCACCCAGCTTGTTTAATGCCCCTGAATCACGCTCCCATTTTCACGCCCCCTGTTTCACTCTCATTGTTTCTGGCCCACTCTTTCTGGCCCCCTGTTTCTGGACCCCTGTTTCTGGCACCCTGTTTCTGGCTCCCTGTTTCGCGCCCCCTGTTATTGGCCCCCTGTTTCAGGCCCGCTGTTTCAGGCCCACTGTTTTAGGCCCCCTGTTTCACGCCCCCTATGTCACGACCCTTGTTTCACGGCCCCTGTTTCATCCCGCCTGTTTCAGGCCCCCTGTTTCTGGCCCCCGGTTTCTCGCCCCTTGTTTCTGGCCCCCTGTTTCTGGCCCCCCGTTTCTAGCCCCCCGTTTCTTGCCCTCCATTTCTGGCTCCCTGTTTCTGGCCCCCTGTTTCTGGCCCCCTGTTTCACGCCCCCTGTTTCACGCCCCCTGTCTCACGACCCCTGTTTCACGACCCCTGTTTCGTGCTCACTGTATCGCGCCGCCTGTTTTGTGCTCCCTGTTTCGCGCTCCCTGTTTCACGCCATTTGATTCACGCTCCAAATTCAGGCCCCTGATTCACACCCCTGATTCATGCCCACTGACTAATGCCCCCTGATTCACGCCCCCTATTTCACACCCCCTGTTTCACGCCCCCTGTTTCACGTCCCCTGTTTCATGCCCCCTTTTTCTGGCCCCCTGTTTCAGGCTCTCTGTTTCACTCTCCCTGTTTCACTCCCCCTGTTTCACACCCCCTGCTTCACTCCCCCTGTTTCACCCCACCTGTTTCACCCCCCCTGTTTCACCCCCCCTGTTTCACGCGCCCTGTTTCACACCCCCTGTTTCACGCCCCCTGTGTCATGCCCCGTGTTTCTGGCCCCCTGTTTCATGCCCCCTGTTTCATGCACCCTGTTTCACCACACCTTTTTCTGGCCCCCTGTTTCATTACACCTGTTTCACCCCCTGTTTCACACCCCCTGTTTCTGGCCACTTTTTTCTGGCCCCCTGTTTCACGCCCTCTATTTCAACCCTCCTGTTTCACGCCACCTCTTTCACGCCCCCTGTTTCAAGCCCACTCTTTCTGGCCCCCTGTTTCGGCCCCTGTTTCACGCCTCCTGTTTCACGCCCCCTGTTTCTGGCCCCTGTTTCTGCCCCCTGTTTCTGCCCCTCTGTTTCTGCCCTCCTGTTTCTGCCCCCTGTTTCAGGCCCCCTGTTTCACGCCCCCTGTTTCACGCTTGCTGTTTCACGCTCCCTATTCCTGCCCCTGTTTCTCACCCCTTCTTTCACCCCGTGTTTGTGCCCCTGTTTCACACCCCTGTTTCACACCCCCTGTTTCACGCCCCCTGTTTCACGCCCCCTGTTTCATGCCTCTGTTTTGTCCCCCTGTATCTGGCCCGCCTGTTCTGCCCTCCTGTTTCTGGCCCCCTGTTTCAGGCCCCCTGTTTCACGCCCCCTGTTTCACGCTCGTGTTTCACGCCCCTGTTTCGGCCCCTGTTTCACCCCCTGTTTCCCCCCCTGTTTCACGCCCCCTGTTTCACGTCCCCTGTTTCACGCCCCCTTTTTCTGGCCCCCTGTTTCAGGCTCTCTGTTTCACTCTCCCTGTTTCACTCCCCCTGTTTCACACCCCCTGCTTCACTCCCCCTGTTTCACCCCCCCTGTTTCAGGCCCCCTGTTTCACCCCCCCTGTTTCACGCCCCCTGTTTCACACCCCCTGTTTCACGCCCCCTGTGTCACGCCCCGTGTTTCTGGCCCCCTGTTTCATGCCCCCTGTTTCACGCACCCTGTTTCACCACACCTTTTTCTGGCCCCCTGTTTCTCGCCCCCTGTTTCTGGCCCCCTGTTTCATTACACCTGTTTCACCCCCTGTTTCACACCCCCTGTTTCTGGCCCCTTTTTTCTGGCCCCCTGTTTCACGCCCTCTATTTCAACCCTCCTGTTTCACGCCACCTCTTTCACGCCCCCTGTTTCAAGCCCACTGTTTCTGGCCCCCTGTTTCACGCCCCCTGTTTCTCGCCCCCTGTTTCACGCCCCCTGTTTCACGCCCCCTGTTTCACGCCCCCTGTTTCACGCCCCCTGTTTCTGGCCCCCTGTTTCTGCCACCCAGTTTCTGCCACCCTGTTTCTGGCCCCCTGTTTCACGCCCCCTGTTTCATGCCTCTTGTTTCACACCCCCTGTTTCACGCTCCCTGTTTCACGCCCCCTGTTTCACGCCCCCTGTTTCACGCCCCCTGTTTCACGCCCCCTGTTTCACGCCCCCTGTTTCACGCCCCCTGTTTCACACCCCTGTTTCACACCCCTTTTCACGCCCCCTGTTTCACGTCCCCGTTTCACGCCCCCTGTTTCTGGCCCCCTGTTTCTGGCCCCTGTTTCACGCCCCCTGTTTCACGCCCCCTGTTTCAGGCCCCCTGTTTCAGGCCCCCTGTTTCTGGCCCCCTGTTTCTGGCCCCCTGTTTCCGGCCCCCTGTTTCCTGCCCCCTGTTTCACGCCCCCTATTTCACGCACCCTGTTTCATGCCCCCTGTTTCAAGCCCCATGTTCCATTCCCCTTGTTTGACGAGCCCCATTTCACGCCCCCTGTTTCAACACACCTTTTACACGCCCCCTATTTCTGGCCCCCTGTTTCGCACCCCATGTTTCATGAGCCCTGTTTCACGCCCACTGTTTCAATCCCCCTGTGTCACGCCCCCTGTTTCATGTGCTCTGTTTGACGCCCCCTGTTTCACGCCACCTGTTTCTGGCCCACTGTTTCTGACCCCCTGTTTCACCCACTCTGTTTCCTGCCCTGTGTTTCTGGCCCAGTGTTTCTGGCCCCATGTTTCTGGCCCCCTTTTTCACGCCCCCTGTTTTACGCCCCATATTCCATGCCCCCTTTTTCACGAGCCCCGTTTCACGCCCCCTGATTCACGCCCCCTGTTTCACGCCCCTGTTTCTGGGCCACTATTTCTGACCCCCTGTTTCACCCACTCTGTTTCCTGCCCCCTGTTTCTGGCCCCCTGTTGCTGGCCCCCTTTTTCTGGCCCCCTGTTTCTGTCCCGCTGTTTCTGGTCCCCTGTTTCTGGCCGCATCTTTCTGGCCCCCTGTTTCACGCGGCCTGTTTCGCCCTCCTGTTTCGCCCCTCCTGTTTCGCGCCTCCTGGTTCGCGCCCCCTGTTTTGCGCCCCCTGTTTCACACCCCATGTTTCGTGCCCCCTGTTGCGCGCCTCCTGTTTCTGGCCCCCTGTTTCTTGCCTCTTGTCTCTCAACACCTGTTTCTGGCCCCCTCTTTCACGCCACCTCTTTCACGACCACTGTTTCATGTGCCCTGTTTCTGGCCCCCTGTTTGTTACTGACTAATTGTGGCCCCCTGTTTCACGCCCCCTGATTCACGCTCCCTGTTTCACACTCCCTGATTCACGCTCCCTGATTCACGCTCCCTGATTCACGCCCCCTGATTCACGCCCCCTGATTCACGCTCCCTGATTCACGCTCCCTGATTCACGCTCCCTGATTCACGCTCCCTGATTCATGTCCCATGTTCCATTCCGCATGTTTCACGAGCCCTTTGTTACGCCCCCTGTTTCACGCCCCTGGTTTCACCCGAGCTGTTACACGCACCCTATTTCTGCCACCCTGTTTCACGCCCCCTGTTTCTGGCCCCCTGTTTCTGGCCCCCCGTTTCTGGCCCCCTGTTTCACGCCCCCTGTTTCACGTACCCTGATTCTGGCCCACTGTTTCTGGCACCCTGTTTTATGCCCATGGTTTCACGCACCCTGTTTCTGGCCCTCTGTTTCTGGCACCCTGTTTTATGCCCATGGTTTCACGCACCCTGTTTCTGGCCCTCTGTTTCTGGTACCCTGTTTCGCACCCCCTGTTTCGCGCCCCCTGTTTCGCGCCCCCTGTTTCTGGCCCCGTTTCACGCCCCATGAATCTGGCCCCCTGTTTCTGGTCCCATGTTTCAGGCTCCCTGTTTCAGGCTCCCTGTTTCAGTCTCCCTGTTTCACCCAGCTTGTTTAATGCCCCCTGAATCACACTCCCTTTTTAATGCCCCCTGTTTCACTCTCATTGTTTCTGGCCCACTCTTTCTGGCCCCCTGTTTCTGGACCCCTGTTTCTGGCACCCTGTTTCTGGCTCCCTGTTTCGCGCCCCCTGTTATTGGCCCCCTGTTTCAGGCCTGCTGTTTCAGGCCCACTGTTTTAGGCCCCTGTTTCACGCCCCCTATGTCACGACCCTTGTTTCACGGCCCCTGTTTCACCCCGCCTGTTTCAGGCCCCCTGTTTCTGGCCCCCCGTTTCTAGCCCCCCGTTTCTGGCCCCCAATTTCTGGCTCCCTGTTTCTGGCCCCCTGTTTCTGGCCCCCTGTTTCACGCCCCCTGTTTCATGCCCCCTGTTTCACGACCCCTGTTTCACGACCCCTATTTCGTGCTCACGGTATCGCGCCGCCTGTTTCGCGCTCCCTGTTTCACGCCATCTGATTCACGCTCCAAATTCAGGCCCCTGATTCACGCCCCTGATTCATGCCCACTGATTAACGCCCCCTGATTCACGCCCCCTGACTCACGCCCCCTGTTTCACACCCCCTGTTTCACGCGCCCCTGTTTCACGTCCCCTGTTTCACGTCCCCTTTTTCTGGCCCCCTGTTTCAGGCTCTCTGTTTCACTCTCCCTGTTTTTCACCCCACTGTTTCACCCCCCCTGTTTCACACCCCCTGTTTCATGCCCCCTGTGTCACGCCCCGTGTTTCCGGCCCCCTGTTTCATGCCCCCTGTTTCATGCCCCCTGTTTCATGCACCCTTTTTCACCACATCCTTTTTCTGGCCCCCTGTTTCTCGCCCCCTGTTTCTGGCCCCCTGTTTCATTACACCTGTTTCACCCCCTGTTTCACACCCCCTGTTTCTGGCCCCTTTTTTCTGGCCCCCTGTTTCACGCCCTCTATTTCAACCCTCCTGTTTCACGCCACCTCTTTCACGCCCCCTGTTTCAAGCCCACTGTTTCTGGCCCCCTGTTTCTGGCCCCCTGTTTCACACCCCTGTTTCACGCTCCTGTTTCTGGCCTCCTGTTTCTGCCCCCCTGTTTCTGCCCCTCTGTTTCTGCCCTCCTGTTTCTGGCCCCCTGTTTCAGGCCCCCTGTTTCATCCCCTGTTTCACGCCCCCTGTTTCACGCTCGCTGTTTCACGCTCCCTATTTCCTGCCCCCTGTTTCTCACCCCCTCTTTCGCGCCCCCTGTTTCATGCCCCCTGTTTCACGCCCCCTGTTTCACGCCCGCTGTTCCCCCCCTGTGTCACACCCCTGTTTCACGCCCCCTGTTTCACCCTGCCTGTTTCAGACACTGTGTCAGGCCCCCTGTTTCACTCAGTCTGTTTCTGGCCCCCTGTTTCTGGCCCCTTGTTTCTGGCCCCCTGTTTCACGCCCCCTGTTTCACGTGCCCTGTTTCTTGCCCCCTGTTTCATGCCCCCTGTTTTACGCCCTCTGTTTCACGCTCACTGTTTCACGCCCACTGTTTTAGGCCCCCTGTTTCACGCCTACTGTTTCACGCCCACTGTTATACACTTCCTGTTTCACGCCCCCATTTCACGCTCCCTGTTTCACGCTCCCTGTATCGCGTCCCCTGTTTCACCCCTCCTGTTTCACGCCCCCTGTTTCAAGACTCCTCTTTCACTCCCCCTGATCACGTCCCTGTTTCACGCCCCCTGTTTTACACCCCCTGTTTCACGTTCTCTGTATCACGCCTCCTATTTCACCCCACCTGTTTCATGCCCCATGTTTCTGGCCCCCTGTTTCTGGCCCCCTGTTTCACACTCCGTGTTTCACACTCCCTGTTTCACGCCCCCTTTTTCACGCCCCTGTTTCAAAACCCCTGTTTCACGCCCCGGTTTCACCCTGCCTGTTACACGCACCCTGTTTCACGCCCCCTGTTTTATGCCCCCTGTTTTACGCCCCCTGTTTCTGGCCCCCTGTTTCACCCCTCCTGTTTCACCTCCCTTTTTCACGCCCCCTGTTTCAAGACCCCTCTTTCACGCCCCCTGTTTCACGCCACCGTTTCATGCCGCCTGTTTTACGCCCCCTGCTTCACTCTCACTGTATCATGCCTCCTCTTTCACCCCACCTGTTTCATGCCCCCTGTTTCTGGCCCCCTGTTTCACACTCCGTGTTTCACACTCCCTGTTTCACGCCCCCTGTTTCACGCCCCTGTTTCAAAACCCCTGTTTCACGCCCCCTGCTTCACCCTGCCTGTTACAGGCACCCTGTTTCACGCCCCCTGTTTCACGCCCCCTTTCAAGCCCACTGTTTTGCGCCCCTGATTCGCGCTGCCCCCTGATTCGCGCCCCCGTTTCGCGCCCCCTTGTTTCGCGCCCCCTGTTTCACGCCCCCTGTTTCACGCCCCCTCTTTCTGGCCCCCTGTTTCAGGACCCCTGTTTCAGGCCCCCTGTTTCAGGCCCCCTGATTCACGCCCCCTGATTCACGCCCCTGGTTTCACGCCCCCGGTTTCACACCCCTGGTTTCACGCCCCCCGGTTTCACGCTCTGTTTTTCACGCCTCCTGTTTAACGCCCCCTGTTGCGTGCTACCTGTTTCGTGCCACCTGTTTCGCACCACCTGTTTCATGCCCCCTGTTTCAGGCCCCCTGTTTTGCACCCCCTGTTTCACTCCCCCTCTTTCACGCCCCCTGTTTCTGGCCGCCTGTTTCTGGCTCCCTGTTTCTGGGCCCCTATTTTTGGCACCCTGGTTCTGGCCCCCTGTTTCACTCCCCCTGTTTCACTCCCCCTGTTTCGCTCCCCCTGTTTCACGCCCCCTGTTTCACGCCCCCTGTTTCTGGACCCTGTTTCACGCCCCCTGTTTCACGCTCCCTGTTTCACGCCCCCTGTTTCACGTCCCCTGTTTCACGCCCCCTGTTTCACGCCCCCTGTTTCACGCCCCCTGTTTCACGCCCCCTGTTTCATGCCCCCTGTTTCACGCCCCCTGTTTCAGGCCCCTGATTCACGCTCCCTGATTCATGTCCCATGTTCCATTCCCCATGTTTCACGAGCCCTGTTTCACGCCCACTGTTTCACGCCCCTAGTTTCACCCGACCTGTTACACGCCCCTTATTTCTGGCACCCTGTTTCGCGCCCCCTGTTTCATGCCCCGTGTTTCACGCCCACTGTTTCACGCCCACTGTTTCACTCCCGCTATTTCAAACCCCCTGTTTCAGGCACCTGTTTCTGGCCCCCTGTTTCTGGCTCCCTGTTTCTGGCCCCCTGTTTCTGGGCCCTTGTTTCAAGCCCTCTCTTTCATGCCCCATGTTTCTGGCCCCTTGTTCTGGCCCCCTGTTTCAGGCCCCCTGTTTCTGGCCCCTTGTTTCACGCCCCCTGTTTCTGGCCCCCTGTTTTACGCCCATGGTTTCACGCACCCTGTTTCTGGCCCACTGTTTCTGGCACCCTGTTTCACGCCTACAGTTTCACGCCCCCTGTTTCACTCTGCCTATTTCACGCTCCCTGTTTCTGGCACCCTGTTTCACGCCTACAGTTTCACGCCCCCTGTTTCACTCTGCCTATTTCACGCACCCTGTTTCTGGCCCACTGTTTCTGGTACCCTGTTTCATGCCTACAGTTTCACGCCCCCTGTTTCACTCTGCCTATTTCATGCTCCCTGTTTCTGGCCCCCTGTATCACGCACTCTGCTTCTGGCCCCCTGTTTCAGGCCCACTGTTTCAGGCCCCCTGTTTCTGGCCCCTTGTTTCACGCCCCCTGTTTCATGCCCCCTGTTTCACGCCCCCTGTTTCACGCTCCCTGTTTCACGCCCCCTGTTTCACACCCCCTGTTTCACGTACCCTGTTTCTGGCCCACTGTTTCTGGCATCCTGTTTTACGCCCATGGTTTCATGTACCCTGTTTCTGGCCCACTGTTTCTGGCACCCTGTTTTACGCCCACGGTTTCACGCCCCTTGTTTCACTCCGCCTATTTCATGCTCCCTGTTTCTTTCCCCCTGTTTCACGCACTCTGTTTCTGGCCCCCTGTTTCTGGCCCCTTGTTTCACGCCCCCTGTTTCACGCTCCCTATTTCTGGCCCCCTGTTTCGCGACCCCTGATTCGTGACCTGTGTTTCACCCCGCCAGTTTCACGCCCCCTATGTCTGGCACCCTGTTTCGCACCCCCTGTTTTGTGCCCCGTGTTTCACGCCCCCTGTTTCACGCCCCCTGTTTCACACCCCCTGTTTCACATCCGCTGTTTCACGTCCGTTGTTTCACGCCCCCTGTTTCACGCCCCCTGTTTCACATCCGCTGTTTCACGTCCGTTGTTTCACGCCCCCTGTTTCACGCCCCCTGTTTCACGCAACCTGTTTTCACACCCCCTGTTACTGGCCCCCTGTTTCTGGCCCCCTGTTTCACACCCCCTGTTTCACGCCCCCTGTTTGACGCCCCCTGTTTCACGACCCCTGATTCACGACCCGTGTTTCACCCTACCAGTTTCACGTCCCCTATGTCTGGCACCCTGTTTTGCACCCCCTGTTTCACGCCCCCTTTTTCCCGCCCCCTGTTTCGCGCCCCGTGTTTCATGCCCCCTGTTTCACGCCCCCCGTTTCATGCCTCCAGTTTTGCGCCCCCTGTTTCATGCCCCCTGTTTCAGTCTCCCTTTTTCACCCCGCTTGTTTAACGCCCCCTGATTCACGCTCCCTGTTTCACGCGCCCTGTTTCACGCTCATGGTTTCTGTACCCTGTTTCTGGCCCACTCTTTCTGGCCCCCTGTTTCTGGCCCCCTGTTTCTGGCCCCCAGTTTCACGCCCCCTGTCTCACGCCCCCTGATTCTGGCCCCCTGTTTCTGGCCCCTGTTTCTGGCCCCCTGTTTCACGCCCCCTGTTTCACGCCCCTGTTTCCCCTTCCTGCCCCTGTTTCTCACCCCCTCTTTCACGCCCCTTGTTTCGTTCCCCCTGTTTCACGCCCCCTGTTTCTGGCCCCCTGTTTCGCGCCCCCTGTTTCACGCCCCCTGTTTCTGGCCCCCTGTTTCTGCCACCCAGTTTCTGCACCCTGTTTCTGGCCCCCTGTTTCACGCCCCCTGTTTCATGCCTCTTGTTTCACACTCCCTGTTTCACGCTCCCTGTTTCACGCCCCCTGTTTCACGCCCCCTGTTTCACGCCCCCTGTTTCACGCCCCCTGTTTCACGCTCATGGTTTCTGTACCCTGTTTCTGGCCCACTCTTTCTGGCCCCGTGTTTCTGTCCACCTGTTTCTGGCCCCCTGTTTCTGGACCCCTGTTTCACGCCCCCTGTTTCACGCCCCCTGTTTCACGCCCCCGTTTCCCGGCCCCTGTTTCATGCCCCCTCTTTCACGCCCCCTGTTTCATGCCCCCTGTTTCACCCCGCCTGTTTCAGGCACCCTGTTTCTGGCCCCTTGTTTCACGCACTCAGTTTCTGGCCCCCTGTTTCTGGCCCCCTGTTACTCACCCCCTGTTATATGCCCCCTGTTACACGCCCCCTGTTACACGCCACCTGTTATACGCCCCCTGTTTCTGTCCCACTCTTTCTGTCCCCCTCTTTCTGGCGCCCTCTTTCTGGCACCCTCTTTCTGGCACCTTGTTTCGCGCTGCCGGTTTCACGGCCCCTGTTTTGCGCCCCTTGTTTCGCGCCCCGTGTTTCGCACCCTACTGTTTCTGGCCCCCTGCGTCTGGCCCCCTTTTACACGCCCCCTCTTTCTGGCCCATTGTTTCTGGCCCTCTGTTTACACGCCCTCCGTTTACACGCCCAATGTTTCTGGCCCGCTGTTTCACGCCCCTTGTTTCACACCCCCTGATTGACGACTTCTGTTTCACGCCCCCTGTTTCAAGCCCCCTGTTTCACACACGCTGTTTCACGCCCCCTGTTTCCTGCCCCCTGTTTCTCACCCCCTCTTTCACGCCCCGTGTTTCGTGCCCCCTGTTTCACGCCCATTGTTTCACGCCCCCTGTTTCAAACCCTCTGTTTCACGTACCCTGTTTCTGGCCCCCTGTTTCTGGCACCCTGTTTCTGGCCCCCTAATTCAGGCCCCCTGTTTCAGGCCCCCTGTTTCTGGCACCTTGTTTCACGCCCCTGTTTCACGCCCCTGTTTCGTGCCCCTGTTTCACGCCCTTGTTTCACGCCCCCTGTTTCAAACCCTCTGTTTCACGTACCCTGTTTCTGGCCCACTGTTTCTGGCACCCTGTTTCTGGCCCCCTAATTCACGCCCCCTGTTTCACGTACCCTGTTTCTGGCCTTCTGTTTCTGGCACCCTGTTTTATGCCCATGGTTTCATGCACCCTGTTTCTGGCCCACTGTTTCTGGCACCCTGTTTTACGCCCACGGTTTCACGCCCCCTGTTTGAGTCCGCCTATTTCATGCTCCCTGTTTCTGGCCCCCAGTTTCACGCACTCTGTTTCACGCCCCCTGTTTCGCGCCCCCTGTTTCGCGCCCCCTGTTTCGCGACCTCTGATTCGCGACCTGTGTTTCACCCTGCCAGTTTCACGCCCCCTATGTCTGGCACCCTGTTTCGCACCCCCTGTTTTGTGCCCCGTGTTTCACGCCCCCTATGTCTGGTACCCTGTTTTGCGCCCACGTGTTTCACGCCCCCTGTTTCTGGCCCCCTGTTTCACGCCCCCTGTTTCTCGCCCCCTGTTTCACGCCCCCTGTTTCACGCCCCCTGTTTCACGCCCCCTGTTTCACGCCCCCTGTTTCGCGCCCCCTGTTTCGCGACCCCTGATTCGCGACCTCTATTTCACCCTACTAGTTTCACGCCTCCTATGTCTGGTAACCTGTTTCGCACCCCCTGTTTCGCGCCGCGTGTTTCACGCCCCCTGTTTCACGCCCCCTGTTTGACGTCCGCTGTTTCACGTCCCTTGTTTCACGCACCCTGTTTCACACAACCTGTTTCACGCCCCCAGTTTCGCGCCCTCTGTTTCACGCTCATTGTTTCTGGCCCACTCTTTCTGGCCCCCTGTTTCACGCCCCCTGTTTCACGCCCCCTGTTTCTGGCCCCCTGTTTCACGCCCACTGTTTCACGCCCCCTGTTTCTGGCCCCCTGTTTCACGCCCCCAGTTTCACGACCCCTGTTTCACGCCCCCTATCTCATGCCCCCTGATTCTGGCCCCCTGTTTCTGCCCCCTGTTTTTGGCCCCCTGTTTCACGCCCCCTGTTTCAGCCCCTGTCTCCTGCCCCCTGTTTCTCACCCCCTCTTTCACGCCTCCTGTTTTGTTCCCCCTGTCACACCCCCTGTTTCACGCCCCTGTTTCACGCCCCCTGTTTCTGGCCCCCTGTTTCTGCCACCCAGTTTCTGCCACCCTGTATCTGGCCCCCTGTTTCACGCCCCCTGTTTCATGCCTCTTGTTTCACACCCCCTGTTTCACGCCCCCTGTTTCACGCCCCCTGTTTCACGCCCCCTGTTTCACGCCCCGTGTTTGATGCCCCCTGTTTCACGCCCCCTGTTTCACGCTCATGGTTTCTGTACACTGTTTCTGACCCACTCTTTCTGGCACCCTGTTTCTGGCCCCCTGTTTCTGGCCCTCTGTTTCACACCCCCTGTTTCACGCACTCTGTTTCTGGTCCCCTGTTTCTGGCCCCTTGTTTCACGCCCCCTGTTTCCAGCTCCCTATTTCTGGCCCCCTGTTTCGCGACGCCTGATTCGTGACACGTGTTTCATCCTGCCAGTTTCACGCCCCCTATATCTGGCACCCTGTTTCGCTCCCCCTGTTTTGTGCCCCGTGTTTCACATCCGCTGTTTCACGTCCGTTGTTTCACGCCCCCTGTTTCACGCCCCCAGTTTCACGCCCCCTGTTTCACATCCGCTGTTTCACGTCCGTTGTTTCACGCCCCCTGTTTCACGCCCCCTGTTTCACGCAACCTGTTTCACACCCCCTGTTCCTGGCCCCCTGTTTCTGGCCCCCTGTTTCACGCCCCCCTTTTCACGCCCCCGGTTTCGCGCTCCCTGTTTCACGCCCCCTGTTTCAGGCTCACTGTTTCATGTCCCCTGTTTCAGTCTCCCTGTTTCACCCAGCTTGTTTAACGCCCCCTGATTCATGCTCCCTGTTTCACGCCCCCTGTTTCAAGCTCATTGTTTCTGGCCCACTCTTTCTGGCCCCCTGATTCTGGCCCCCTGTTTCGCCCCCTGTTTCACGCACTCTGTTTCTGGCCCCCTGTTTCTGCCCCTTGTTCACGCCCCCTGTTTCTGGCCCCCTGTTTCTGCCCCCTGTTCTGGCCCCTTGTTTCACGCCCCCTGTTTCACGCCCCCTGTTTCACTCCGCCTATTTCATGCTCCCTGTTTCTGGCCCCGTTTCACGCACTCTGTTTCTGGCCCCCTTTCCCTTTGCCCCTATTTCTGGCCCCCTGTTTCGCGACCTCTGATTCGCGACCTGTGTTTCATCCTGCCAGTTTCACGCTCCCTATGTCTGGCACCCTGTTTCGCACCCCCTGTTTTGTGCCCCGTGTTTCACGCCCCCTATGTCTTGTACCCTGTTTCTGGCCCCCTGTTTCACGCCCCCTGTATCACGTCCGCTGTTTCACGTCCGTTGATTCACGCCCCCTGTTTCACGCAACCTGTTTCACGCCCCCTGTTTCTGGCCCCCTGTTTCACGCACTCTGTTTCTGTCCCCCTGTTTCTGGTCCCTTGTTTCACACCCCCTGATTCACGCCCCCTGTTTCACGTCCCCTGTTTCGCGCCCCCTGTTTCGCGACCCATGAATCGCGACCTGTATTTCACCCTACCAGTTTCACGCCTCCTATTTTTGTAACCTGTTTCGCACCCCTGTTTCGCGCCGCGTGTTTCACACCCCCTGACTCACGCCCCCTGTTTCACGTCCGCTGTTTCACGCACCCTGTTTCACACAACCTGTTTCACGCCCCCAGTTTCGCGCCCCCTGTTTCACGCTCATTGTTTCTGGCCCACTCTTTCTGGCCCCCTGTTTCTGGCCCCCTGTTTCACGCCCCCAGTTTCACGCCCCCTGTTTCTGGCCCCCTGTTTCAGGATCCCCGGTTTCACGCCCCCTGTTACACGCCCCCTGTTTCTGGCCCCCTGTTTCACACCCCCAGTTTCACGACACTGTTTCACGCCCCCTGTCTCACGCCCCCTGATTCTGGCCCCCTGTTTCACGCCCCCTGTTTCCTGACCTGTTTCTCACCCCCTCTTTCACGCCCCCTGTTTCGCTCCCCTGTTGCACACCCCCTGTTTCATGCCCCTGTTTCTGTCCTTGTTTCACGCCCCCTGTTTCTGGCCCCCTGTTTCGCGCCCCCTGTTTCACGCCCCCTGTTTCACGTCCACTGTTTCGCGCCCCCTGTTTCACGCAACCTGTTTCACGCCCCCTGTTTCTGGCCCCCTGTTTCACGCCCCATGAATCTGGCCCCCTGTTTCTGGTCCCCTGTTTCAGGCTCCCTGTTTCAGGCTCCCTGTTTCACGCCGCCTGTTTCATGCCCCCGTTTCAGTTTCCCTGTTTCACCCAGCTTGTTTAATGCCCCCTGAATCACGCTCCCTTTTTCACGCCCCATGTTTCACGCTCATTGTTTCTGGCCCACTCTTTCTGTTCCCCTGTTTCTGGACCCCTGTTTCTGGCACCCTGTTTCTGGCTCCCTGTTTCGCGCCCCCTGTTATTGGCCCCCTGTTTCAGGCCTGCTGTTTCAGGCCCGCTGTTTCAGGCCCCCTGTTTCAGGCCCGCTGTTTCAGGCCCCCTGTTTCAGGCCTGCTGTTTCAGGCCCACTGTTTTAGGCCCCCTGTTTCACGCCCCCTATGTCACGACCCTTGTTTCACGGCCCCTGTTTCACCCCGCCTGTTTCAGGCCCCATGTTTCTGCCCCCCCGTTTCTAGCCCCCCGTTTCTGGCCCCCCATTTCTGGCTCCCTGTTTCTGGCCCCCTGTTTCTGGCCCCCTGTTTCACGCCCCCTGTTTCATGACCCCTGTTTCACGACCCCTGTTTCACGACCCCTGTTTCGTGCTCACTGTATCGCGCCGCCTGTTTCGCGCTCCCTGTTTCACGCCATCTGATTCACGCTCCAAATTCAGGCCCCTGATTCACGCCCCTGATTCATGCCCACTGATTAACGCCTCCTGATTCACGCCCCCTGACTCACGCCCCCTGTTTCACACCCCCTGTTTCACGCCCCCTGTTTCACGTCCCCTGTTTCACGTCCCCTTTTTCTGGCCCCCTGTTTCAGGCTCTCTGTTTCACTCTCCCTGTTTCACTCCCCCTGTTTCACACCCCCTGCTTCACTGCCCCTGTTTCACCCCACCTGTTTCACCCCCCCTGTTTCACACCCCCTGTTTCATGCCCCCTGTTTCACGCCCCGTGTTTCAGGCCCCCTGTTTCATGCCCCCTGTTTCATGCCCCCTGTTTCATGCACCCTGTTTCACCACACCTTTTTCTGGCCCCCTGTTTCTCGCCCCCTGTTTCTGGCCCCCTGTTTCATTACACCTGTTTCACCCCTGTTTCACACCCCCTGTTTCTGGCCCCTTTTTTCTGGCCCCCTGTTTCACGCCCTCTATTTCAACCCTCTGTTTCACACCCCCTGTTTCACGCCCCCTGTTTCACGCCCACTGTTTCAGCCCCTGTTTCTGGCCCCCTGTTTCACGCCCCCTGTTTCACGCCCCCTGTTTCACGCCCCCTGTTTCTGGCCCCCTGTTTCTGCCCCCCTGTTTCTGCCCCTCTGTTTCTGCCCTCCTGTTTCTGGCCCCCTGTTTCAGGCCCCCTGTTTCACGCCCCCTGTTTCACGCTCGCTGTTTCACGCTCCCTATTTCCTGCCCCCTGTTTCTCACCCCCTCTTTCGCGCCCCGTGTTCGTGCCCCCTGTTTCACGCCCGCTGTTTCACGCCCCCTGTGTCACACCCCTGTTTCACGCCCCCTGTTTCACCCTGCCTGTTTCAGACACTGTGTGTCAGGCCCCCTGTTTCACTCAGTCTGTTTCTGGCCCCCTGTTTCTGGCCCCTTGTTTCTGGCCCCATGTTTCACGCCCCCTGTTTCACGCCCCTGTTTCATGCCCCCTGTTTCATGCCCCCTGTTTTACGACCCCTGTTTCACGTGCCCTGTTTCTTGCCCCCTGTTTCATGCCCCCTGTTTTACGCCCTCTGTTTCACGCTCACTGTTTCACGCCCACTGTTTTAGGCCCCCTGTTTCACGCCTACTGTTTCACGCCCACTGTTATACACTTCCTGTTTCACGCCCCCATTTCACGCTCCCTGTTTCACGCTCCCTGTATCGCGTCCCCTGTTTCACCCCTCCTGTTTCACGCCCCCTGTTTCAAGACTCCTCTTTCACTCCCCCTGATCACGTCCCCTGTTTCACGCCCCCTGTTTTACGCCCCCTGTTTCACGTTCTCTGTATCACGCCTCCTATTTCACCCCACCTGTTTCATGCCCCATGTTTCTGGCCCCCTGTTTCTGGCCCCCTGTTTCACACTCCGTGTTTCACACTCCCTGTTTCACGCCCCCTTTTTCACGCCCCTGTTTCAAAACCCCTGTTTCACGCCCCGGTTTCACCCTGCCTGTTACACGCACCCTGTTTCACGCCCCCTGTTTTATGCCCCCTGTTTTACACCCCCTGTTTCTGGCCCCCTGTTTCACCCCTCCTGTTTCACCTCCCTTTTTCACGCCCCCTGTTTCAAGACCCCTCTTTCACGCCCCCTGTTTCACGCCCCCTTCATGCCCCCTGTTTCACGCCCCTGTTCACTCCCCTATTTCATGCTCCCTGTTTCTGCCCGTTTCATGCCCCCTGTTTTACGCCCCCTGTTTCACTCTCCTGTTTCAGCCCCCTGTTTCACGCCCCCTGTTTCATGCCCCCTGTTTCTGGCCCCCTGTTTCTGGCCCCTTGTTTCACGCCCCCTGTTTCACGCCCCCTGTTTCACTCCGCCTATTTCATGCTCCCTGTTTCTGGCCCCGTTTCACGCACTCTGTTTCTGGCCCCCTGTTTCTGGCCCCTTGTTTCACGCTCCCTATTTCTGGCCCCCTGTTTCGCGACCTCTGATTCGCGACCTGTGTTTCATCCTGCCAGTTTCACGCTCCCTATGTCTGGCACCCTGTTTCGCACCCCCTGTTTTGTGCCCCGTGTTTCACGCCCCCTATGTCTTGTACCCTGTTTCTGGCCCCCTGTTTCACGCCCCCTGTATCACGTCCGCTGTTTCACGTCCGTTGATTCACGCCCCCTGTTTCACGCAACCTGTTTCACGCCCCCTGTTTCTGGCCCCCTGTTTCACGCACTCTGTTTCTGTCCCCCTGTTTCTGGTCCCTTGTTTCACACCCCCTGATTCACGCCCCCTGTTTCACGTCCCCTGTTTCGCGCCCCCTGTTTCGCGACCCATGAATCGCGACCTGTATTTCACCCTACCAGTTTCACGCCTCCTATTTTTGTAACCTGTTTCGCACCCCTGTTTCGCGCCGCGTGTTTCACGCCCCCTGACTCACGCCCCCTGTTTCACGTCCGCTGTTTCACGCACCCTGTTTCACACAACCTATTTCACGCCCCCAGTTTCGCGCCCCCTGTTTCACGCTCATTGTTTCTGGCCCACTCTTTCTGGCCCCCTGCTTCTGGCCCCCTGTTTCACGCCCCCAGTTTCACGCCCCCTGTTTCTGGCCCCCTGTTTCAGGATCCCCGGTTTCACGCCCCCGTTTCATGCACCTGTTTCTGGCCCCCTGTTTCACGCCCCTTTTCCTGACGTTTCTCACCCCCTCTTTCACGCCCCCGTTCGTTCCCCCTGTTGCACACCCCCTGTTTCACGCCCCCTGTTTCTGTCCCCTGTTTCAGCCCCCTGTTTCGGCCCCCTGTTTCGCGCCCCCTGTTTCGCGCCCCTGTTTCACGCCCCCTGTTTCACGTCCACTGTTTCGCGCCCCCTGTTTCACGCAACCTGTTTCACGCCCCCTGTTTCTGGCCCCCTGTTTCACGCCCCATGAATCTGGCCCCCTGTTTCTGGTCCCCTGTTTCAGGCTCCCTGTTTCAGGCTCCCTGTTTCACGCCGCATGTTTCATGCCCCCGTTTCAGTTTCCCTGTTTCACCCAGCTTGTTTAATGCCCCCTGAATCACGCTCCCTTTTTCACGCCCCCTGTTTCACGCTCATTGTTTCTGGCCCACTCTTTCTGGCCCCCTGTTTCTGGACCCCTGTTTCTGGCACCCTGTTTCTGGCTCCCTGTTTCGCGCCCCCTGTTATTGGCCCCCTGTTTCAGGCCTGCTGTTTCAGGCCCGCTGTTTCAGGCCCCCTGTTTCAGGCCCGCTGTTTCAGGCCCCCTGTTTCAGGCCTGCTGTTTCAGGCCCACTGTTTTAGGCCCCCTGTTTCACGCCCCCTATGTCACGACCCTTGTTTCACGGCCCCTGTTTCACCCCGCCTGTTTCAGGCCCCCTGTTTCTGGCCCCCCGTTTCTAGCCCCCTGTTTCTGGCCCCCCATTTCTGGCTCCCTGTTTCTGGCCCCCTGTTTCTGGCCCCCTGTTTCACGCCCCCTGTTTCATGACCCCTGTTTCACGACCCCTGTTTCACGACCCCTGTTTCGTGCTCACTGTATCGCGCCGCCTGTTTCGCGCTCCCTGTTTCACGCCATCTGATTCACGCTCCAAATTCAGGCCCCTGATTCACGCCCCTGATTCATGCCCACTGATTAACGCCTCCTGATTCACGCCCCCTGACTCACGCCCCCTGTTTCACACCCCCTGTTTCACGCCCCCTGTTTCACGTCCCCTGTTTCACGTCCCCTTTTTCTGGCCCCCTGTTTCAGGCTCTCTGTTTCACTCTCCCTGTTTCACTCCCCCTGTTTCACACCCCCTGCTTCACTGCCCCTGTTTCACCCCACCTGTTTCACCCCCCCTGTTTCACACCCCCTGTTTCATGCCCCCTGTGTCACGCCCCGTGTTTCAGGCCCCCTGTTTCATGCCCCCTGTTTCATGCCCCCTGTTTCATGCACCCTGTTTCACCACACCTTTTTCTGGCCCCCTGTTTCTCGCCCCCTGTTTCTGGCCCCCTGTTTCATTACCACCTGTTTCACCCCCTGTTTCACACCCCTGTTTCTGGCCCCTTTTCTGGCCCCCTGTTTCAGCCCTCTATTTAACCCTCCTGTTTCACGCCATCTCTTTCACGCCCCTGTTTCAAGCCCACTGTTTTGGCCCCCTGTTTCTGGCCCCCTGTTTCACGCCCCCTGTTTCACGCTCCCTGTTTCTGGCCCCTGTTTCTGCCCCCCTGTTTCTGCCCCTCTGTTTCTGCCCTCCTGATTCTGCCCCCTGTTTCAGGCCCCCTGTTTCAGTCCCCCTGTTTCACGCCCCCTGTTTCAGCTCGCTGTTTCACGCTCCCTATTTCCTGCCCCCTGTTTCTCACCCCCTCTTTCGCGCCCCGTGTTTCGTGCCCCCTGTTTCACGCCCGTGTTTCATGCCCCCTGTTTCACACCCCTGTTTCACGCCCCCTGTTTCAGGCCCCCTGTTTCAGACCCCGTGTTTCAGGCCCCCTGTTTCACGCACCCTGTTTCATGCCCCCTGTTTCATGCCCCCTGTTTCATGCCCCCTGTTTTACGACCCCTGTTTCACGTGCCCTGTTTCTTGCCCCCTGTTTCATGCCCCCTGTTTTACGCCCTCTGTTTCACGCTCACTGTTTCACGCCCCCTGTTTTAGGCCCCCTGTTTCACGCCTACTGTTTCACGCCCACTGTTATACACTTCCTGTTTCACGCCCCCATTTCACGCTCCCTGTTTCACGCTCCCTGTATCGCGTCCCCTGTTTCACGCCCCCTGTTTTACGCCCCCTGTTTCACGTTCTCTGTATCACGCCTCCTATTTCACCCCACCTGTTTCATGCCCCATGTTTCTGGCCCCCTGTTTCTGGCCCCCTGTTTCACACTCCGTGTTTCACACTCCCTGTTTCACGCCCCCTTTTTCACGCCCCTGTTTCAAAACCCCTGTTTCACGCCCCGGTTTCACCCTGCCTGTTACACGCACCCTGTTTCACGCCCCCTGTTTTATGCCCCCTGTTTTACGCCCCCTGTTTCTGGCCCCCTGTTTCACCCCTCCTGTTTCACCTCCCTTTTTCACGCCCCCTGTTTCAAGACCCCTCTTTCACGCCCCCTGTTTCACGCCACCGTTTCATGCCGCCTGTTTTACGCCCCCTGCTTCACTCTCACTGTATCATGCCTCCTCTTTCACCCCACCTGTTTCATGCCCCCTGTTTCTGGCCCCCTGTTTCACACTCCGTGTTTCACACTCCCTGTTTCACGCCCCCTGTTTCACGCCCCTGTTTCAAAACCCCTGTTTCACGCCCCCTGCTTCACCCTGCCTGTTACAGGCACCCTGTTTCACGCCCCCTGTTTCACGCCCCCGTTTCACGCCCACTGTTTTGCGCCCCCTGATTCGCGCTGCCCCTGATTCGCGCCCCCTGTTTCGCGCCCCCTGTTTCGCACCCCTGTTTCACGCCCGTTTCATGGCCCCCTGTTTCACGCCCCCGGTTTCACGCCCCTGGTTTCACGCCCCCCGGTTTCACGCTCTGTTTTTCACGCCCCCTGTTTAACGCCCCCTGTTGCGTGCTACCTGTTTCGTGCCACCTGTTTCGCACCACCTGTTTCATGCCCCCTGTTTCAGGCCCCCTGTTTTGCACCCCCTGTTTCACTCCCCCTCTTTCACGCCCCCTGTTTCTGGCCGCCTGTTTCTGGCTCCCTGTTTCTGGGCCCCTATTTTTGGCACCCTGGTTCTGGCCCCCTGTTTCACTCCCCCTGTTTCACTCCCCCTGTTTCGCTCCCCCTGTTTCGCGCCCCCTGTTTCACGCCCCCTGTTTCTGGACCCTGTTTCACGCTCCCTGTGTCACGCTCCCTGTTTCATGCCCCCTGTTTCACGTCCCCTGTTTCACATCCCCTATTTCACGCCCCCTGTTTCATGCCCCCTGTTTCACACCCCCTGTTTCACGCCCCCTGTTTCGCGCCCCCTGTTTCACGCCCCCTGTTTCCCGCCCTGTTTCTCGCACCCTGTTTCTGGCCCCCTGTTTCACGCCCCCTGTTTCACGCCCCTGTTTCATGCTCCCTGTTTCTGGCCCCGTTTCACGCACTCTGTTTCTGGCCCTGGCCCCCTGTTTCACGCCCCCTGTTTCACGCTCCCTATTTCTGGCCCCCTGTTTCGCGACCTCTGATTCGCGACCTGTGTTTCATCCTGCCAGTTTCACGCTCCCTATGTCTGGCACCCTGTTTCGCACCCCCTGTTTTGTGCCCCGTGTTTCACGCCCCCTATGTCTTGTACCCTGTTTCTGGCCCCCTGTTTCACGCCCCCTGTATCACGTCCGCTGTTTCACGTCCGTTGATTCACGCCCCCTGTTTCACGCAACCTGTTTCACGCCCCCTGTTTCTGGCCCCCTGTTTCACGCACTCTGTTTCTGTCCCCCTGTTTCTGGTCCCTTGTTTCACACCCCCTGATTCACGCCCCCTGTTTCACGTCCCCTGTTTCGCGCCCCCTGTTTCGCGACCCATGAATCGCGACCTGTATTTCACCCTACCAGTTTCACGCCTCCTATTTTTGTAACCTGTTTCGCACCCCTGTTTCGCGCCGCGTGTTTCACGCCCCCTGACTCACGCCCCCTGTTTCATGTCCGCTGTTTCACGCACCCTGTTTCACACAACCTGTTTCACGCCCCCAGTTTCGCGCCCCCTGTTTCACGCTCATTGTTTCTGGCCCACTCTTTCTGGCCCCCTGCTTCTGGCCCCCTGTTTCACGCCCCCAGTTTCACGCCCCCTGTTTCTGGCCCCCTGTTTCAGGATCCCCGGTTTCACGCCCCCTGTTTCATGCCCCTGTTTCTGGCCCCCTGTTTCACGCCCCCTGTTTCCTGACCCTGTTTCTCCCACCCCCTCTTTCACGCGCCCCTGTTTCGTTCCCCTGTGCACACCCCCTGTTTCACGCCCCCTGTTTCTGTCCCCTTGTTTCATGCCCCCTGTTTCTGGCCCCCTGTTTCGCGCCCCCTGTTTCGCGCCCCGCCTGTTTCACGCCCCCTGTTTCACGTCCACTGTTTCGCGCCCCCTGTTTCACGCAACCTGTTTCACGCCCCCTGTTTCTGGCCCCCTGTTTCACGCCCCATGAATCTGGCCCCCTGTTTCTGGTCCCCTGTTTCAGGCTCCCTGTTTCAGGCTCCCTGTTTCACGCCGCAAGTTTCATGCCCCCGTTTCAGTTTCCCTGTTTCACCCAGCTTGTTTAATGCCCCCTGAATCACGCTCCCTTTTTCACGCCCCCTGTTTCACGCTCATTGTTTCTGGCCCACTCTTTCTGGCCCCCTGTTTCTGGACCCCTGTTTCTGGCACCCTGTTTCTGGCTCCCTGTTTCGCGCCCCCTGTTATTGGCCCCCTGTTTCAGGCCTGCTGTTTCAGGCCCGCTGTTTCAGGCCCCCTGTTTCAGGCCCGCTGTTTCAGGCCCCCTGTTTCAGGCCTGCTGTTTCAGGCCCACTGTTTTAGGCCCCCTGTTTCACGCCCCCTATGTCACGACCCTTGTTTCACGGCCCCTGTTTCACCCCGCCTGTTTCAGGCCCCCTGTTTCTGGCCCCCCGTTTCTAGCCCCCTGTTTCTGGCCCCCCATTTCTGGCTCCCTGTTTCTGGCCCCCTGTTTCTGGCCCCCTGTTTCACGCCCCCTGTTTCATGACCCCTGTTTCACGACCCCTGTTTCACGACCCCTGTTTCGTGCTCACTGTATCGCGCCGCCTGTTTCGCGCTCCCTGTTTCACGCCATCTGATTCACGCTCCAAATTCAGGCCCCTGATTCACGCCCCTGATTCATGCCCACTGATTAACGCCTCCTGATTCACGCCCCCTGACTCACGCCCCCTGTTTCACACCCCCTGTTTCACGCCCCCTGTTTCACGTCCCCTGTTTCACGTCCCCTTTTTCTGGCCCCCTGTTTCAGGCTCTCTGTTTCACTCTCCCTGTTTCACTCCCCCTGTTTCACACCCCCTGCTTCACTGCCCCTGTTTCACCCCACCTGTTTCACCCCCCCTGTTTCACACCCCCTGTTTCATGCCCCCTGTTTCACGCCCCGTGTTTCAGGCCCCCTGTTTCATGCCCCCTGTTTCATGCCCCCTGTTTCATGCACCCTGTTTCACCACACCTTTTTCTGGCCCCCTGTTTCTCGCCCCCTGTTTCTGGCCCCCTGTTTCATTACACCTGTTTCACCCTTCACCCCTGTTTCACCCCCTGTTTCAAGCCCACTGTTTCTGGCCCCCTGTTTCTGGCCCCCTGTTTCACGCCCCCTGTTTCACGCTCCCTGTTTCTGCCCCCTGTTTCTGCCCCTGTTTCTTGCCCCTCTGTTTCTGCCCTCCTGTTTCTGGCCCCTGTTTCAGGCCCCCTGTTTTCAGTCCCCCTGTTTCACGCCCCTGTTTCACGCTCGCTGTTTCACGCTCCCTATTTCCTGCCCCCTGTTTCTCACCCCCTCTTTTCGCGCCCCGTGTTTCGTGCCCCCTGTTTCACGCCCGCTGTTTCATGCCCTGTGTCACCCCCTGTTTCACCCCCTTTTCCCCTGCCTGTTTCAGACACCGTGTGTCAGGCCCCTGTTTCACTCAGTCTGTTTCTGGCCCCCTGTTTCATGCCCCCTGTTTCATGCCCCCTGTTTTACGACCCCTGTTTCACGTGCCCTGTTTCTTGCCCCCTGTTTCATGCCCCCTGTTTTACGCCCTCTGTTTCACGCTCACTGTTTCACGCCCACTGTTTTAGGCCCCCTGTTTCACGCCTACTGTTTCACGCCCCCTGTTATACACTTCCTGTTTCACGCCCCCATTTCACGCTCCCTGTTTCACGCTCCCTGTATCGCGTCCCCTGTTTCACCCCTCCTGTTTCACGCCCCCTGTTTCAAGACTCCTCTTTCACTCCCCCTGATCACGTCCCTGTTTCACGCCCCCTGTTTTACACCCCCTGTTTCACGTTCTCTGTATCACGCCTCCTATTTCACCCCACCTGTTTCATGCCCCATGTTTCTGGCCCCCTGTTTCTGGCCCCCTGTTTCACACTCCGTGTTTCACACTCCCTGTTTCACGCCCCCTTTTTCACGCCCCTGTTTCAAAACCCCTGTTTCACGCCCCGGTTTCACCCTGCCTGTTACACGCACCCTGTTTCACGCCCCCTGTTTTATGCCCCCTGTTTTACGCCCCCTGTTTCTGGCCCCCTGTTTCACCCCTCCTGTTTCACCTCCCTTTTTCACGCCCCCTGTTTCAAGACCCCTCTTTCACGCCCCCTGTTTCACGCCACCGTTTCATGCCGCCTGTTTTACGCCCCCTGCTTCACTCTCACTGTATCATGCCTCCTCTTTCACCCCACCTGTTTCATGCCCCCTGTTTCTGGCCCCCTGTTTCACACTCCGTGTTTCACACTCCCTGTTTCACGCCCCCTGTTTCACACCCCTGTTTCAAAACCCCTGTTTCACGCCCCCTGCTTCACCCTGCCTGTTACAGGCACCCTGTTTCACGCCCCCTGTTTCACGCCCCCGTTTCACGCCCACTGTTTTGCGCCCCCCATTCGCGCTGCCCCCTGATTCGCGCCCCCTGTTTCGCGCCCCCCTGTTTCGCACCCCCTGTTTCACGCCCCGTTTCACGCCCCTGTTTCTGGCCCCCTGTTTCAGGCCCCTGTTTCAGGCCCCCTGTTTCAGCCCCCTGATTCACGCCCCCTGATTCACACCCCTGGTTTCACGCCCCCGGTTTCACACCCCTGGTTTCACGCCCCCCGGTTTCACGCTCTGTTTTTCACGCCCCCTGTTTAACGCCCCCTGTTGCGTGCTACCTGTTTCGTGCCACCTGTTTCGCACCACCTGTTTCATGCCCCCTGTTTCAGGCCCCCTGTTTTGCACCCCCTGTTTCACTCCCCCTCTTTCACGCCCCCTGTTTCTGGCCGCCTGTTTCTGGCTCCCTGTTTCTGGGCCCCTATTTTTGGCACCCTGGTTCTGGCCCCCTGTTTCACTCCCCCTGTTTCACTCCCCCTGTTTCGCTCCCCCTGTTTCGCGCCCCCTGTTTCACGCCCCCTGTTTCTGGACCCTGTTTCACGCTCCCTGTGTCACGCTCCCTGTTTCATGCCCCCTGTTTCACGTCCCCTGTTTCACATCCCCTATTTCACGCCCCCTGTTTCATGCCCCCTGTTTCACACCCCCTGTTTCACGCCCCCTGTTTCACGCCCCCTGTTTCGCGTCCCCTGTTTCCGCCCTTGTTTCTGGCCCCCTGTTTCATGCCCCCCTGTTTCACAACCCCTGTTTCTGCTGCCTCTGTTTCTCGGCCCCCTGTTTCGCGCCCCCTGTTTCACGCCCCCTGTTTCGCGCCCCCTGTTTCACACCCCCTGTTTCACGTCCCCTGTTTCTGGAAACTGTTTCACGCTCCCTGTTTCACGCTCACTTTTTCTGGCCCCCTGTTTCACGCTCCCTGTTTCACGCCTACTGTTTCACACCCCCTGTTTCTGGCCCCCTGTTTCTGGCCCCCTGTTTCACACCCTCTGTTTCAAGGACTCTGTTTCACAGCCCTTCTTTCACGCCCCATGCTTCACACCCCCTTTTTCACGCTCCCTGTTTCTGGCCCCCTCTTTCTGGCCCCCTCTTTCTGGCACCCTGTTTCGCGCCACCGGTTTCACGCCCCCTGTTTTGCGCCCCGTGGTTCGCGCCCTACTGTTTCTGGCCCCCTGTTTCTGGCCCCCTGTGTCTGGCCCCCTTATACATGCCCCCTCTTTCTGGCCCATTGTTTCTGGCCCTCTGTTTACACGCCCTCTGTTTCACGCCCTTTGTTTCACGCCCAATGTTTCTGGCCTGCTGTTTCACACCTCCTGTTTCTGGCATCCTGTTTCTGGCCCCTTGTTTCTGGCCCCCTGTTTCAGGCCCCCTGTTTCACACCCCCTGATTGATGACTGCTGTTTCACGCTGCCTGTTTCACGCACCCTGTTTCACACCCCCTGATTGACGACTGCTGTTTCACGCCTCCTGTTTCTGGCATCCTGTTTCTGGCCCCTTGTTTCTGGCCCCCTGTTTCAGGCCCCCTGTTTCACACCCCCTGATTGATGACTGCTGTTTCACGCTGCCTGTTTCACGCACCCTGTTTCACACCGCCTGTTTCACACCCCCTGATTGACGACTGCTGTTTCACGACCCCTGTTTCACACCCACTGTTTCACACCCCCTGATTGATGACTGCTGTTTCACGCCCCCTGTTTCTCGCCCCCTGCTTCACGCCCCTTGCTTCACGCCCTCTGTTTCACGTCCTCTGTATCACGCCCCCTGTTTCACGCCCCCTGTTTCACGCCCCCTGTTTCAAACCACCTGTTACACGCCCCCTATTTCTGGCCCCCTTTTTCATGTCCCCTGCTTCATGTCCCCTGTGTCACTCCCCCTGTTTCACTCCCCCTGTTTCACTCCCCCTGTTTCAGTCCCCCTGTTTCACTCCCTCTGTTTCACGATGCCTGTTTCACAACCCCTGTTTCACTCCCCCTGTTACACGCCCCCTGTTTCAACCCCCTGTTTCATGCCGTCTGTTTCACGCCCCCTGTTTCACGCCCCTGTTTCCGTCCCCTGTTTCTGGCCCCCTGTTTCACGCCCCCTGTTTCACGCCCCTGTTTCACGCCCCCTGTTTCACGCCCCCTGTTTCACGCCCCTGTTTCCCTGTTCACGCCTGTTCACTGTTTTCCCTTTTCACCCCTGTTTCACGCCCCTGTTTCACGCCCCTGTTTCTGGCCCCTGTTTCACTCCCTCTGTTTCACGCTGCGTGTTTCACGACCCCTGTTTCACTCCCCCTGTTACACGCCGCCTGTTTCAACCCCCTGTTTCATGCCGTCTGTTTCACACCCCCTGTATCACGCCCCCTGTTTCACGTCCTCTGTTTCTGGCCCCCTGTTTCACGCCCCCTGTTTCACGCCCCCTGTTTCACGCCCCCTGTTTCATGCCCCCTGTTTCACGCCCCCTGTTTCAGGCCCCTGATTCACGCTCCCTGATTCATGTCCCATGTTCCATTCCCTATGTTTCACGAGCCCTGTTTCACGCCCACTGTTTCACGCCCCTAGTTTCACGCCCCTTATTTCTGGCACCCTGTTTCGCGCCCCCTGTTTCATGCCCCGTGTCTCACGCCCACTGTTTCACGCCCACTGTTTCACTCCCCCTATTTCAAACCCCCTGTTTCAGGCACCTGTTTCTGGCCCCCTGTTTCTGGCTCCCTGTTTCACATCCGCTGTTTCACGTCCGTTGTTTCATGCCCCCTGTTTCACGCCCCCTGTTTCACGCAACCTGTTTCACACCCCCTGTTACTGGCCTCCTGTATCTGGCCCCCTGTTTCACACCCCCTGTTTCACGCCCCCTGTTTGACGCCCCCTGTTTCACGCCCCCTTTTTCCCGCCCCCTGTTTCGCGCCCCGTGTTTCATGCCCCCTGTTTCACGCCCCCCGTTTCATGCCTCCAGTTTTGCGCCCCCTGTTTCATGCCCCCTGTTTCAGTCTCCCTTTTTCACCCCGCTTGTTTAACGCCCCCTGATTCACGCTCCCTGTTTCACGCGCCCTGTTTCACGCTCATGGTTTCTGTACCCTGTTTCTGGCCCACTCTTTCTGGCCCCCTGTTTCTGGCCCCCTGTTTCTGGCCCCCAGTTTCACGCCCCCTGTCTCACGCCCCCTGATTCTGGCCCCCTGTTTCTGGCCCCCTGTTTCTGGCCCCCTGTTTCACGCCCCCTGTTTCACGCCCCCTGTTTCCTGCCCCCTGTTTCTCACCCCCTCTTTCACGCCCCCTGTTTCGTTCCCCTGTTTCACGCCCCTGTTTCTGGCCCCCTGTTTCGCGCCCCCCTGTTTCACGCCCCCTGTTTCTGGCCCCCTGTTTCTGCCACCCAGTTTCTGCCACCCTGTTTCTGGCCCCCTGTTTCACGCCCCCTGTTTCATGCCTCTTGTTTCACACTCCCTGTTTCACGCTCCCTGTTTCACGCCCCCTGTTTCACGCCCCCTGTTTCACGCCCCCTGTTTCACGCCCCCTGTTTCACGCCCCCTGTTTCACGCCCCCTGTTTCACGCACCCTGTTTCACGCCCCCTGTTTCATGCCCCCTGTTTCTGGCCCCCTGTTTCTGGCCCCCTGTTTTGGCCCCCTGTTTCTGGCCCCCTGTTTCTGGCCCCCTGTTTCGCGCCCCTGTTTCACGCCCCCTGTTTCACGCCCCCTGTTTCACGCCCCCTGTTTCACGCCCCCGTTTCCCGGCCCCTGTTTCATGCCCCCTCTTTCACGCCCCCTGTTTCATGCCCCCTGTTTCACCCCGCCTGTTTCAGGCACCCTGTTTCTGGCCCCTTGTTTCACGCACTCAGTTTCTGGCCCCCTGTTTCTGGCCCCCTGTTACTCACCCCCTGTTATATGCCCCCTGTTACACGCCCCCTGTTACACGCCACCTGTTATACGCCCCCTGTTTCTGTCCCACTCTTTCTGTCCCCCTCTTTCTGGCGCCCTCTTTCTGGCACCCTCTTTCTGGCACCTTGTTTCGCGCTGCCGGTTTCACGGCCCCTGTTTTGCGCCCCTTGTTTCGCGCCCCGTGTTTCGCACCCTACTGTTTCTGGCCCCCTGCGTCTGGCCCCCTTTTACACGCCCCCTCTTTCTGGCCCATTGTTTCTGGCCCTCTGTTTACACGCCCTCCGTTTACACGCCCAATGTTTCTGGCCCGCTGTTTCACGCCCCTTGTTTCACACCCCCTGATTGACGACTTCTGTTTCACGCCCCCTGTTTCAAGCCCCCTGTTTCACACACGCTGTTTCACGCCCCCTGTTTCCTGCCCCCTGTTTCTCACCCCCTCTTTCACGCCCCGTGTTTCGTGCCCCCTGTTTCACGCCCATTGTTTCACGCCCCCTGTTTCAAACCCTCTGTTTCACGTACCCTGTTTCTGGCCCCCTGTTTCTGGCACCCTGTTCTGGCCCCTAATTCAGGCCCCCTGTTTCAGGCCCCTGTTTCTGGCACCTTGTTTCACGCCCCCTGTTTCACGCCCCCTGTTTCACGTACCCTGTTTCTGGCCTTCTGTTTCTGCACCCTGTTTTATGCCCATGGTTTCATGCACCCTGTTTCTGGCCCACTGTTTCTGGCACCGTTTTACGCCCACGGTTTCACGCCCCCTGTTTGACTCCACCTATTTCATCTCCCTGTTTCTGCCCCCTGTTTCACGCCCCCTGTTTCACGCCCCCTGTTTCACGCCCCCTGTTTCACGTACCCTGTTTCTGGCCTTCTGTTTCTGGCACCCTGTTTTATGCCCATGGTTTCATGCACCCTGTTTCTGGCCCACTGTTTCTGGCACCCTGTTTTACGCCCACGGTTTCACGCCCCCTGTTTGACTCCACCTATTTCATGCTCCCTGTTTCTGGCCCCCTGTTTCACGCACTCTGTTTCACGCCCCCTGTTTCGCGCCCCCTGTTTCGCGCCCCCTGTTTCGCGACCTCTGATTCGCGACCTGTGTTTCACCCTGCCAGTTTCACGCCCCCTATGTCTGGCACCCTGTTTCGCACCCCCTGTTTTGTGCCCCGTGTTTCACGCCCCCTATGTCTGGTACCCTGTTTTGCGCCACGTGTTTCACGCCCCCTGTTTCACGACTGTTGTTTCACGCCCCCTGTTTCGCGCCCTGTTTCACGTCCCCTGTTTCTGGCCCCCTGTTTCACGCCCCCTGTTTCACGCCCCCTGTTTCGCGCCCCCTGTTTCGCGACCCCTGATTCGCGACCTCTATTTCACCCTACTAGTTTCACGCCTCCTATGTCTGGTAACCTGTTTCGCACCCCCTGTTTCGCGCCGCGTGTTTCACGCCCCCTGTTTCACGCCCCCTGTTTCACGTCCGCTGTTTCACGTCCGCGTTTCACGCACCCTGTTTCACACAACCTGTTTCACGCCCCCAGTTTCGCGCCCCCTGTTTCACGCTCATTGTTTCTGGCCCACTCTTTCTGGCCCCCTGTTTCACGCGCCCCCTGTTTCTGGCCCCCTGTTTCACGCCCCCGTTTCACGACCCCCTGTTTCACGCCCCCTATCTCATGCCCCTGATTCTGGCCCCCTGTTTGGCCCCTGTTTTTGGCCCCCTGTTTCACGCCCCCTGTTTCATGCCCCCTGTCTCCTGCCCCCTGTTTCTCACCCCTCTTTCACGCCTCTGTTTTGTTCCCCTGTTGCACACCCCCTGTTTCACGCCCCCTGTTTCACGCCCCCTGTTTCTGGCCCCCTGTTTCTGCCACCCAGTTCTGCCCCCCTGTATCTGGCCCCCTGTTTCACGCCCCCTGTTTCATGCCCTTGTTTCACACCCCCGTTTCACGCTCCCTGTTTCACGCCCCCTGTTTCACGCCCCCTGTTTCACGCCCCGTGTTTGATGCCCCCTGTTTCACACCCCCTGTTTTACGCTCATGGTTTCTGTACACTGTTTCTGACCCACTCTTTCTGGCACCCTGTTTCTGGCCCCCTGTTTCTGGCCCCCTGTTTCAAACCCCCTGTTTCACACCCCCTGTTTCACGCAATCTGTTTCTGGTCCCCTGTTTCTGGCCCCTTGTTTCACGCCCCCTGTTTCCAGCTCCCTGTTTCTGGCCCCCTGTTTCGCGACGCCTGATTCGTGACCTGGGTTTCATCCTGCCAGTTTCACGCCCCCTATATCTGGCACCCTGTTTCGCTCCCCCTGTTTTGTGCCCCGTGTTTCACATCCGCTGTTTCACGTCCGTTGTTTCACGCCCCCTGTTTCACGCCCCCAGTTTCACGCCCCCTGTTTCACATCCGCTGTTTCACGTCCGTTGTTTCACGCCCCCTGTTTCACGCCCCCTGTTTCACGCAACCTGTTTCACACCCCCTGTTCCTGGCCCCCTGTTTCTGGCCCCCTGTTTCACGCCCCCCTTTTCACGCCCCCGGTTTCGCGCTCCCTGTTTCACGCCCCCTGTTTCAGGCTCACTGTTTCATGTCCCCTGTTTCAGTCTCCCTGTTTCACCCAGCTTGTTTAACGCCCCCTGATTCATGCTCCCTGTTTCACGCCCCCTGTTTCACGCTCATTGTTTCTGACCCACTCTTTCTGGCCCCCTGTTTCTGGCCCCCTGTTTCTGGCCCCCTGTTTCACGCACTCTGTTTCTGGCCCCCTGTTTCTGGCCCCCTGTTTCACGCCCCCTGTTTCTGGCCCCCTGTTTCTGGCCCCCTGTTTCTGGCCCCTTGTTTCACGCCCCCTGTTTCACGCCCCCTGTTTCACTCCGCCTATTTCATGCTCCCTGTTTCTGGCCCCGTTTCACGCACTCTGTTTCTGGCCCCCTGTTTCTGGCCCCTTGTTTCACGCCCCCTGTTTCACGCTCCCTATTTCTGGCCCCCTGTTTCGCGACCTCTGATTCGCGACCTGTGTTTCATCCTGCCAGTTTCACGCTCCCTATGTCTGGCACCCTGTTTCGCACCCCCTGTTTTGTGCCCCGTGTTTCACGCCCCCTATGTCTTGTACCCTGTTTCTGGCCCCCTGTTTCACGCCCCCTGTATCACGTCCGCTGTTTCACGTCCGTTGATTCACGCCCCCTGTTTCACGCAACCTGTTTCACGCCCCCTGTTTCTGGCCCCCTGTTTCACGCACTCTATTTCTGTCCCCCTGTTTCTGGTCCCTTGTTTCACACCCCCTGATTCACGCCCCCTGTTTCACGTCCCCTGTTTCGCGCCCCCTGTTTCGCGACCCATGAATCGCGACCTGTATTTCACCCTACCAGTTTCACGCCTCCTATTTTTGTAACCTGTTTCGCAAACCTGTTTCGCGCCGCGTGTTTCACGCCCCCTGTTTCACGCCCCTGTTTCACGACCCCTGTTTCACGTCCGCTGTTTCACGTCCGCTGTTTCACGCACCCTGTTTCACACAACCTGTTTCACGCCCCCAGTTTCGCGCCCCCTGTTTCACGCTCATTGTTTCTGGCCCACTCTTTCTGGCCCCCTGTTTCTGGCCCCCTGTTTCACGCCCCCAGTTTCACGCCCCCTGTTTCTGGCCCCCTGTTTCAGGATCCCCGGTTTCACGCCCCCTGTTTCACGCCCCCTGTTTCTGGCCCCCTGTTTCACGCCCCCAGTTTCACGACACCTGTTTCACGCCCCGTCTCACGCCCCCTGTTTCTGGCCCCCTGTTTCACGCCCCCTGTTTCCTGACCTGTTTCTCACACCCCTTTCACGCCCCCTGTTTCGTTCCCCCTGTTCCCACACCCTGTTTCACGCCCCCTGTTTCTGTCCCCTTGTTTCCGCCCCTGTTTCTGGCCCCCTGTTTCGCGCCCCCTGTTTCGCGCCCCCTGTTTCACGCCCTGTTTCACGTCCACTGTTCGCGCCCCCTGTTTCACGCAACCTGTTTCACGCCCCGTTTCAGGCCCCCTGTTTCTGGCCCCTTGTTTTACGCCCCCTGTTTCTGGCCCCCTGTTTTACGCCCATGGTTTCATGCACCCTGTTTCTGGCCCACTGTTTCTGGCACCCTGTTTCACGCCTACAGTTTCACGCCCCCTGTTTCACTCTGCCTATTTCACGCACCCTGTTTCTGGCCCACTGTTTCTGTTACCCTGTTTCACGCCTACAGTTTCACGCCCCCTGTTTCACTCTGCCTATTTCATGCTCCCAGTTTCTGGCCCCCTGTATCACGCACTCTGCTTCTGGCCCCCTGTTTCAGGCCCACTGTTTCAGGCCCCCTGTTTCTGGCCCCTTGTTTCACGCCCCCTGTTTCATGTCCCCTGTTTCACGCCCCCTGTTTCACGCTCCCTGTTTCACGCCCCCTGTTTCACGTACCCTGTTTCACGTACCCTGTTTCTGGCCCACTGTTTCTGGCACCCTGTTTTACGCCCATGGTTTCATGCACCCTGTTTCTGGCCCACTGTTTCTGGCACCCTGTTTTACGCCCACGGTTTCACGCCCCTTGTTTCACTCCGCCTATTTCATGCTCCCTGTTTCTGGCCCCCTGTTTCACGCACTCTGTTTCTGGCCCCCTGTTTCTGGCCCCTTGTTTCACGCCCCCTGTTTCACGCTCCCTATTTCTGGCCCCCTGTTTCGCGACCCCTGATTCGTGACCTGTGTTTCACCCCGCCAGTTTCACGCCTCCTATGTCTGGCAACTTGTTTCGCACCCCCTGTTTTGTGCCCCGTTTTTCACGCCCCCTGTTTCTGGCCCCCTTTTCACGCCCCTTGTTTCACATCCGCTGTTTCACGTCCGTTGTTTCACGCCCTCTGTTTTTGGCCCGCTGTTTCACGCACCCTGGTTCAGGCTCACTGTTTCACGTCCCCTGTTTCAGACTCCCTGTTTCACCCAGCTTGTTTAACGCCCCCTGATTCATGCTCCCTGTTTCACGCCCCCTGTTTCACGCTCATTGTTTCTGGCCCACTCTTTCTGGCCCCCTGTTTCTGGCCCCCTGTTTCTGGCCCCCTGTTTCACGCCCCCTGTTTCACGCCCCCTGTTTCACGCCCCCTGTTTCTGGCCCCCTGTTTCTGCCCCCCTGTTTCTGCCCCCCTGTTTTGGCCCTCCTGTTTCAGGCCCCCTGTTTCACACCCCCTCTTTCACGACCCCTGTTTCGCGCCCCCTGTTTCACGCACCCTGTTTCACGCCCCCTGTTTAAGGCTCACGTTTTCACCCCGCCTGTTTCACGCTCCCTGTTTCACGCACCCTGTTTCACGCAACCTGTTTCTGGCCCCTTGTTTCTGGCCCCCTGTTTCCGGGCCTCTGTTTCCACCCACTGTTTCTGGCGCCTCTTTCGCGCCTGCAGTTTCTGGCCCCCTGTTTCTGACCCTTGTTTCTGGCCCCCTGTTTCTGTACCCCTGTTTCTCGCCCCCTGTTTCACGCCCCCTGCTTCACGCCCCCTGCTTCACACCCACTATTTCACGCCCCCTGTTTCTGGTCCCCTGCTTCTGGCCCCCTGTTTCTGCCCCCTGTTTCTGGCGCCCTGTTTCTGTCCTGCTGTTTGAAGCCCCCTGTTTCACGCCCCCTGTTTCAAGCCCCCGATTTCACACCCCCTGTTTCACACCCCCTGTTTCACCCCCCTTGTTTCACGCCCCTGTTTCTCGCCCCCTATTTCCCGACCCCTGTTTCTGGCCCCCTGCTTCTGTCCACCTCTTTCTGTCCCCTGTTTCTGGCCCTGTTTCGCCCACCTGTTCTGGCCCGCTGTTTCACGTGCCCCGTTTTCACGCCCCCTGTTTCACGCCCCCTGTTTCTGGCCCCCTGTTTCACGCCCCCAGTTTCACGACCCCTGTTTCACGCCCCCTTTCTCACGCCCCCTGATTCTGGCCCTCTGTTTCTGGCCCCTGTTTCACACCCCCTGTTTCACGCCCCCTGTTTCCTGCCCCCTGTTTCTCAACCCCTCTTTCACGCCCCTTGTTTCGTTCCCCCTGTTGCACACCCCCTGTTTCACGCACCCTGTTTCACGCAACCTGTTTCTGGCCCCCTGTTTCTGGCGCCCTGTTTCCGGGCCTTTGTTTCCACCCACTGTTTCTGGCGCCTCTTTCGCGCCTGCAGTTTCTGGCCCCCTGTTTCTGACCCTTGTTTCTGGCCCCCTGTTTCTGGCCCCCTGTTTCTCGCCCCCTGTTTCACGCCCCCTGCTTCACACCCACTATTTCACGCACCCTGTTTCTGGTCCCCTGCTTCTGGCCCCCTGTTTCTGACCCCTGTTTCTGGCGCCCTGTTTCTGGCCCGCTGTTTGAAGCCCCCTGTTTCACGCCCCCGGTTTCACACCCCCGGTTTCACACCCCCTGTTTCACACCCCCTGTTTCACGCCCCTTGTTTCACGCCCCTGTTTCTCGCCCCCTATTTCCCGACCCCTGTTTCTGGCCCCCTGCTTCTGTCCACCTGTTTCTGTCCCCCTGTTTCTGTCCCCCTGTTTCTGCCCCCTGTTTCTGCCCACCTGTTTCTGGCCGCTGTTTCACGCCCCCTGTTTCACGCCCCCTGTTTCACGCCCCCTGTTTCACGCCCCTGTTTCTGGCCCCCTGTTTCACGCCCCCTGTTTCACGACCCCTGTTTCACGCCCCCTATCTCACGCCCCCTGTTTCTGGCCCCCTGTTTCTGGCCCCCTGTTTCACGCCCCCTGTTTCACGCCCCCTGTTTCCTGCCCCTGTTTCTCACCCCCTCTTTCACGCCCCCTGTTTCGTTCCCCCTGTTGCACACCCCCTGTTTCACGCCCTGTTTCACCCCCCTGTTTCTGGCCCCCTGTTTCTTTCTGCCACCCTGTTTCTGGCCCCCTGTTTCACGCCCCTGTTTCATGCCTCTTGTTTCACACCCCTGTTCACGCTCCCCCTGTTTCTGCCCCCTGTTTCACGCCCCCTGTTTCACGACCCCTGTTTCATGCCCCCTGTTTCTCACCCCTGTTTCACGCCCCCTGTTTCACGCCCCCTGTTTCACGCCCCCTGTTTCACGCCCCCTGTTTCATGCCCCCTGTTTCTCACCCCCTCTTTCACGCCCCCTGTTTCGTTCCCCCTGTTTCACACCCCCTGTTTCACGCCCCCTGTTTCTGGCCCCCTGTTTCTGCCACCCTGTTTCTGGCCCCCTGTTTCACGCCCCCTGTTTCATGCCCCCTGTTTCACGCCCCCTGTTTCACGCCCCCTGTTTCACGCCCCCTGTTTCACGCCCCCTGTTTCACGCCCCCTGTTTCACGCCCCCTGTTTCACGCTCACTGTTTCTGGCCCACTGTTTCTGGCCCCCTGTTTCTGGCCCCCTGTTTCACGCCCCCTGTTTCTGGCCCCCTGTTTCACGCCCCCTGTTTCACGCCCCCTGTTTCACGCCCATGTTTCGCCCTGTTTCTGGCCCCCTGTTTCACGTCCTTGTTTCACGCCCCCTGTTTCACGCCCCCTGTTTCACCGTACCCTGTTTCACATCCCCTGTTTCTGCCCCCTGTTTCACACCCCATGAATCGGCCCCCTGTTCTGGCCCCCTGTTTCTGGCCCCCTGTTTCACGCCCGCCGTTTCACGCCCCCTGTTTCAGGCTCACTGTTTCACGTCCCCTGTTTCAGTCTCCCTGTTTCACCCAGCTTGTTTAACGCCCCCTGATTCATGCTCCCTGTTTCACGCCCACTGTTTCACACTCATTGTTTCTGGCCCGCTCTTTCTGGCCCCCTGTTTCTGGCCCCCTGTTTCACGCCCCCTGTTTCACCCCATGTTTCACGCCCCCTGTTTCTGACCCCCTGTTTCTGCGCCCCCCTGTTTCTGCCCCCCTGTTTTGGCCCTCCTGTTTCTGGCCCCCTGTTTCAGGCCCCCTGTTTCAGGCCCCCTGTTTCACACCCCCTCTTTCACGACCCCTGTTTTGCGCCCCCTGTTTCACGCACCCCGTTTCACGCCCCCTGTTTAAGGCTCACGTTTTCACCCCGCCTGTTTCACGCTCCCTGTTTCACGCACCCTGTTTCACGCAACCTGTTTCTGGCCCCTTGTTTCTGGCCCCCTGTTTCCGGGCCTCTGTTTCCACCCACTGTTTCTGGCCCCCTCTTTCGCGCCTGCAGTTTCTGGCCCCCTGTTTCTGACCCTTGTTTCTGGCCCCCTGTTTCTGGCCCCCTGTTTCTCGCCCCCTGTTTCACGCCCCCTGCTTCACACCCACTATTTCACGCCCCCTGTTTCTGGCCCCCTGCTTCTGGCCCCCTGTTTCTGCCCCCCTGTTTCTGGTGCCCTGTTTCTGGCCCGCTGTTTGAAGCCCCCTGTTTCACGCCCCCTGTTTCAAGCCCCCGGTTTCACACCCCCTGTTTCACACCCCCTGTTTCACGCCCCCTGTTTCACGCCCCTGTTTCTCGCCCCCTATTTCCCGACCCCTGTTTCTGGCCCCCTGCTTCTGTCCACCTGTTTCACGCCCCCTGTTTCTGGCCCCCTGTTTCACGCCCCCAGTTCACGACCCCCTGTTTCACGCCCCCTATCTCACGCCCCTGATTCTGGCCCACTGTTTCTGGCCCCCTGTTTCTGGCCCCCTGTTTCTGGCCCCGTTTCACGCCCCCTGTTTCACGCCCCCTGTTTCGTGCCCCCTGTTTCACACCCCCTGTTTCACGCCCCCTGTTTCACGCCCCCCGGTTTCTGCCTGTTTCCCCTGCCCCCTGTTTCTGTCCCCCTGTTTCTGGCCACCCAGTTTCTGCCACCCTGTTTCTGGCCCCCTGTTTCACGCCCCCTGTTTCATGCCTCTTGTTTCACACCCCCTGTTTCACGCTCCGTTTCACGCCCCCTGTTTCACGCCCCCTGTTTCACGCCCCGTGTTTGATGCCCCCTGTTTCACGCCCCCTGTTTCACGCTCATGGTTTCTGTACCCTGTTTCTGGCCCACTCTTTCTGGCCCCCTGTTTCTGGCCCCCTGTTTCTGCCACCCTGTTTCTGCCACCTGTTTCTGGCCCCCTGTTTCACGCCCCCTGTTTCATGCCTCTTGTTTCACACCCCCTGTTTCACGCTCCCTGTTTCACGCCCCCTGTTTCACGCCCCCTGTTTCACGCCCCGTGTTTGATGCCCCCTGTTTCACGCCCCCTGTTTCACGCTCATGGTTTCTGTACCCTGTTTCTGGCCCACTCTTTCTGGCCCCCTGTTTCTGGCCCCCTGTTTCTGGCCCCCTGTTTCACGCCCCCTG
>JAGIQG010000225.1:15000-51536 GCA_024679065.1 Sphyrna mokarran | reverse complement strand
CCCGGTCCCAGAGGGGGGAAAGGACAGTGTATCTAACGCACTGTGATACCCAGTCCCAGAGGGGGGAAAGGACAGTGTATCTAACGCACTGTGATACCCGGTCCCAGAGGGGGAAAGGACAGTGTATCTAACGCACTGTGATACCCGGTCCCAGAGGGGGGAAAGGACAGTGTATCTAACGCACTGTGATACCCGGTCCCAGAGAGGGGAAAGGACAGTGTATCTAACGCACTGTGATACCCGGTCCCAGAGAGGGGAAAGGACAGTGTATCTAACGCACTGTGATACCCAGAGAGGGGGAAAGGACAGTGTATCTAACGCACTGTGATACCCGGTCCCAGAGAGGGAAAGGACAGTGTATCTAACGCACTGTGATACCCAGAGGGGGGAAAGGACAGTGTATCTAACGCACTGTGATACCCGGTCCCAGAGAGGGGAAAGGACAGTGTATCTAACGCACTGTGATACCCGGTCCCAGAGGGGGAAAGGACAGTGTATCTAACGCACTGTGATACCCAGAGGGGGGAAAGGACAGTGTATCTAACGCACTGTGATACCCGGTCCCAGAGGGGGGAAAGGACAGTGTATCTAACGCACTGTGATACCCGGTCCCAGAGGGGGGAAAGGACAGTGTATCTAACGCACTGTGATACCCAGAGAGGGGAAAGGACAGTGTATCTAACGCACTGTGATACCCGGTCCCAGAGAGGGGGGAAAGGACAGTGTATCTAACGCACTGTGATACCCAGAGAGGGGAAAGGACAGTGTATCTAACGCACTGTGATACCCGGTCCAGAGGGGGAAAGGACAGTGTATCTAAGCACTGTGATACCCGGTCCCAGAGGGGGAAAGGACAGTGTATCTAACGCACTGTGATACCCAGGTCAGGGGGGAAAGGACAGTGTATAACGCACTGTGATACGGTCCCAGAGGGGGGAAAGGAAGTGTATCTAACGCACTGTGATACCCGTCCCAGAGGGGGAAAGGACAGTGTATCTAACGCACTGTGACCCGGTCCCAGAGAGGGGAAAGGACAGTGTATCTAACGCACTGTGATACCCGGTCCCAGAGAGGGGAAAGGACAGTGTATCTAACGCACTGTGATACCCGGTCCCAGAGGGGGGAAAGGACAGTGTATCTAACGCACTGTGATACCCGGTCCCAGAGGGGGGAAAGGACAGTGTATCTAACGCACTGTGATACCCAGAGGGGGAAAGGACAGTGTATCTAACGCACTGTGATACCCAGAGAGGGGAAAGGACAGTGTATCTAACGCACTGTGATACCCGGTCCCAGAGGGGGGAAAGGACAGTGTATCTAACGCACTGTGATACCCGGTCCCAGAGGGGGGAAAGGACAGTGTATCTAACGCACTGTGATACCCAGAGAGGGGGAAAGGACAGTGTATCTAACGCACTGTGATACCCAGAGAGGGGGAAAGGACAGTGTATCTAACGCACTGTGATACCCGGTCCCAGAGGGGGGAAAGGACAGTGTATCTAACGCACTGTGATACCCGGTCCCAGAGGGGGAAAGGACAGTGTATCTAACGCACTGTGATACCCGGTCCCAGAGGGGGGAAAGGACAGTGTATCTAACGCACTGTGATACCCAGCCAGAGGGGGAAAGGACAGTGTATCTAACGCACTGTGAACCCAGAGGGGAAAGGACATGATCAGCACTGAACCCCAACAACCACAACCCCCCAGAGGGGGAAAGGACAGTGTATCTAACGCACTGTGACACCCGGTCCGAGATGGGGATCTGTGGATTGTGTTTACTTAGATTTTCCAAGTGCCTGCAATCAGTTCCTGGAATGTAGTTTATTGTGAAAATGGAGTTGACGTATTGTCAGAGATTGAAAATAGTCTGAATGATGAGACTTAAAGTGTTGGCCCACATTTTCTAATTGCCTAATGTAACCCCTGGTGTGCCTGAGACATCTGTACAGGGCCTCAATCTTTTGCAATCAGTTGAAAAAAACTTGGGAGAATGGCCGGAAGGGATGGTTTCCAAAGTAGCTATTGATCCAGAGAATCAATGTGGTGTCCTCCTGGAATTATCGCAGGAATATTGATCCCAAAACTCAGCTGATGTTTGAACATAGAACATAGAACATTTCAGCGCTGAACAGGCCCTTCGGCCTTCGATGTTGCGCCGACCAATTAAGAAAAAGCAATGACCCTCCAAACTAAACCATTCCCTTTTCGTCCATAAACTTATCTACTAACCTCTTAAACGCCACCAAACTTGGCGCATCTACAACTGTAATCCCGCAGATGGCGGAATTTGAATTCGATTGAGAGATATCTGGGACTGTTGTCGGACAAACCCATCCAGTGTCCCCTTTGGGGGAGGAAATCTGCCCTCCTTCCCCCGGCCTGGCCTGCGTGTGACTCCAAAAGAGCCGCACAGCCCAATCGCTGAGTCTCAGCGAGCCCTCCCAGGGGATGGGGAATGAATGCTGGACCGGGCCCGCGTGTACCCCTGGAATGAAGAAATATTTTGCTGGGATCGTGTGCTGCGAGGGGGTGACAAATGGGTGCGGGAAGATCGAGGAATCATCGCAGCGACAGATCGTTGAAGGTTGCGTTACTCATGACGCTCCCTGCAAAATATGGACAGTGTATTGAAGACATGCAAGACTGCTCAATCATTCCTACGTGACTTGCCTCGTAGAACGTAGAACATTCCAGCGCAGTACAGGCCCTTCGGCCCTCGATGTTGTGCCGACCAATGGAACCAATTTTATGCCCCTCTATCCTAAACTATTCCAATGTTATCCATGTGTCTATCCACTGACCATTTGAACGCCCTTAAAGTCCACAACTGCTGCAGGCAGGGCATTCCACGCCCTTCCTACCCTCTGGGTAAAGAACCCACCTCTAACATCCGTCCTATAACTACCCCCCCTTAATTTATGTCCCCTCGTGTTATCAATCTCCATCCGAGGAAAAAGGCTCTCACTATCCACCCTACCTAACCCTCTGATCATCTTATATGTCTCAATTAAGTCTCCTCTTAGCCGTCTTCTTTCTAATGAAAACAACCTCAAATCTCTCAGCCTTTCCTCATAAGACCTGCCCATCATACCAGGCAACATCCTGGTAAACCTCCTCTGTACCCTCTCCAATGCCTCCACATCTTTCTTATAATGTGGGGACCAGAACTGCACACAATACTCCAAGTGCGGCCGCACTAGAGTTTTGTACAGTTGCAACATGACCTCCCAGCTCCGAAATTCAATCCCCCTACCAATAAATGCTAACACACTATACACATTCTTAACAACCTTATCAACTTGAGGACCAACTTTCAGGGATCTATGCACCTCTACACCGAGATCTCTCTGCTCATCTACACGACTAAGAGTCCTACTGTTAGCTGTATATTCTTCACATTTATTATTCCTACCAAAGTGAACCACCTCACACTTTTCCGCATTAAACTCCATTTGCCACTTCTTGGCCCGGCTCTGCAACTTATCTGTGTCCCTCTGCAAACTGTAACATCCATCCTCACTGTCTCCGCAGAATATTACGCATCCGTTGGAAAAACAAAGCACAAGACACTAACTGTACAAGCACCAGACATTGCAACTGTACAAAACTCTAGTGCGGCCGCACTTGGAGTATTGTGTGCAGTTCTGGTCCCCACATTATAAGAAAGATGTGGAGGCATTGGAGAGGGTACAGAGGAGGTTTACCAGGATGTTGCCTGGTATGGAGGGCAGGTCTTATGAAGAGAGGCTGGGGGATTTGAGGTTGTTTTCGTTAGAAAGGAGGCGGCTAAGAGGGGACCTAATCGAAACATATAAGATGATTAGAGGTTTAGATAGGGTGGACAGTGATAGCCTTTTTCCTAGGATGGAGAAAGCTAGCACGAGGGGACATAGCTTTAAATTAAGGGGTGGTAGTTATAGGACGGATGTCAGAGGTAGGTTCTTTACCCAGAGGGTGGTAAGGGTATGGAATGCCCTGCCTGCTGCAGTTGTAGATGCGCCAAGTTTGGTGGCGTTTAAGAGGTTAGTAGATAGGTTTATGGACGAAAAGGGAATGGTTGAGGTTAGAGGGTCATTGCTTTTCCTTAATTGGTCAGCACAACATCGAGGGCCGAAGGGCCTGTTCTGCACTGTAATGTTCTATGTTCTCGACACTGAAGTTCTCTCTAGATCAAGTCTACCATTAGTCCACACACTGCTGATGAGAGCACAGACCCGGGGAGGGCGGTGGGCCGATTATGCCAGCCGTATGCCAGACAAACACATTCCCAAGCAGCCCCTTTTTTGGGGAACTCCCTGCTGGAAGACGCTGGCGTTGGCGGGCAGAAGAAACACAGGCCTCCCCTGGGCATAGACAGGACCACTGGCACAAAACCGCCCTCCCTGGCACTCTCTCGTCCGCAAAGCAAAGAACAACAAAGAACAAAACAGCACGGAAACAGGCCCTTCGGCCCAACGAGCCCGCGCCGCCACCCCAATGTTCCCACCCCTATCCATGATCCCTGTCCATGTTTATAGATCTGTGGATTAAAAACCGAATTTGAGACAATTTAGGGAGAATTTGTTCTGCCAATTAGCCTAAGAGCACATCTTCGGGGAGGAAACCGGAGCTCCCGGAGAAAAACCCACGCACGCACGGGGAGAATGCGCAAATTCCCCACACACAGACGCAGGCCCCAAATCCATGTATCCGCACAGCACAGCAATAGTCACCGAGCTGTCATGTTGCCCATCAAATGATCAAGCGTTGAGAAGCCCACGAAGCAGAGGTGTCTCACTGAGGCCCAACTCAAAGCGTCTGCTCAAAAGTCTGTGCGATACCCGCCAGGAAATTCTGCTGCGGATCTGCCCAACTTCGGCGGACACAACCGGCCCCAGAAATGGCGGCGAGGCCCTCATCGGTAGCGATGGACCAACAGCAGAAGGGGGGTCCAACATCGAGCTGGGCAAACGGGGTTGCCGTGTGGGAGAGCAGAAAACTGCCCATGGCTCATTGCCCAGCACCAAATCCAATGTAGCCTCACCTCTAGTTGGCCTATCTACATACTGAGTCAAAAAACCTTCCTGCACACTTTGTACAAAAACTGACCCCTCTAACAAGCTAGAGCTATAGCTATTCCAATCAATATTAGTAAAGTTAAAGTCCCCCATAACAATTACCCTATTACTTTCACTCCTGCCAGGATCGACTTGCAATCCTTTCCTCAACCTCTCTAGAACTTTTAGGAGGTCTATAAAAGACTCCAACAGGGTGACCTCTCCTCTCCTTGGTGTACGAAAAAAGTTGATTGCTGGTTAAGAAGAAAAAGGAGGCTTATGTCAGGATGAGGCTTGAAGGCTCAGTTAGTGCAATGGATAGCTATAGATTAGCCAGGAAGGAGGTAAAAAGTGAATTGAGGAGAGCTAAGAGGGGACACGAGAAGATGTTGGCTGATAGGATTAAGGAGAATCCTAAAGCTTTCTTTAGATATGTTAAGAATAGAAGATTGGTTAGGGCAAGATTAGGGCCAGTCATAGACAGCAGTGGGAAGTTGTGCGTGGAGCCTGAAGAGATTGGTGAGGCACTGAATAAATATTTCTCTTCGGTATTCACGCAGAGTGCTGGAAATGTAGCTATGGAGAACACTGAGGTACAGGGTTGCAAATTGGGAAGTATTGTAGTAGATAGGGAGGATGTGTTAGAAATTCTCGAGGGTTTGAAGTTGGATAAGTCCCCTGGGCCGGACGGGATTTACCCTAGGATTCTCTGGGAGGCAAGAGAGGAGATTGCAGAGCCTCTGGCTCTGATCTTCAGGTCCTCGTTGGTTACGGGTGTGGTTCCGGAGGACTGGAGGATAGCGAATGTGGTCCCATTGTTTAAGAAGGGGAAGAGAGACCTTCCTGGGAATTATAGGCCAGTGAGTCTTACTTCTGTTGTGGGCAAGGTATTGGAGAGAATTATTAGGGATAGGATTTATAGTTATTTAGAGAGAAATGAATTGATTGGGGATAGTCAGCATGGTTTCGTGAAGGGTAGGTCATGCCTTACTAACCTCATTGAGTTTTTTGAGAAAGTGACCAAAGAGGTGGATGGGGGTAAGGCGGTTGATGTAGTATATATGGACTTTAGTAAGGCGTTTGATAAGGTGGCCCATGGAAGACTTCTACAGAAAATGCAGATGTGTGGAATAGAGGGGGATTTAGCTAATTGGATTAGGAATTGGCTGGCAGATAGAAGACAGAGGGTGGTGGTTGATGGGAGATATTCATCGTGGAGTTCGGTGACGAGTGGTGTGCCTCAGGGGTCTGTTTTGGGGCCCCTGCTGTTTGTAATTTTTATAAATGATCTGGATGAGGGTATTGAGGGATGGATAAGTAAATTTGCAGATGATACTAAAGTCGGTGGAGTGGTAGATAGTGAAGAGGGGTGTTTTAGTTTACAGAGTGACTTGGACAAGTTGCAGAGCTGGGCCGAGAGGTGGCAAATGGAGTTTAATGTGGAAAAGTGTGAGGTAATGCACTTTGGCAGGAACATAAATGTGTAGAGTATAGGGCTAATGGTAGGGCTCTTAATAGTGTTGAGGAACAGAAGGATCTTGGTGTATGTGTCAATAGATCCCTGAAAGTAGGCAGTCAAGTGGATAAAGTTGTTAAGAAGGCATATGGAGTCTTAGCTTTTATTGGTAGGGGGATTGAATTTAGGAGCCGCAGCATCATGTTGCAACTGTACAAAACTCTAGTGCGGCCGCACTTGGAGTATTGTGTGCAGTTCTGGTCCCCACATTATAAGAAAGATGTGGAGGCATTGGAGAGGGTACAGAGGAGGTTTACCAGGATGTTGCCTGGTATGGAGGGCAGGTCCTATGAAGAGAGGCTGAAGGATTTGAGGTTGTTTTCGTTAGAAAGGAGGCGGCTAAGAGGGGACTTATCGAAACATATAAGATGATTAGAGGTTTAGATAGGGTGGACAGTGATAGCCTTTTTCCTAGGATGGAGAAAGCTAGCACGAGGGGACACAGCTTTAAATTAAGGGGTATGAGTTATAGGACGGATATCAGAGGTAGGTTCTTACTCAAAGAGTGATTAGGGAGTGGAATGCCCTGCCTGCAGCTGTTGTAGATGCGCCAAGTTTGGTGGCGTTTAAGAGGTTAATTGATAAGTATATGGAAGAGAAGGGAATGGTTTAGTTTGGAGGGGCATTGCTTTTTATTTTGGTCGGCGCAACATCGAAGGCCGAAGGGCCTGTTCTGCGCTGTAATGTTCTATGTTCTATGTTCTATTTTAGAAGCAGAGGAGATTGTTACCCCGTCAGTGAGGGATCTCACCCTGGCCGGCGACAACACCAGAGTGGGTCAGAATCGCAAACAGTGAGGAGACGGCGCTTAGGAATGAGATGGAGAATCCAGGGAACTGGTACGGTAACAATAATCTCTCCTCCAGTGCCAACACAATGAGGGAGATTGCCATCGATATCAGGAAGGAGAACCTGCCCCTGTCCACATCAACGGGGACAGAGTAGAAAGGATCGAGAGAGGTTCCAAGTTGTGAAGCTTAGGAGGATTGGCCATGCTAAATTTTCCCTCAGTGTCCAAAGATGTGTAGATTAGGGTGGATTGACCGTGCTAAATTGTCCCTTAGTGTCCAAAGATGTGAAGGTTAGGGTGGATTGGCCGTGCTAAATTTTCCCTCAGTGTCCAAAGATGTTTAGGTTAGGGTGGATTGGCCGTGCTAAATTGTCCCTTAGTGTCCAAAGATGTGTAGGTTAGGGTGGATTGGCCGTGCTAAATTGTCCCTTAGTGTCCAAAGATGTGTAGGTTAGGGTGGATTGGCCGTGCTAAATTGTCCCTTAGTGTCCAAAGATGTGCAGGTTAGGGTGGATTGGCTGTGATAAATTGTCCCTTAGTGTCCAAAGATGTGTAGGTTAGGGTGGATTGGTCGGCCAAATGTAAGTTGGGATTGGGTCTGTCAGAGGGTTGGTGCATACTCAACGGGCAGAATGGCCTCCTTGTGCACAGTAGAGATTCCAGTCCTTGTTTCTGCTGAGACAGAGAAATTTCCATTTCCGGAAATCATCCTGAGACTCAGAGAGTCTTTTGAAGTTCAGGCAGTCTGTGTCTCATCTTGAAGTTACACATTGTTGGTTGAAGCTGTGCAGACAGAGTGCCGATCCATCAGTACAGAGATCATTCTGAGGTTACAGACACAAGATTCTCTGTTCAGAGAGTGTGTAAAAGGTCAGGTAGTGTGTGTGTGTGTGTGTCACTGTCGACCTGACTCACACAGTGCAGAGGGAGCGCCGCACTGTGGGAGGGTCAGTGCAGAGGGAGCGCCGCACTGCGGGAGGGTCAATGCTGAGGGAGTGCCGCACTGCGGGAGGGTCAGTGCTGAGGGAGCGCCGCACTGTGGGAGGGTCAGTGCTGAGGGAGAGCTCGCACTGCGGGAGGGTCAGTGCTGAGGGAGCGCCGCACTGTGGGAGGGTCGGTGCTGAGGGAGCGCCGCACTGCGGGGAGGCGGTGCTGAGGGAGCGCCGCACTGCTGGGGGGGGGAGGGGTCGGTGCGAGGGAGCCCGCACGCGGGAGGGTCGGTGCTGAGGGAGCGCCGCACTGTGGGAGGGTCGGTGCTGAGGGAGCGCCGCACTGCGGGAGGGTCGGTGCTGAGGGAGCGCCGCACTGCGGGAGGGTCGGTGCTGAGGGAGCGCCGCACTGCGGGAGGGTCGGTGCTGAGGGAGCGCCGCACTGCGGGAGGGTCGGTGCTGAGGGAGCGCCGCACTGCGGGAGGGTCGGTGCTGAGGGAGCGCCGCACTGGGGGAGGGTCGGTGCTGAGGGAGCGCCGCACTGCGGGAGGGTCGGTGCTGAGGGAGCGCCGCACTGCGGGAGGGTCAGTGCTGAGGGAGCGCCGCACTGCGGGAGGGTCGGTGCTGAGGGAGCGCCGCACTGTGGGAGGGTCGGTGCTGAGGGAGCGCCGCACTGTGGAGAGGGTCAGTGCTGAGGGAGCGCCGCACTGCGGAGGGTCAGTGCTGAGGGAGCGCCCGCACTGGGGAGGGGTTAGTGCTGAGGGGAGAGCGCACTGCGGGAGGGTCGGTGCTGAGGGAGCACCGCACTGCAGGAGGGTCGGTGCTGAGGGAGCGCCGCACTGCGAGAGGGGTCATTGATTTCAGGAAGGAGAACATGCCCCTGTCTACATCAATGGGGACAAAGTAGAAAAGGATCGAGAGAGCTTCAAGGAGTCCAGATCACCCACACCCTGTCCTGGTCCCACCCCACGCCGACACTATCGTTAAGAAAGCCCCACCAACGCCTCTATTCTCTCAGGACACTAAGGACATTTGACATGACCGCTACAGACTCTCACCAACTTTTACAGACGCCCCACGTAGAAAGCATCCTGTCCCGGATGTATCCCAGCTCGGTCTGGGCTCCTGCTCTGCCCCAAGACCCGCCAGGAACTACAAAAGGTTGGAGAATGTAGCCCCGAATCCCATCACGCAAACCCCAGCCTCCCGTCCATCGACTCTGTCTACACTTCCCGCTGCCTCGGGGGGAAAAGCAGCCGGTATAATTAAGGACCCCCCCCCCACACACACACCCCGGACATTCTCTCTCCCACCTTCTTCCGTCGGGGAAAAAGGTACAAAAGTCTGAGGTCCCGTTACCGACCGACTCGAGAACAGCTTCTTCCCTGCTGCTGTCAGACTTTTGAATGGACCCTACCTCGCATTAAGCTGATCTTTCTCTGCACCCCTCGCTGTGACTGTAACACTACATTCTGCACCCTCTCCTTTCCTTCTCTGTGAACGGTATGCTTTGTCTGTGCAGCGCGCGAGAAACAATTTTCACTGTATCCCGATACACGTGACAATAATAAATCAAATCAAGATTCTAGCGCTTTGTGGTGCAGAGGGATCTGGGTGCCCTAGTGTACAAATCAAGAAATCACCTCCTGACTCCCCAAAGCCGTGCCCCCACCATCTATAAGTGTTGGAACATTCCCCTGGAACGGATGAAGCTCCAACAACACGCAAAAAGGCTCCTCATCGTCCAAGGCAAAGTCACATCGACAAGCGTCCACTCTCTCCATCCCCGGCACTCAGTGTGCGCCATCTACAAGAAGCAACTCAGCGAGGATCCTTAGACAGCATCTTCCCGAACCCAGAAGGGCGAGGGTAGCAGATACACGGGAACACCACCACCCACAAATCTCCCTCCGAGCCACTCACTCGGAAATATATCGAACCTTTCCTTTGCCGGGTCAAAATCCTGGAATTCCCTCCCTTGTGCGTCAACCCCACAGCAGGTGGACTGCGGTGATTCGAGAGGACAGCTTCTTCTCAAGGGGCACCTAGAGATGGGCAATAAATACTGACCCAGCCAGAGACACACACATGTCCCACAAATGAATGTTTTTTAAAGCGTGTTGGTGTATTGTGTGCAGTACTGGCCTTCGTATTTAAGAACGTATATCAACTAAGAAGACAAGATAGAATTTTGTCTCTCATCACTAGGAGAATGGAGTTTAAAGACAGTGGGGTTATAGAACATAGAACATTACAGCACAGAACAGGCCCTTCGGCCTTCGATGTTGCGCCGACCAATTAAGAAAAAGCAATGACCCTCCAAACTAAACCATTCCCTTCTCTTCCATAAACTTATCAACTAACCTCTTAAATGCCACCAAACTTGGCTCATCTACAACTGCTGCAGGCAGGGCATTCCACTCCCGAACCACCCTTTGGGTAAAGAACCTACCTCTGATATCCGTCCTATAACTATCACCCCTTAATTTAAAGTTGTGGCCCCTCGTGCTAGCTTTCTCCATCCTAGGAAAAAGGCTATCACTGTCCACCCTATCTAAACCTCTAATCATCTTATATGTTTCGATCAGGTCCCCGCTTAGCCTCCTCCTTTCTAACGAAAACAACCTCAAATCCCTCAGCCTCTCCTCATAAGACCTGCCCTCCATACCAGGCAACATCCTGGTAAAGCTCCTCTGTACCCTCTCCAATGCCTCCACATCTTTCTTATAATGTGGGGACCAGAACAAAGAACAAAGAGCAACACAGCGCGGGAAAGAGGCTCTTCGGCCCAACGAGCCCACGCCGCCATCGTAACATCTTAATGATATATCCTTGACTTTAGGCTATGCCTATTGTGGAAGATTCCCATATAGGGACAAGTGCGGCCGCACTAGAGTTTTGTACAGTTGCAACATGACGTTGCGGCTCCGAAATTCAATTCCCCTACCAATAAAAGCTAAGACTCCGTATGCCTTCTTAACAACCTTATCGACTTGACTGCCTACTTTCAGGGATCTATGCACAAATACACCAAGATCCCTCTGTTCTTCAACACTATTAAGAACCCTACCATTAGCCCTATACTCTACACATTTATTATTCCTGCCAGAGTGAATTACCTCACACTTTTCCACATTAAAAACTATGTTGCAAAACCTTTTATATCGGACCCCGGTCAGCCCCCACTTGTGCTCCGTTCTGGTCGCCTCATTACAGGAAGGATGTGGGAGCTATTACAGAATAACAAATGTGTAGAGGATAGGGCTAATGGTAGGACTCTTAATAGTGTTGATGAACAGAGGGATCTTGGTGTATATGTGCATAGATCCCTGAAAGTTGGCAATCAAGTCGATAAGGTTGTTAAGAAGGCATACGGAGTCTTAGCTTTTATTGGTAGGGGGATTGAACTTCGGAGCCGCAACGTCATTTTGCAACTGTACAAAACTCTAGTGCGGCAACACTTGGAGTATTGTGTACAGTTCTGGTCCCCGCATTATAAGAAAGATGTGGAGGCATTGGAGAGGGTACAGAGGAGGTTTACCAGGATGTTGCCTGGTATGGAGGGCAGGTCTTATGAAGAGAGGCTGAGGGATTTGAGGTTGGTTTCGTTAGAAAGAAGGTGGCTAAGAGGAGACCTTATTGAAACATATAAGATGATTAGAGGTTTAGATAGGGTGGACAGTGATAGCCTTTTTCCTAGGATGGAGAAAGCTAGCACGAGGGGACACAGCTTTAAATTAAGGGGTGATAGTTATAGGACGGATATCAGAGGTAGGTTCTTTACCCAAAGAGTGGTTCGGGAGTGGAATGCCCTGCCTGCGGCAGTTGTAGATGCGCCAAGTTTGGTGGCGTTTAAGAGGCTAGTTGATAAGTATATGGAAGAGAAGGGAATGGTTTAGTTTGGAGGGGCATTGCTTTTTATATCGGTCGGCACAATATCGAAGGCCGAAGGGCCTGTTCTGCGCTGTAATGTTCTATGTTCTATGAAAATCCCCCCAGTCCCGTCGGGGTTACACTGAGGGAGAATTTAGCCCGGCCCAATCCACCCCAACCCGCACCTCTTTCGGACTGTGGGGGTGGGTGGGGGGGGGGAAACCGGAGCCCCCGGAGGAAACCCACGCAGACACGGGGAGAATGTGCAGTCTCCGCGCAGACGGGGACCCGAGCCGGGAATCGAACCTGGGGTCCCTGGCACTGTGAGGCAGCAGCGCTAACCTCACTGTGTCGCCATGAAGGAGCTTGGACACGATATTTCTTGTTCTGGGAAGAATCTAGAAGTGTAAATATAAACTTTAAAACAGAGATGAGGAGCAAGGTTTTCTGTCAGAGGTTCTCTCTCTCCCTCTCTCTCTCTCTCTGTCTCTCTATCTCTCTCTCTCTGTCTCTCTCTCTCTCTCTCTCTCTCTCTCTGTCTCTCTCTCCTCTCTCTCTGTTCTCCTCTCTCTCTCTCGTCTGTCTGCTCCTCTCTCTCTCTCTCTCTGTCTCTCTCTCTCTGTCTCTCTCTCTCTCTCTCTCTCTCTCTCTCACTCTCTCTCTCTCTCTCTCTCTCTGTCTCTCTCTCCTCTCTTCTCTCCTCTCTGCTCTCTCTTCTGTCTCTCTCCTTTCTCTCTCTCTCTCTCTCTCTCTCTCTCTCTCTCTCTCTCTCTCTCTCTCTCTCTCTCTCTCTCTCTCTCTCTCTCTCTCTCTCTCTCTCTCTCTCTCTCTCTCTCTCTCTCTCTCTCTCTCTCTCTCTGTCTCTCTCTCTCTCTCTGCCCTCTCTATCCCTCAATTTTCTCTCTCTCTGCCCTCTCTATCTCTCTATTTTCTCTCTCTCCACCCTCTCTATCTCTGTCTCTCTCTCTCTATTTCTCAAGCTCTAAACCCTGGAGCACTCAGGTGAGGGATGAGAGTTCTGTCGAAGCGATGCGGAAGGAGTTTTTGAATTCTCAGGAGGCAGGGTGGCCGGGGGTGGGGTGGTGGTTCAGGGCTGGAGTGGGGGAGCTCGGGGATGGGTGTGGCAATTGCTGGCATTCTCAACTTGGCAACTGGAGCCTCGCGGAACAGGGAAACAGGGAGGGAGGAAGAGAGAGAGAGAGAGAGACGCGAAATGGGATCAGGTACTCCCCTCCGGAGTGAGTGCAGGTAATCACCGCGGGCTGGCTCACAGTCAGGAATTGACAAGGAATTCCTCCTCCGGCAAACCAGCTTCAGAATGGAAAGTAAGATATATCAAAATTCGGAGAATCCCAGAGACTGGGGAATTCCACTCGCACAAGATACAGTCATCACTCCCCAGATATACAGTCTACCTAATGTACTGTGATACCCGGTCCCAGAGGGGGGAAAGGACAGTGTATCTAACGCACTGTGATACCCAGAGTGGGGAAAGGACAGTGTATCTAACGCACTGTGATACCCGGTCCCAGAGGGGGGAAAGGACAGTGTATCTAACGCACTGTGATACCCGGTCCGAAAGGACAGTGTATCTAACGCACTGTGATACCCGGTCCCAGAGGGGGGAAAGGACAGTGTATCTAACGCACTGTGATACCCGGTCCCAGAGGGGGGAAAGGACAGTGTATCTAACGCACTGTGATACCCAGTCCCAGAGGGGGGAAAGGACAGTGTATCTAACGCACTGTGATACCCAGAGGGGGGAAAGGACAGTGTATCTAACGCACTGTGATACCCAGAGAGGGGGAAAGGACAGTGTATCTAACGCACTGTGATACCCAGAGGGGGGAAAGGACAGTGTATCTAACGCACTGTGATACCCGGTCCCAGAGTGGGGAAAGGACAGTGTATCTAACGCACTGTGATACCCAGAGGGGGGAAAGGACAGTGTATCTAACGCACTGTGATACCCGGTCCCAGAGGGGGGAAAGGACAGTGTATCTAACGCACTGTGATACCCGGTCCCAGAGGGGGGAAAGGACAGTGTATCTAACGCACTGTGATACCCGGTCCAGAGGGGGAAAGGACAGTGTATCTAACGCACTGTGATATCCCAGAGGGGGAAAGGACAGTGTATCTAACGCACTGTGATACCCGGTCCCAGAAGGGGGAAAGGACAGTGTATCTAACGCACTGTGATACCCGGTCCCAGAGAGGGGGAAAGGACAGTGTATCTAACGCACTGTGATACCCGGTCCCAGAGGGGGGAAAGGACAGTGTATCTAACGCACTGTGATACCCAGAGAGGGGGAAAGGACAGTGTATCTAACGCACTGTGATACCCGGTCCCAGAGTGGGGAAAGGACAGTGTATCTAACGCACTGTGATACCCGGTCCCAGAGGGGGGAAAGGACAGTGTATCTAACGCACTGTGATACCCGGTCCCAGAGTGGGGAAAGGACAGTGTATCTAACGCACTGTGATACCCAGAGGGGGGAAAGGACAGTGTATCTAACGCACTGTGATACCCGGTCCCAGAGGGGGGAAAGGACAGTGTATCTAACGCACTGTGATACCCGGTCCCAGAGGGGGAAAGGACAGTGTATCTAACGCACTGTGATACCCGGTCCCAGAGGGGGAAAGGACAGTGTATCTAACGCACTGTGATACCCGGTCCCAGAGGGGGGAAAGGACAGTGTATCTAACGCACTGTGATACCCGGTCCCAGAGGGGGGAAAGGACAGTGTATCTAACGCACTGTGATACCCGGTCCCAGAGGGGGGAAAGGACAGTGTATCTAACGCACTGTGATACCCAGAGGGGGGAAAGGACAGTGTATCTAACGCACTGTGATACCCAGAGGGGGAAAGGACAGTGTATCTAACGCACTGTGATACCCAGAGGGGGGAAAGGACAGTGTATCTAACGCACTGTGAACCCCAGAGGGGGGAAAGGACAGTGTATCTAACGCACTGTGATACCCTCCCAGAGGGGGAAAGACAGTGATCTAACGCACTGTGATACCCGTCAGAGGGGGAAAGGACAGTGTATCTAACGCACTGTGATACCGGTCCCAGAGGGGGGAAAGGACAGTGTATCTAACGCACTGTGATACCCAGAGGGGGAAAGGACAGTGTATCTAACGCACTGTGATACCCAGTCCCAGAGAGGGGAAAGGACAGTGTATCTAACGCACTGTGATACCCGTCCCAGAGGGGGGAAAGGACAGTGTATCTAACGCACTGTGATACCCGGTCCCAGAGTTGGGGAAAGGACAGTTTGTGGGCACTGCCCTCATCTACCCTCTTGGTTCCCCCTTCAAAAAACTCGATTAAATTTGTGAGACATGACTTTCCACTCACAAAGCCATGCTGGCTGTCCCTAAATCAATCCTTGTGTCTCTACATGCCTGCAGCTTCTGTCTGTCTCAGTATCCTCTAACTAACAGTAGTGTGGCTCACTGGCCTGTAATTCGTGGGGTTTACACAAAGGCACAACATTCGCCACCCTCGCATCTTCAGGCACCTCACCCGTGACTATCGAAAAGTGTGAGGTAATTCACTTTGGCAGGAATAATAAATGTGTAGAGTATAGGGCTAATGGTCGGATTCTTAATAGTGTTGATGAACAGAGGGATCTTGGTGTGTATGTGCATAGATCCCTGAAAGTAGGCAATCAAGTCGATAAGGTTGTTTAGAAGGCATACGGAGTCTTAGCTTTTATTGGTAGGGGGATTGAATTTCGGAGCCGCAACCTCATGTTGCAACTGTACAAAACGCTAGTGCGGCCGCACTTGGAGTATTGTGTGCAGTTCTGGTCCCCACATTATAAGAAAGATGTGGAGGCATTGGAGAGGGTACAGAGGAGGTTTACCAGGATGTTGCCTGGTATGGAGGGCAGGTCTTATGAAGAGAGGCTGAGGGATTTGAGGTTGTTTTCGTTAGAAAGGAGGCGGCTAAGAGGGGACCTTATTGAAACATATAAGATGATTAGAAGTTTAGATAGGGTGGACAGTGATAGCCTTTTTCCTAGGATGGAGAAAGCTAGCATGAGGGGACACAGCTTTAAATTAAGGGGTGATGGTTATAGGACGGATATCAGAGGTAGGTTCTTTACCCAAAGGGTGGTAAGGGTATGGAATGCCCTGCCTGCAGCAGTTGTAGATGCGCCAAGTTTGGTGGCGTTTAAGAGGTTAGTAGATAAGTATATGGAAGAGAAGGGAATGGTTTAGGTTAGGGGCATTTTTAGGTGTCCAGATTGCTAACAACCTGTCCTGGTCCCCCCACTCCACGCCGACTCTATATTTTTAAGAAAACCCCATCTACTTTCTCAGAAGACTAAGGAAATTTGACATGTCCGCTACAGACTCTCCCCAACTTTTACAGATGCCCCATAGAAAGCATCCTTTCTGGGTTGTATCACAGCTCGGTCTGGGCTCCTGCTCTGCTCCAAGACCCACAAGGAACTACAAAAGGCTGGTGAATGTAGCCCCAATCCCATCACGCAAACCCCAGCCTCCCAACCATCGACTCCATCTACACTTCCCGCTGCCTCGGGGGAAAAGCAGCCGACAAAGGGCACCCATATTTTAGCTGGGAGGTTAGCTGGAGTGTTTCGGCAGGGTTTAAACTAATATGGAGGGGGGGGGGGGGGGGGAGATAGAGGGAACTGGGAGTGGGAGAGAGACTGGTGACAGGGTAACTCCGGAGAGTAGGAGGGAGGATCAGAGAGTGCCTGAGGGCCTTCAGTGCATGTGTTTTAATGCGAGGAGTGTGAGTGGCAAAACAGATGAACTTAAGGCAATAATGTTCGAGAGGAAATTAGAAGTGGTGGCGGTGACTGAGACGTGGCTAAAGGAAGGGCAGGACTGGCAATTGAATATTCCGGGGTATAAGTGTTTTAGGCATGATAGAGGTGGTTTGAGGAGAGGAGGGGGAGTGGCGTAATTAGTTAAGGATCACATCATAGCAGTGCAGAGGGAGGGTGGTATGGCTGAGTTAGGAATTGAGTCGCTATGGGTGGAGTTGAGGAATAGGAAGGGAGAGGTTACTATGTTGGGTGTGTGCTACAGACCGCCCAACAGCCCGCGGGCCGTGGAAGAAGGGATAGAACATAGAACATAGAACATAGAACATTACAGCACAGAACAGGCCCTTCGGCCTTCGATGTTGTGCCGACCAAAATAAAAAAGCAATGCCCCTCAAACTAAACCATTCCCTTCTCTTCCATGTACTTATCAATTAACCTCTTAAACGCCACCAAACTTGGCGCATCTACAACAGCTGCAGGCAGGGCATTCCACTCCCTAATCACTCTTTGAGTAAAGAACCTACCTCTGATATCCGTCCTATAACTCATACCCCTTAATTTAAAGCTGTGTCCCCTCGTGCTAGCTTTCTCCATCCTAGGAAAAAGGCTATCACTGTCCACCCTATCTAAACCTCTAATCATCTTATATGCTTCAATAAGATCCCCTCTTAGCCGCCTCCTTTCTAACGAAAACAACCTCAAATCCTTCAACCTCTCTTCATAGGACCTGCCCTCCATACCAGGCAACATCCTGGTAAACCTCCTCTGTACCCTCTCCAATGCCTCCACATCTTTCTTATAATGTGGCGACCAGAACTGCACACAATACTCCAAGTGCGGCCGCACTAGAGTTTTGTACAGCTGCAACATGATGCTGCGGCTCCTAAATTCAATCCCCCTACCAATAAAAGCTAAGACTCCATATGCCTTCTTAACAACTTTATCCACTTGACTGCCTACTTTCAGGGATCTATTGACACATACACCAAGATCCTTCTGTTCCTCAACACTATAAGAGCCCTACCATTAGCCCTATACTCTACACATTTATTGTTCCTGCCAAAGTGCATTACCTCACACTTTTCCACATTAAACTCCATTTGCCACCTCTCGGCCCAGCTCTGCAACTTGTCCAAGTCACTCTGTAAACTATAACACCCCTCTTCACTATCTACCACTCCACCAACTTTAGTGTCATCTGCAAATTTACTAATCCATCCCTCAATACCCTCATCCAGATCATTTATAAAAATTACAAACAGCAGGGGCCCCAAAACAGACCCCTGAGGCACACCACTTGTCACCGAACTCCACGATGAATATCTCCCATCAACCACCACCCTCTGTCTTCTATCTGCCAGCCAATTCCTAACCCAATTAGCTAAATCACCCTCTATTCCACACATCTGCATTTTCTGTAGAAGTCTTCCATGGGCCACCTTATCAAACGCCTTACTAAAGTCCATATATACTACATCAACCGCCTTACCCCCATCCACCTCTCTGGTCACTTTCTCAAAAAACTCAATGATATGATATGCAGGGACATTTTAGATAAGTGTAGAAAGAATAGGGTAGTTGTAATGGGAGATTTCAATTTCCCTGGGGTAGATTGGAAGGTGCCGAGAGCGGAAGGTGCGGACGGGGAGGAATTTGTACAGTGTGTTTTAGAAGGGTCCTTGGAGCAGTATGTGGATAGCCCGACTAGAGAGGGGGCTATACTGGATCTGGTTCTGGGGAATGAGCCAGGGCAGGTGGTTGACGTTGTAGTAGGACAGCATGTGTCTAATAGTGACCACAACTCTGTCTGCTTTAGGATATTAATGGAAAAAGATGAAGCCTGCCCTAAGGGGATGGTGTTAAACTGGGGGAGGGCTGGATATAGCCAGATTAGGCAGGATCTTAGGGATACCGACTGGGATAAGCTGTTCGAGGGTAGGTCGACGCTGCACGTGCGGGAGTCTTTCAAGGGAAAACTAAAATTTTTGCAGGAAAGACACGTGCCGGTAAGGAGAAAGGATGGGAAAGGTAGGATTAGAGAACCGTGGGTTACTAGGGATGTTGAGGATTTGGTCAGGAAGAAGCGGGAGGCGTACGTTAGATCCAGGCAATTGGGGACAGAGACAGCGCTGGAAAAATATAGAGAGTGTAGACTGGATCTTAAAAGGTGTGTCAGAAAGGCAAAAAGGGGCCACGAAATGGCTTTGGCAGGTAGGATTAAGGAAAATCCTAAGGCATTTTACTCCTATGTAAGGAGCAAAAGGATGGTTAGAGGGAAGATTGGACCTTCAGGGACAGAGGAGGGGAACTATGCTTAGAGCCTGAGGGAATGGGGGAGATCCTGAATGAATACTTTGCATCGGTATTCACGCAGGAGAGGGGCCTGATGTCTGATGCCGGCTTTGAGGAATTTGAGGACCCGTTAAAGGAAATAATCATTACGAGGGACGAAGTGTTGGGGCTTTTAGGTAGAATAAAGACTTATAAAGCTCCGGGGCCTGATGGTATTTATCCCAGGCTGCTATGGGAGGTGAGAGATGACATTGCTGGGCCTCTGACGCAAATCTTTGCCTCTTCTTTGGACACAGGAGAGGTCCCAGAGGACTGGAGGATTGCAAATGTAGTACCGTTGTTTAAAAAGGGTCAGAGGGATAACCCAGGGAACTATAGGCCGGTGAGCTTGACTTCAGTTATAGGTAAGCTAATGGAGAGGATTCTCAGGGACAGGATGTATGAGCATCTGGAGCACTGCGATCTGATCAGGGATACGCAGCATGGCTTCGTCAAGGGGAGGTCGTGCCTTACGAATCTAGCGGAATTTTTTGAAGAAGTGACAAAAACGGTGGATGAAGGACAGGCCGTTGATGTCGTCTACATGGATTTCAGTAAGGCGTTTGACAAGGTTCCCCATGGTAGGCTGATAGAAAAGGTGAAGGCGCATGGTATACAGGGCCAGGTATGTAGATGGGTTGAGAACTGGCTTGGGAGGAGGAGACAGCGGGTAGTAGTGGAAGGCTCTTTTTCCAACTGGAGGTCAGTCACTAGTGGTGTGCCACAGGGCTCTGTACTAGGACCTCTTCTATTTGTGATTTATATAAATGATTTGGAAGAGGGGGTAGGTGGTGAGATCAGCAAATTTGCTGATGACACTAAGATACTTGGATTGGCGGGGACTGAGGAGCAGTGCCAGGCAATACAACAGGACATAGATAGGCTGGTAGATTGGGCAGATAGATGGCAAATGGAATTTAATCCGGATAAATGCGAGGTGATGCATTTTGGCCGGAATAATGTAGAGGGGAGTTATAGGATAAAAGGTAAAACTATCCGGAGTATAGAGACGCAGAGAGACCTGGGGGTGCAGGTTCACAAGTCTCTGAAGGTGTCAGTACAGGTGGAGAAAGTGATAAAGAAAGCGTATGGTATGTTAGCCTTCATAGGAAGGGGTATAGAATACAAGAGTAGGAGTTTGATGTTGCAAGTGTATAGAACGTTGGTTAGGCCTCACTTGGAGTACTGCGTCCAGTTCTGGTCGCCGTACTACCGGAAGGATGTGGAGTCCCTGGAGAGAGTGCAGAGGAGATTTACCAGGATGCTGCCTGGTATGGAAGGGCTGTCTTACGAGGAAAGATTGAACGCACTGGGGTTGTTTTCCCTTGAAAGACGTCGGCTGAGAGGGGATCTATTAGAGGTATATAAGATTATGAGGGGTATAGATAGAGTAAATGGTGGTAAGCTTTTTCCACCATTAGAAATGGATAGAACGAGGGGTCACGGCCTTAGGGTGAGGGGGGCTATGTATAAGACGAATATTAGAGGGCAGTTTTTCACACAAAGGGTAGTGGGGGTGTGGAATGCACTGCCGAGTAAGGTGGTGGGAGCAGGCACACCAGGGTTGTTTAAGGGTCTCTTGGACAGCCACATGAGCGGTCTGCAGATAGAGGGATATAGCAGGACTGTTTGAATATCGGGAGGACCAAATAGTAGTAGACTATCTTTTAGTTTCGTCTCCGGAATGTCTTAGTTTGTTTTTTTAGCAAGTTTAATTAAGTCTTATTGTTTCCACAGGCAATTCGGTCCACCCTGTTGACCAACAAGGTGCATGCATTCGGCAGGTCGTGCGAGAGCTGCTCTTGGAGGTTACTTCAGGAGTGGCCTAGTGCTTCATGTCGTTAGTGTATGCTTAAACTGGACCATCAGATGGGCAACATGACAGCTCAGAGACTATCGCTGTTGCTGTGCAGACACATGGATTTGGGCCTGTGTCTGCGGGAGTTTGCGCGTTCTCCCCGTGGTTGCGTGGGTTTTCTCCCGGTGCTCCGGTTTCCTCCCACATCCCAAAAATGTGCTCTTAGGCTGATTGGGTAACAAATTGTCCCTATATTGGTCCCTATATGGGAATCTTCCACAATAGGCATAGCCTAAAGACAAGGATATGTCATTAAGACGTTACGACGGCGGCGTGGGCTCGTTGGGCCGAAGGGCCTCTTTCCCGTGCTGTGTTGCTCTTTGTTCTTTGTTCTTTGACATAACTAAGGACCCCCCTCCCAATGCACCCCAGACATTCTCTCTCTCATCTTCGTCCATTGAGAAAATGATATAAAAGTCTGAGGTCCCGTTACCGACTGACTCAAGAACAGCTTCGTCCCTGCTGCTGTCGGACTTTTGAATGGACCCGACCTCGCATTAAGCTGATATTTCTCTACACCCCTATCTATGATCTATGATCTATGATCTATTCCTGCCTACACCCTGGTGTAGGCAGGAATAACAAATGTGTAGAGTATAGGGCTAATGGTAGGACTCTTAATAGTCTTGAAGAACAGAGGGATCTTGGTGTATATGTGCATAGATCCCTGAAAGTTGGCAATCAAGTCGATAAGGTTGTTAAGAAGGCATACGGAGTCTTAGCTTTTATTAGTAGGGGGATTGAATTTCGGAGCCGCAACATCATGTTGCAACTGTACAAAACTCTAGTGCGGCCGCACTTGGAGTATTGTGTACAGTTCTGGTCCCCACATTATAAGAAAGATGTGGAGGCATTGGAGAGGGTACAGAGAGGGTACTCACCACCCTCTGGGTGAAAAAATTGCCCCCTCCGGATCCTTTCCCCTCTCACCTTAAACCTACACCCTCTAAGTTTTAGACTCCCTGACCTTTGGGGGAAAAGATATTGACTCTCTCGCTGATCTGTGCCCCCTCATTATTTTATAGACCTCTATAAGATCACCCCTCCAGAGAAAAAAGTCCCAGTCTATCCCAGCCTCTCCTCAATCCATCAAATCCCCGGGAGCATCCGAGTAAATCTTTTCCGCCCTCTTTCTAGTTTAATAATATCCTTTCTATAATCGGGTGACCCAGAACTGTACACGGTATTTCCAAGTGTGGGCCTGACCAATGTCTTGTACAACTTCAACAAGACCGTCCCCGACTCCAATGTTCTGAGCGATGAAACCAAGCATTGCCGAATGTCTTCTTCCCCGCTCTGTCACAAGGAGCTATGAGGTTTACCAGGATGTTGCCTGGTATGGAGGGCAGGTCTTATGAAGAGAGGCTGAGGGATTTGAGGTTGTTTTTGTTAGAAAGGAGGCGGCTAAGAGGGGACCTAATTGAAACATATAAGATGATTAGAGGTTTAGATAGGGTGGACAGTGATAGCCTTTTTCCTAGGATGGAGAAAGCTAGCACGAGGGGACACAGCTTTAAATTAAGGGGTGATAGTTATAGGGCGGATATCAGAGGTAGGTTCTTTACCCAGAGGGTGGTTCGGGAGTGGAATGCCCTGCCTGCAGCTGTTGTAGATGTGCCAAGTTTGGTGGCGTTTGAGAGGTTAGTAGATAAGTTTATGGATGAAAAGTGAATGGTTTAGGTTAGAGGGTCATTGCTTGTTCCTAATTGGTCGGCGCAACATCGAAGGCCGAAGAGCCTGTTCTGCGCTGTAATGTTCTATGTTCAATGCTCTATGAGGAGCTGGGGCTGTACTCATTGGAATTCAAAGGAATGAAGAGAGATGGAGTTTAATTGAGATAAACGCGAGGTGATGGATTTTGGTCGATTGAACCAGGGCCGGACTTACTCAGTTAATGGTTGGGGGGAGAGTTACAGAACAGAGAGATCTCGGGGGGACAGGTTCATAGCTCCTTGTGGACAGAGCGGGGAAGAAGACATTCGGCAATGCTTGGTTTCATCGCTCAGAACATTGGAGTCGGGGACGGTCTTGTTGAAGTTGTATAAGACATTGGTCAGGCCCACACTTGGAAATACCGTGTACAGTTCTGGTCACCCGATTATAGAAAGGATATTATTAAACTAGAAAGAGAGCGGAAAAGATTTACTCAGATGCTACCGGGGACTTGATGGATTGAGGAGAGGCTGGGATAGACTGGGACTTTTTTCTCTGGAGGGGTGATCTTATAGAGGTCTATAAAATAATGAGGGGGCACAGATCAGCGAGAGAGTCAATATCTTTTCCCCCAAAGGTCGGGGAGTCTAAAACTAGAGGGTGTAGGTTTAAGGTGAGAGGGGAGAAGGTCCAGAGGGGTAATTATTTTCACCCAGAGGGTGGTGAGTGTCTGGAACGAGCTGCCAGAGGCAGTAGCAGAGGGGGGTACAATTTAAAAAGCATTTAGACAGTTACGTGGGTGCGATGGGTATAGAGGGATATGGGGCAAATGTGGGCAATTGGGATTAGCTTAGACATTACAAGTTGGACAAGTTGGGCCGAAGGGCCTGTTTCCATGCTGTAAATCTTGATGACTCTATCTTCGAGAAACCAATAGATTATGAAGGGAATCGATAAGGAGGGGAGTTGGCGGGTGAAATTGGAAGTTGGGGGCATGGCCTCAAAATAAGGGGAGCAGGTTTAGAACTGAGTTGAGGAGGAACGTCTTCACGCCAAGGAATTGCCTGCCCAGTTGAGGCTCCCACGTTGAATGTTTTCGAGGCGAGGATAGATAGATTTCTTGAACAGTGAAGGAATTAAGGGGAGTGGGCGGGTCAGTGTAGCTGAGTCCACGAAAATGTCATCCATGATCTTATTGAACAGCAGAGCAGGCTGGAGAGGACAGATACTCCTGCTCCTAATTCCCAACCTGAAGTTGGTTGTATTTTTATACAGGAGAGGCAATTCAAAATCCACGGGTCAATAGAACATAGAACATAGAACATTACAGCACAGAACAGGCCCTTCGGCCTTCGATGTTGCACCGACCAATATAAAAACCAATGCCCCTCCAAACTAAACCATTCCCTTCTCTTCCATATACTTATCAACTAACCTCTTAAACGCCACCAAACTTGGAGCATCTACAACTGCTGCAGGCAGGGCATTCCACTCCCGAACCACCCTTTGGGTAAAGAACATACCTCTGATATCCGTCCTATAACTATCACCCCTTAATTTAAAGCTGTGTCCCCTCGTGCTAGCTTTCTCCATCCTAGGAAAAAGGCTATCACTGTCCACCTATCTAAACCTCTAATCATCTTATATGTTTCGATAAGGTCTCCTCTTAGCAGCCTCCTTTCTAACGAAAACAACCTCAAATCCCTCAGCCTCTCCTCATAAGACCTGCCCTCCATACCAGGCAACATCCTGGTAAACCTCCTCTGTACCCTCTCCAATGCATCCACATCTTTCTTATAATGTGGGGACCAGAACTGCACACAATACTCCAAGTGCGGCCGCACTAGAGTTTTGTACAGTTGCAACATGACGTTGCGGCTCCGAAATTCAATCCCCCTACCAATAAAAGCTAATTATGGACGCAGGAACGGAGACCAAAGGACAAAGAACAAAACAGCACGGGGGAAACAGGCCCTCCGGCCCAACGAGCCCGCGCCGCCACCCCGATGTTCCCACCTCTACCCGTGATCCCTGTCCATGTTTATAGATCTATGGGTTGAAAACCAAATTTGAGACAATTTTAGGGAGAATTTGTTTTGCCGATCAGCCGAAGAGCACATCTTCGGGAGGAAACCGGAGCCCCCGGAGAAAACCCACGCGAGCACGGGGAGAATGTGCAAACACAGACGCAGGCCCCAAATCCGTGTACCTGCACAGCACAGCGATAGTCACTGAGCTGTCGTGTTGCCCATCAAATGGTCCAAGTCAAGCGTACACTAACGACGTGAAGCACTAGGATACTCTCGAAAAAAATCCAAGAGAGATCAGGGCTCCTTCATTTTCACATCTTAAAGATTGAACCTGGGGCTCAGAATCTGTCAGTTCTGTCTACTGCTCCCCCATCCTGTACACACACGCACCCCGGATATTCTCTCTCCCACCTTCTTCCGTCGGGGAAGAAGATACAAAAGTCTGAGGTCCCGTTACCGACCGACTCGAGAACAGCTTCTTCCCTGCTGCTGTCAGACTCTTGAATGGACCCGACCTCGCATTGAGCCGATCTTTCTCTCCACCCCTCGCTGTGAGGAGAGACTGAATGAACTCGGGCTGTACTCATTGGAATTCAGAAGTATGAAGAGAGGTGGAGTTCAGTTTAGATAAATGCGAGGCAATGCATTTTGATGGGGGGGGGGGGGGGGACACAGCGGATGAGCACTGCTTCTTCACAGCTCCAGGATCCTGGTTCGATTCCGGCTCGGGTCACTGTCTGTGTGCACATTCTCCCCGTGTCCGCGTGGGTTTCCTCCAAAGACCGTGAGGATTAGGTTGATGACCGTGCTTAAATTTGCCCCTTAGTGTCCTGAGATGCCTAGTTAGAGGGATTGGCGGGTAAATGAACAGAATGGGGAGGGAGGGGTATAGAAAAACTGATTTAAAAATAGGATCATGAGCCTGGGAGTCCCTGGGAAGTGTGTAAATAGATAGAACATAGAACATAGAACAATACAGCACAGAACAGGCCCTCTCGGCCTTCGATGTTGTGCCGACCAATATAAAAAGCAATGCCCCTCCAACTAAACCATTCCCTTCTCTTCCATATACTTATCAACTAACCTCTTAAACGCCGCCAAACTTGGCGCATCTACAACAGCTGCAGGCAGGGCATTCCACTCCCTAATCACTCTTTGAGTAAAGAACCTACCTCTGTATCCGTCCTATAACTCATACCCCTTAATTTAAAGATGTGTCCCCTCGTGCTAGCTTTCTCCATCCTAGAAAAAGGCTATCACTGTCCACCCTATCTAAACCTCTAATCATCTTATATGTTCAATAAGATCCCCTTCAGCCGCCTCCTTTCAACGAAAACAACCTCAAAAATCCTTCAAACCTCAACCTCTCTTCATCAAGACCTGCCCTCCATACCAGGCAACATCCTAGTAAACATCCTCTGTACCCTCTCCAATGCCTCACATCTTTCTTATAATGTGGGGACCAGAACTGCACACAATACTCCAGTGCCGCGCCGCACTAGAGTTTTTACAGCACATGCCAACATGATGCTGCGGCTCCTAAATTCAATCCCCCTACCAATAAAACTAAGACTCCATAAGCCTTTAACAACTTTATCCACTTGACTGCCTACTTTCAGGGATCTATTGACACATACACCAAGATCCTTCTGTTCCTCAACACTATTAAGAGCCCTACCATTAGCCCTATACTCTACACATTTATTGTTCCTGCCAAAGTGCATTACCTCACACTTTTCCACATTAAACTCCATTTGCCACCTCTCGGCCCAGCTCTGCAACTTGTCCAAGTCACTCTGTAAACTAAAACACCCCTCTTCACTATCTACCACTCCACCGACTTTAGTATCATCTGCAAATTTACTGATGATCCCTCAATACCCTCATCCAGATCATTTATAAAAATTACAAACAGCAGGGGCCCCAAAACAGACCCCTGAGGACACCACTCGTCACCGATGACGAGATATTGATGTACTTGTTTTTATCCTACAGGTGCTTGGTCACCTGTTGTCTAACAAGGGGCAAACACACGGATGGGTCGTGAGAGGGTGCTCTTGGATTTTTTTCGAGAATATCCTAGTGCTTCACGTCGTTAGTGTACGCTTGACGTGGACCATTGATGGGCCACACGACAGCTCAGTGACTATCGCTGTGCTGTGCAGATACATGATTTGGGGCCTGTGTCTGTGGGAGTTTGCACATTCTCCCCGTGCTTGCGTGGGTTTTCTCCAGGCGCTCCAGTTTCCTCCCACATCCCAAAGATGTGGCCTGATTGACAAAACAAATTCTCCCTAAAATTGTCTCAAATTTGGTTTTAATCCATAGATCTATAAACATGGACAGGGATCGCGGGTAGAGGTGGGAACATCGGGGTGGCGGCGCGGGCTCGTTGGGCCGAAGGGCCTGTTTCCTGGGCTGTTTCGTTCTTGGTTCTAAATATATGGGGATATGGAGATAGGGCATGGGTGGGCAGACGCGATGGGCCAAAGAGCCTCTTTCTCCACTGTAGGGTTCCTAGGGTAGGCCAAAGCTTGCCCCGCGATAGAACACAGAAATAGTTAAAGGGATAGAGAGCAGGGAGTAAGTGTGAGGTGTACCCCCCTCCTCCTCCCGACTGGGGAATCTAGAAACCGGGAACATAGTTTCTAGAATGGGAGCCACGTCAGGGGTGAGTTAGTTGAATAATTGGCCAGAACTGGGGGGGTGTTTCAAAAGGCCACATCCCTGCGTGGCGGGGCTGGGAGGATTGTTTGAAAGGAGATTCAGACTGAGTCAGGAAAATGTCAGCGAGATTGTGTCTCTTTGCAGAAGATGAGTTTTTCATCCGAAGTGGCCCGAGATAAAGGGGAGTTTTTTTTTTTAAAACCGACGTCTGAGTCACTTTCAAAGCCTCATGAACGGGGAGGGGGCAGAGATATCGTAATCTGTGTTGACAGGCAGACACAGGATGGAATGAGCGAGGCCAGCTCCTCTTTCTGAACGTCAGTGTTTTGCTTTCAAACTGGGCTAAGAATTCCAAGTTTACGTTCCTGCCTTCTTAGCTTCTTAGGATTGTAGATCCTGCACCTTTCCTTCTCTGTGAATGGTACGCTTTGTCCGGATCACAGAACCCCCACGGCCCATCGACTTTGCACCGACCGCAATCCCGCCCAGGCCCTACCCCCACATGTTGGACACACAGATCCTTCTAAGCTACAACATTCCCGGACACCGAGGGGACGAATTCTTAGCGCGTCCCAATCGAACCCTAACCCGGACTGTGGGGGGAATCCCAGAGGAAACCCGCGCAGACACGGGGAGAATGTGCAGACTCCTCACAGGCAGTGGCCCCGAGCCGGGAACCGAACCCAGGACCCTGGAGCTGTGAACCGGCGGCGCTAACACGCTGCGCTACCCTGTCCCCCTTGCGTGCGTAGGAAGTGTGGAAGTGTGAGGTAATTCACTTCATTGGAGAGGGTACAGAGGAGGTTTACCAGGATGTTGCCTGGTATGGAGGGCAGGTCTTATGAGGAGAGGCTGAGGGATTTGAGGTTGTTTTCGTAGAAAGGAGGCGGCTAAGAGGGGACCTATCGAAACATTAAATGATTAGAGGTTTAGATAGGGTGGACAGTGATAGCCTTTTTCCTAGGATGGAGAAAGCTAGCACGAGGGGACACAGCTTTAAATTAAGGGGTGATAGTTATAGGACGGATATCAGAGGTAGGTTCTTTACCCAAAGGATGGTTCGGGAGTGGAATGCCCTGCCTGCAACAGTTGTAGATGCACCAAGTTTGGTGGCGTTTAAGAGGTTAGTAGATAAGTATATGGAAGAGAAGGGAATGGTTTAGGTTAGAGGGTCACTGCTTGTTCCTAGTTGGTCGGCGCAACATCGAAGGCCGAAGGGCCTGTTCTGTGCTGTAATGTTCTATGTTCTATGGAGCTAGGGATTTGGGGAATGAGAGGGGAACTCATGACGTTTCATTCCCCATTCCTGCGACCCAGTTGCGAGTCCAGCTTTTATTGCCCACCCGTAGTTGCCCCTTGGAGGGGCAGTTGAGAGTCTCCCACACTGCTGTGGCTCTGGGTTCACGTGTAGGCCAGACGTGGGGAAGGACAGCAGATTTCCTTCCCTAAAGGGGATTCCCCACAATCGGCCAAGGGTTTACGATCATAGAATCGCAGATCAGAGAATCCCTACAGTGCAGAAGGAGGCCATTCAGCACATCGAGTCTGCACTATCTACAATCCGAACCAGGCCCTATTCCCATAACCACACTCATTTACCCTGCTAATCCCTCGACACTAAGAGGCAATTTAACACGGCCAATCCACCCTAACCTACACATCTTTGGACACTAAGGGGTAATTTAGCACCGCCAATCCACCCTAACCTACACATCTTTGGACACTAAGGGACAATTTTGCACGGCCAATGCACCCTAACCTGCACATCTTTGGACACTAAGCGACAATTTAGCACGGCCAATCCACCCTAACCTACACATCTTGGACACTGAGGGACAACTTAGCACTGCCAATCCACTCTAACCTACACATCTTTGGACACTAAGGGCAAATTTAGCATGGTAATCCACCCTAACCTGCACATCTTTGGACACTAAGGGACAATTTAGCAGGCCAATCCCCTAACCTGCACATCTTTGGACACTAAGGGCAATTAGCATGGCCAATCCACCCAACCTGCACATCTTTGGACACTGAGGGACAATTAGCACCAACCCCAACCACACACACAAACACAACCACCAACCACACACACAAACAATTAGCACGGCCAATCCACCCTAACCTGCACATCTTTGGACACTAGGGACAATTTAGCACGGCCATCCACCCTAACCCACATCTTGGACTAGGGACAATTTAGCACGGCCAATCCACCCTAACCTACACATCTTTGACCTAAGGGACAATTTAGCACGGCCAATCCACCCTAACCTACACATCTTTGGACACTAAGGGACAATTTAGCACGGCCAATCCACCCTAACCTGCACATCTTTGGACACTAAGGGACAATTTAGCACGGCCAATCCACCCTAACCTGCACATCTTTGGACACTAAGGGACAATTTAGCACGGTCAATCCACCCTAACCTACACATCTTTGGACACTAAGGGACAATTTAGCACGGCCAATCCACCCTAACCTGCACATCTTTGGACACTAAGGGACAATTTAGCACTGCCAATCCACCCTAACCTACACATCTTTGGACACTAAGGGACAATTTAGCACGGCCAATCCACCCTAACCTGCACATCTTTGGACACTAAGGGACAATTTAGCACGGCCAATCCACCCTAACCTACACATCTTTGGACACTAAGGGACAATTTAGCACGGCCAATCCACCCTAACCTGCACATCTTTGGACACTAAGGGACAATTTAGCACGGCCAATCCACCCTAACCTACACATCTTTGGACACTAAGGGACAATTTAACACGGCCAATCCACCCTAACCTACACATCTTTGGACACTAACGGACAATTTAACACGGCCAATCCACCCTAACCTACACATCTTTGGACACTAAGGGACAATTTAGCACGGCCAATCCCCCCTAACCTACACATCTTTGGACACTAAGGGACAATTTAGCACGGCCAATCCACCCTAACCAACACATCTTTGGGACACTAAGGGACAATTTAGCACGGCCAATCCACCCTAACCTACACATCTTTGGGACACTAAGGGACAATTTAGCACGGCCAATCCACCCTAACCTGTACATCTCTGGGGGGAAACCGGAGCACCCGGAGGAAACGCACACAGACGCGGGGAGAACGTGCAAACTCCACACAGACAGTGACTCAAGCCGGAATTCATATCCGGGTCCCTGACGCTATGAGATAGCAGTGCTAACCCACTGTACTGACCTCTGATAGATTCTTAATTCCAAATATTTTTTAATTGAATTCTAATTCCACCATCTGCCGTGGTGGGATTTCAACCAGGTCCGGAAAATTGGCTGAGTTTCTGGATTAATCGTCTGCTGACAATCCCACTAGAGGCGGCACGGTAGCACAGTGGGTTAGCATTGCTGCTTCGCAGCTCCAAGGTCCGGCGTTCGATTCCCAGCTCGAGTCAGTGTCTGTTTGGAGTTTGCACATTCCCCCCGTGTCCGCGTGGGTTTCCTCCAAAGGTGTGAGGATTAGGTTGATTGACCCGTGCTAAAATTGCCGCTTAGTGTCCTGAGATGCATAGGTTAGAGGGATTAGCGGGTAAATATAGAGGGGTATGCGGATAGGGCCTTGTGTGGGATTGTGGTTGGTGCAAACTTGTTGGGTCGAAGGGCCTCTTTCTCCAGTGTAGGATTCCTACGGTAGGCCAAAGAAATAGTTAAAGGGATAGAGAGCAGGAGGTAGGTGTAAGTGTACCCTCCCTCCTCCCGACTGGGGAATCTAGAAACAGGGAACACAGTTTCTGGAATGGGAGTCACATTAGGGGTGACTTAGTTTATACATTGGGCAAGTCACGTTGCAGCTATACAGAACCTTCGTGAGGCCGCACTTGGAATATAGTGTCCAATTCTGGGTGGCCCCACACTACCAGAGGGATGTGGAGGCTTTGGAGAGGGTACAGAAAAGATTTACCAGGCTGTTTGCCCTGGTACGGAGGGGCATTAGCTACGGGGAGAGGTCGGAGAATCTTGGTTTGTCCTCACTGGAGGTTGAGGGGGAGACCTGATCGAAGTCTACAAGGGACAGAGAGCATAGTCAGATGCTTTTTCCCCCAGAGTCAATTACGCGGGGGGGGGCAAGGTTTAAGATGCGAGAGGCAAAGTTTAAAAGTTGACGCAGATGGTGGTGGGGGTATGGAATGCGCTGCCAAGTAAAGTGGTGGAGGCAGGTAGTCTGGAGTTATTTAAGAGATACTTAGATGGGCACATGAACAGAATGGGAATGGAGGGGTATAGAAAACTGACTTAAAATAGGGATCATGAGCCTTGGGAGTCCCTGAGAAGTGTGTAAATAGATGATGATATCGATGTATTTGTTTTTATCCTACAAGTACTTTGGTCCACTTTGTTGTCTAATGAGGGGCATACACGCGATGGGTCGTGAGAGGGCTGCTCTTGGATTTTTTTCGAGAATATCCTAGTGCTTCACGTCGTTAGTGTACGCTTGACCTGGACCATCAGATGGGCAACACGACAGCTCAGTGACTATCGCTGTGCTGTGCAGATACATGGATTTGGGCCTGTGTCTGTGGGAGTTTGTGCATTCTCCCCGTGCCTGCGTGGGTTTTCTCTGGGAGCTCCGGTTTCCTCCCACATCCTGAAGATGAGGCTGATTGGCAGAACAAATTCTCCCTAAATTGTCTCAAATTTGGTTTTTAATCCATAGATCTATAAACACGGACAGGGATCGCGGGTAGAGGTGGGAACATCGGGGTGGCGGCGTGGGCTCGATGGGCCTGTTTCCCCCCGTGCTGTTTTGTTCTTTGAAATGTACGAGGCAGAGATTTTTTCACACAGAGGGTGGCGGGTGCCTGGAACTCGCTGCCGGGGAGAGGGAGTGGAAACGGATACGATAGTGAGTTTTAGGGGGAATCTGGACAATTTCATGAATAGAGGGATACGGGAAATAGATGGAATAGAGGGATACGGTCCCCGGAAGGATAGGTGGTCGGTGCAGGGTTGGAGGCGCTGAAGGGCCTGTTCCTTGTTCATCAATAGAGAGGTAAGTTTTTACCCAAAGAGATGTGAATGATTGGGAATTTCTACCCCAGAGAGACGTGGAAACTCATTCTCTGAGTGACTCCAAAGGCAGGATATACAGATTTCTAAATCCTAAATGCACACAGGGTAGCGCGAAGCAGAAAGACATTGAACTGGATGGTTTGCCATCATCTTATTGGATAGCAGAGCAGGCTGGAGGGGCAGAATGGCCGACTCCTGCTCCTGTGCAGTGAATTGATTCCAGTAGAGATGGCTTCCGCAGGCGAATAGTTGGTTCCTCTGTTCCCATGTCCTGGGATTCGGTGGAGGATCCCAGCTTCAGGCTAATATCCTTGAGAGAGAGAGAGGGAGAGAGAGAAAGAGAGAGAGAGACAGAGAGAGACAGAAAGAGAGAGAGAGAGAGAGAGAGAGAGAGAGAGAGAGAGAGAGAGAGAGAGAGAGAGAGAGAGAGAGAGAGAGAGAGAGAGAGAGAGAGAGAGAGACCGAGACAGGGAGAGAGAGAGAGAGAGAGAGAGAGAGAGAGAGAGAGAGAGAGAGAGAGGAGAGAGAGACAGAGAGAGAGAGAAAGAGAGAGAGGGAGAGAGAGAAAGAGAGAGAGAGACAGAGAGAGAAAAAGAGATAGAGAAGAGAGGAGAACAGAGAGAGAGGGAGAGAGAGACAGAGAGAGAGAGAAACAGGAGAGAGAGAGAGATGGAGACAGAGAGAGAGAGACAGAGAGAGAGACAGAGAGAGAGAGATGGAAACAGAGAGATAGGGAGAAAGAGAGAGAGAGACAGAGACAGAGAGAGAGAGAGACAGAGAGAGAGAGAGATGGAGACAGACAGAGACAGAGAGGCAGAGAGAGAGAGAGAGACAGAGAGAGAGAGGGAGAGAGAGAGACAGAGAGAGAGAGAGAGAGAGAGAGAGTGAGGCAGAGAGAGAGAGACAGAGATAGAGAAACAGAGAGAGACAAAGAGAGAAAGAGAGAGAGACAGACAGAGAGAGAGAGAGACTTAAGGTATCTCTGCAAAAGATGTCTATTTCTGATGGAGTCTCTGTGTCTCTTTGAGACACTTTCATTATGGGGAAACTTTTATCTGCTTATCCTGACAGTACAAACGCAGGGCATGGTGGCACAGCGGGGTTAGCACTGCTATTTCACAGTGCCAGGGAACCGGGTTCGATTCCCGGCTCGGGTCACTGTCTGTGCGGAGTCTGCACATTCTCCCCGTGTCTGCGTGGGTTTCCTCCGGGTGCTCCGGATTCCTCCCACAGTCTGAAAGGCTGTGCGGGTTGGGGTGGATTGGGCCGTGCTAAATTCACCCTCAGTGTAACCCCGACAGGAGTGTGGGTGACTAGGGAGGCGATTTTCACAGTAACCTCATTGCATTGTTAATGTAAGCTGCTGGTGACACTAATAAATAAACTTTAAACACGCACTCGCACTCTGAAATTTTGGCACTGTGATTCCCAGCAAAAATATTCCCCAGGAACACAAACATTAGCTTCCAACTCAAAGTTGATACATAACATTTTAATCCATTCATTCAAATTAATTTCTATGTACAATAAAATATACAAAACTATATTCCGTTATAGAGATCTCTTTCAAAAGTGCAATAGTCTATATCATACAAATCAAATCCTCTTACTCCATCCTCAATTTCAATTCTGGGCTCAGGTTACTGCCTGTGGGGAGTTCGCACATTCTCCCCATGTCTGCATGGGTTTCTTCCTGGTGCCCCAGTTTCCTCTCACAGTTCAAAGATGTGTAGGTTAGGGTGGATTGGCCGTGCTAAATTGTCCCCTTAGTGTCCAAAGATGTGTAGGTTAGGGTGGATTGGCCGTGCTAAATTGTCCATTAGTGTCCAAAGATGTGTAGGTTAGGGTGGATTGGCCGTGCTAAATTGTCCATTAGTGTCCAAAGATGTGTAGGTTAGAGTGGATTGGCCGTGCTAAATTGTCCCTTAGTATCCAAAGATATGTAGGTTAGGGTGGATTGGCCGTGGTAAATTGTCCCCTTAGTGTCCAAAGATGTGTAGGTTAGGTGGCAATGGGAAATGTTTGGGGTTAGAGGGGGTAAGGCCTGGTTAAAAGAGTACAGTTGACACCATGAGTTGAGGTAGGCCCCAGGCAGTAGTTGGCATTGTGATGGCTGGGGATAGCTTTAGCAGAGAGTCAGTACAGTCTCGCTGGGCCGAATGGTCTCTTCTGTGTTGCAGGCATCCTTGATTCCTTCCGGGGGGGGCAGTCGAGGAACGCAGGGTGGGAGAGAATCAGGGACTGGGCAAAGACTTAGAAGGGCAAGGTTCGGGGGGCGGGGAAGTGCGAGGGAGGAGTGTGGAGGTTATGGAGATCGGCTCCTCATGAGGGAGAAGGAGCGTTGGGTGCGAAGGAGCCACATCCGGTACTGCCGACAGACCAGGAAACCCCTCAGCCTCTTCTGGAAGTCGCTGGACTGGGTTTCTAAGGAACTGAGAGGATCTTCGGCAGGCTGCGGCCTACTCAGGCCGTAGGCCTTCAGGGCCTTGGAGAGCTGTTCCAGAAGGTGGCCAAGGTCCTGGCGGACGCCGCCCAGGAGGTGGAGAAGGGTAGGTTTGTCAGGGTTCAGCTCCTGCTGGTCGTCAAGCACCAGTTGGAAGTATTCCTGGAAAATGGAGTAGGCCTGGTAGTTGTCCAGAATTCTCTGCGTGTCGCTCAGGTTCCTCCAAGCTCGGTAAGGGATCGAGGCCTTGGGCAGGCCCGCCAAGTGCAGGTGCTCGGCAGAGAAATCACTCCCGTTGAACGGGGTCCCTTGGCCGGAAAGCTTCAGGGAGAGAAAGAGAGGGGATTTTCAGAGTTATCGAGTGCTCGCGGAGGGGGAGAGACAGATTTCAGGCCTACAAAATATCTCAAAGATAATTCTCCCTCCTCGAACTGTGGGAGGGTCGGTGCCGAGAGAGCGCCGCACTGCGAGAGAGTCGGTGCCGAGGGAGCGCCGCACTGCGGGAGGGTCGGTGCTGAGGGAGCACCGCACTGCGGGAGGGTCGGTGCTGAGGGAGCGCCGCAATGTGGGAGGGTCAGTGCTGAGGGAGCGCCGCACTGTGGAGGGTCGGTGCTGAGGGAGCGCCGCAAAGTGGGGAGGGTCGGTGCTGAGGGAGCGCCGCACTGCGGGAGGGTCGGTGCTGAGGGAGCGCCGCACTGCGGGAGGGTCGGTGCCGAGGGAGCGCCGCACTGCGGGAGGGTCGGTGCTGAGGGAGCGCCGCACTGCGGGAGGGTCGGTGCTGAGGGAGTGCCGCACTGCGGGAGGGTCGGTGCTGAGGGAGCGCCGCACTGCGGGAGGGTCGGTGCCGAGGGAGCGCCGCACTGCGGGAGGGTCGGTGCCGAGGGAGCGCCGCACTGCGGGAGGGTCGGTGCTGAGGGAGCGCCGCACTGCGGGAGGGTCGGTGCCGAGGGAGCGCCGCACTGCGGGAGGGTCGGTGCCGAGGGAGCGCCGCACTGCGGGAGGGTCGGTGCTGAGGGAGCGCCGCACTGCGGGAGGGTCGGTGCTGAGGGAGTGCCGCACTGCGGGAGGGTCGGTGCTGAGGGAGCGCCGCACTGCGGGGGAGGGTCGTGCTGAGGAGCGCGAGCGCGGGGAGGGTCGGTGCTGAGGGAGCGCCGCACTGTGGGGAGGGTCAGTGCTGAGGGAGCGCCGCACTGTGGGAGGGTCGGTGCTGAGGGAGCGCCGCACTGTGGGAGGGTCAGTGCTGAGGGAGCGCCGCACTGTGGGAGGGTGTAAGAGAATATTTGTAGTAGCAGCAGTAAAATGTGAACTACAGTCTCATCAACATGCGATGGGCAGGATGTTGGAATATAATGAGCCCAGTATGTTAATTAACGTAATTGAATGTACGGTGGCTAATGTGATAGAATCAGGAATGGTAAGCATTTATTAAACATTGAGCGTAAGCAGCTGTAGGCAGTTAAACCTTGAGAAACAATGGTCGCACTATGGCCCAGAAAACAGGGATGGGGTACATATATTCTCTTTGTCACTTAGTTTAAAGTCTAGCGAA
>JAGIQG010000225.1:0-10000 GCA_024679065.1 Sphyrna mokarran | reverse complement strand
AGGCCGTCCCTCACACACACTGATACACGCACGCTCGCACACACAGAGCTGACGTCAATCATTGTGTGTTCCTTCCCTGAATAACCACACGTTTCCCTTGGACGAGATTATGGGAAGGAAGCTAAGCTTTCGAGGGAACTTGATCAGCTAAATTAAGCTGGGTGAGCAGCAACGGGGGGTGTGGTGGGAGGCGGGGGGGGTGTCGGGGGTGTGGGTCGGAGATGTGGAGAACAGAAAATCTCACATTCCAGTCTCCTGTTCAATCACAGCTCCCTCTGTTCACATTTGGTTTATTATTAATGTCACGTGTATCGGGATACAGTGAAAAGTATTGTTTCTCGCGCACTGCACAGACAAAGCATACCGTTCACAGAGAAGGAAAGGAGAGGGTGCAGAATGTAGTGTTACAGTCACAGCGAGGGGTGGAGAGACAGATCAACTTAATGCGAGGTCGGGTCCATTCAAAAGTCTGACAGCAGCAGGGAAGAAGCTGTTCTCGAGTCGGTCGGTACGGGACCTCAGACTTTTGTACCTTTCTCCCCGACGGAAGAAGGTGGGAGAGAGAATGTCCGGGGTGTGTGTGGGGGAGGGGTCCTTAATTATACCGGCTGCTTTTCCCCCGAGGCAGCGGGAAGTGTAGACAGAGTCGATGGACGGGAGGCTGGGGTTTGCGTGATGGGATTGGGGCTACATTCACCAGCCTTTTGTAGTTCCTTGTGGGTCTTGGGGCAGAGCAGGAGCCCAGACCGAGCTGTGATACAACCCAGAAAGGATGCTTTCTACGGGGCATCTGTAAAAGTTGGGGAGAGTCTGTAGCGGACATGTCAAATTTCCTTAGTCTTCTGAGAGAGTAGAGGCGTTGGTGGGGCTTTCTTAACGATAGTGTCGGCAATGGCGGGACCAGGACAGGGTGTGGGTGACCAGGAGATGTAGAAATGTCATTACAGTGTTAATGTAAGCCTACATTAACACTAATAAATAAACATATGTGCTCAATGTCCCACTTCATGTGTGGGAATCCCAACACTGTACAAGAAGGCCGTTTGGCCCATCAAGCCTGCACTGACAACAATCCCACCCTTATTCCTGCAACCCCATGTACTTATCCAGCTAATCCCTCTCACACTAAGGGACAATTTAGCACGGCCAATCCACCCTAACCTACACATCTTTGGACACTAAGGGGACAATTTAGCACGGTCAATCCACCCTAACCTACACATCTTTGGACACTAAGGGACAATTTAGCGTGGCCAATCCACCCTAACCTACACATCTTTGGAACGTGGGCGGAAACCAGAGCACCCAGATGAAACCCACGCAGACACAGGGAGAACATGCAGGTTCCACACAGACAGTGACCCGAGCCCGGAATCGAAGCCGGATCCCTGGAGCGGTGAGGCAGCAGCGCTGTGCCGGTCTGAGCGAGGGGCACCCGGGAGAGATGGTTTGTTTTTCGTTAGCTGTAGACAGTAAAGGCCGTTTGATCTCCTTTGACATTTACTCGAAGAAGAGGCAAATACTTTCCTTCCCGGAATAATACAAGGAAAGTGAGAAGAAAGGTGTGGGAGTGGGATAAAGTTTCACACACAATGCACAAACGGCTGCCAGGAATGTAAAAGGATTCCTGCACCTGCTGCCGGAACCACTCCCAGCCGAACGCAGGTGTAAAAAACACCGGGATTCTCCAAAAAATTCGAACAGCGGCAAAACTTCCTGTCAAGTCCGACTGACTGCACATTGGTGAAGTCCACACTCCCTCTCCTGGGAACGCAGAGAAACACTTGCTGTACATCAGAAACAGGAGCGGGAGTCGTCCCATCCAGCCCCCCTCGAGCCTGCCCCCTGCCATTCAATAAGATCGAGGCCGATCTGAAGTGGGTCGGTCCCACTTTCCCGCTTTCTCCCCTCAATTCCCTGGTCAATGAAAACCCTACCCACTCTTGACTTCAACATATACAGTGAAGACGCCTCCACCATCTCATCCTAGAACATAGAACATTACAGCACAGAACAGGCCCTTCGGCCTTCGATGTTGCGCCGACCAATATAAAAAGCAATGACCCTCCTAACTAAACCATTCCCTTCTCTTCCATATACTTATCAACTAACCTCTTAAACGCCACCAAACTGGCGCATCTACAACTGCTGCAGGCAGGGCATTCCACTCCCGAACCACCCTTTGGGTAAAGAACCTACCTCTGATATCCGTCCTATAACTATCACCCCTTAATTTAAAGCTGTGTCCCCTAGTGCTAGCTTTCTCCATCCTAGGAAAAAGGCTATCACTGTCCACCCTCTCTAAACCTCTAATCATCTTATATGCTTCAATAAGATCCCCTCTTAGCCGCCTCCTTTCTAACGAAAACAACCTCAAATCCTTCAGCCTCTCCTCATAAGACCTGCCTCCATACCAGGCAACATCCTGGTAAACCTCCTCTGTACCCTCTCCAATGCCTCCACATCTTTCTTATAATGTGGGGACCAGAACTGCACACGATACTCCAAGTGCGGCCGCACTAGAGTTTTGTACAGTTGCAACATGATGCTGCGGCTCCGAAATTCAATCCCCCTACCAATAAAAGCTAAGACTCCGTATGCTGTATGGCAGAGAATTCCAAAGATTCACCTCCCTTTGCGGGAAGAAATTCCTCCGCAACTCTGATCTGAACCCCAATCTTGAGGCTGTGTCCTCTAATCCTGCTATCTTTGCCAAGCGGGAAGAGTCTCTCTCCCTCTACCCTATCCATCCCCTTCATTATCTTAAACGTCTCTGTAAGATCCCCCCCTTCTAAACTCCAAAGAGTACAAACCCAGTCTGTTCAGTCTCTCGTCATAATCCAACGCCCTCATCTCCGGTATCAGCCCAGTGAACCTTCTCTGCACCCCCTCCTTCCACAACCAAAACCGCATGCAGTACTCCAACTGTAGCCTCACCAGTACCCTATACAGCTGCAACAGAACCTCCCTATTTTTATATTCTATCCCCCTCGCTATAAAGGCCAACGTTGCATTATCCCTCCTGATCACTGGCTTTTTGCGATTCGTGCGCTAGGACACCCAGGTCCCTCTGCATGCTACAACTTTTTGCCATTTAAATAGTAATCCTTCCTACCATTATTCCTACCAAAGTGGATAACCTCACACTTGCTAACATTATACTCCATCTGCCAGCTCCTCGCCCACTCAGTCAGCCTATCCAGATCTCTCTGCAGACTTTCCACACCTTCGACGCAATTTGCTTTTCCACTCATCTTCCTGTCATCAGCAAATTTCACCCCCCTGCCCTCAGCCCCTTCCTCCAGATCATCTAATAGGGCTAATGGTAGGATTCTTAATAGTGTTGATGAACAGAGGGATCTTGGTGTGTATGTGCATAGATCCCTGAAAGTAGGCAGTCAGGTCGAGAAGGTTGTTAGGAAGGCATATGGAGTCTTGGCTTTTATTGGAGAGGGATTGAATTTCGGAGCCGCAACGTCATGTTGCAACTGTACAAAACTCTAGTGCGGTCGCACTTGGAGTATTGTGTACAGTTCTGGTCCCCACATTATAAGAAAGATGTGGAGGCATCGGAGAGGGTACAGAGGAGGTTTACCAGGATGTTGCCTGGTATGGAGGGCAGGTCTTATGAAGAGAGGCTGAGGGATTTGAGGTTGTTTTCGTTAGGAAGAAGGCGGCTAAGAGGAGACCTTATTGAAACATATAAGATGATTAGAGGTTTAGATAGGGTGGACAGTGAAAGCCTTTTTCCTAGGATGGAGAAAGCTAGCACGAGGGGACACAGCTTTAAATTAAGGGGTGATAGTTATAGGAAGGATATCAGAGGTAGGTTCTTTACCCAAAGGGTGGTTAGGGAGTGGAGTGCCCTGCCTGCGGCAGTTGTAGATGCGCCAAGTTTGGTGGCGTTTAAGAGGTTAGTTGATAAGTATATGGAAGAGAAGGGAATGGTTAGTTTGGAGGGGCATTGCTTTTTATATTGGTCGGCGCAACATCGAAGGCCGAAGGGCCTGTTCTGTGCTGTAATGTTCTATGTTCTATGTTCTGTAATCCTCTATCCAATCTAACACCCTACCCCCCGACTCCCTGCACCCTAACCTTCTGCAATCTTTTGTGAGGCACCTTCTCAAACGCCTTTTGGAAATCCAAAAACACCACATCCACTGGTTCCCCTCTATCTCCCGCACTAGTCACTTCCTCATTGAACTCCAATAAATTCATCAAGCACGACTTCCCCTTAACGAATCAGTGCTGTGTCTGCCTGATCAAACTGTTCGTATCCTGGTGCCTCGTTATTTCTGCTTTGACTACAGATTCAAGCATTTTTCCTTAACGTCTGTATCTAACCCCGTGCTGTACCTGTCCTGGGAATGTTTGATGGGGGACAGTGTAGAGGGAGCTTTACTCTGTATCTAACCCCGTGCTGTACCTGTCCTGGGAGTGTTTGATGGGGACAGTGTAGAGGGAGATTTACTCTGTATCTAACCCCGTGCTGTACGTGTCCTGGGAGTGTTTGATGGGGGACAGTGTAGAGGGAGCTTTACTCTGTATCTACCCCGTGCTGTACCTTCCTGGGAGGTTTGATGGGGGACAGTGTAAGGAGCTTTACTCTGTATCTAACCCGTGCTGTACTGTCCTGGGAGTGTTTATGGGGACAGTGTAGAGGGACTTTACTCTGTATTAACCCCGTGCTGTACCTGTCCTGGGAGTGTTTATGGGGGACAGTGTAAGGGAGCTTTACTCTGTATCTAACCCCGTGCTGTACCTGTCCTGGGAGTGTTTGATGGGGGACAGTGTAGAGGGAGCTTTACTCTGTATCTAACCCCGTGCTGTCCTGTCCGGGAGTGTTTATGGGGACAGTGAAGGGAGTTACTCTGTATCTAACCCCGTGCTGTACCTGTCCTGGGAGTGTTTGATGGGGGACAGTGTAGAGGGAGCTTTACTCTGTATCTAACCCGTGCTGTACCTGTCCTGGAGTGTTGGGGACAGTGTAGAGGAGCTTTACTCTGTATCTAACCCCGTGCTGTACCTGTCCTGGGAGTGTTTGATGGGGGACAGTGTAGAGGGAGCTTTACTCTGTATCTAACCCCGTCTGTACCTGTCCTGGGAGTGTTTGATGGGGGACAGTGTAGAGGGAGCTTTACTCTGTATCTAACCCCGTGCTGTACCTGTCCTGGGAGTGTTTGATGTGGGGACAGTGTAGAGGGAGCTTTACTCTGTATCTAACCCCGTGCTGTACCTGTCCTGGGAGTGTTTGATGGGGGACAGTGTAGAGGGAGCTTTACTCTGTATCTAACCCCGTGCTGTACCTGTCCTGGGAGTGTTTGATGGGGGACAGTGTAGAGGGAGCTTTACTCTGTATCTAACCCCGTGCTGTACCTGTCCTGGGAGTGTTTGATGGGGGGACAGTGTAGAGGGAGCTTTACTCTGTATCTAACCCCGTGCTGTACCTGTCCTGGGAGTGTTTGATGGGGGGACAGTGTAGAGGGAGCTTTACTCTGTATCTAACCCCGTGCTGTACCTGTCCTGGGAGTGTTTGATGGGGACAGTGTAGAGGGAGCTTTACTCTGTATCTAACCCCGTGTTGTACCTGTCCTGGGAGTGTTTGATGGGGACAGTGTAGAGGGAGCTTTACTCTGTATCTAACCCCGTGCTGTACCTGTCCTGGGAGTGTTTGATGGGGGGACAGTGTAGAGGGAGCTTTACTCTGTATCTAACCCCGTGCTGTACCTGTCCTGGGAGTGTTTGATGGGGGGACAGTGTAGAGGGAGCTTTACTCTGTATCTAACCCCGTGCTGTACCTGTCCTGGGAGTGTTTGATGGGGGGACAGTGTAGAGGAGCTTTACTCTGTATCTAACCCCGTGCTGTACCTGTCCTGGGAGTGTTTGATGGGGGACAGTGCAGAGGGAGCTTTACTCTGTATCTAACCCCGTGCTCCAACTGTACCTGTCCTGGGAGTGTTTAATGGGGGGACCAGTGTAGAGGGAGCTTTACTCTGTATCTAACCCCGTGCTGTACCTGTCCGGGGATTTTTGATGGGGGACAGTGTAGAGGGAGCTTTACTCTGTATCTAACCCCCCACCCAAAACAAAACAAAAACACCCACACCCCGTGCTGTACCTGTCCTGGGAGTGTGTGATGGGGACAGTATAGAGGGAGCTTTACTCTGTACCTCCTAACCCCGTGCTGTACCTGTCCTGGGAGTGTTTTGATGGGGGACAGTATAGAGGGAGCTTTACTCTGTATCTAACCTCAGTGCTGTACCTGTCCTGGGAGTGTTTGATGGGGGGACAGTGTAGATGGAGCTTTACTCTACAAACCCGCAAACCCTATCTAACCCCGTGCTGTACCTGTCCTGGGAGTGTTTGATGGGGGGACAGTAAGAGGAGAGCTTACTCTGTATCTAACCCAGTGCTGTAACCTGTCCATGGGGTGTTTGATGGGGACAGTGTAGAGGGAGCTTTACTCTGTATCTAACCCATGCTGTACCTGTCCTGGAGTTTTGATGGGGGACGTGTAGAGGGAGCTTTACTCTGTATCTAACCCCATGCTGTACTGTCCTGGGAGTGTTGATGGGGGACATGTGTAGAGGGAGCTTTAACTCTGTATCTAAACCCCGTGCCTGTACCTTGTCCTGGGGATGTTTGATGGGACAGTGTAGGGAGCTTTACTCTGTATCTAACCCCGTGCTGTCCTGTCCTGGGAGTGTTTTGATGGGGGGACAGTGTAGAGGACTTTACTCTGTATCTAACACCGTGCTGTAACCTGTCCTGGGGAGTGTTTGATGGGGGACAGTGCAGAGGGAGTAAAGAGACACAGAGAGAAATTGGTCATGTTTTAACACTGCAATGAAGTTTACTCTGAAAATGCTCTCGTTGCCACACGCTGGGCCTGTTTGGGTAGCTAATGGAGAATTTAGTACACTTAATTAACACAAACCAAACATATCTTAATAAATAAATTAATTAATAAATTATGAATAAATTTGCTTTGTGAGTCAAGTTCTCGGGTTACTCTGATGTTACCTGGTGAGTGGGACTTCTTACAATCTGAACCGCACCCCCGCCCCCCCCCCCCCCGCCCACCTTCCCCTCGGCCCCAGGTGTGGCCGGTCATCACTCTGGGTACTTGGTGCCACTGACCTCCCCACCAGCACTCCTACCCCCACACTCACGCCCATCCACCCCTCATCCGCACCCTTCCCCACCCACAACCCCAACCTCCCCCACAACACCACACCACCTCCTGCACCCCTACTCCCCAAACCCCCACCCCCACCCCATCTACACCCCCACCCCACACCTATCCCCACGCCACAACACCAACCCCCCCCAACTCCACCCACTCCGACCGCACTCCACTCCCCCCAAACCCTAACCCATCCCCACCCAACCACTACCCCACCCACAAAAACCAACCCAACCCCCACCCTATCCCCACCCACAACACCATCCCTCACCCGCACCCCTACCCCCACCCACCACCAACCCCACCCCCACCCGCACCCACTACCCACAATACCAACCCCACCCGCACCGCACCCCTACCCCCACCCACAATACCACCCACCCCCCCCCTTACCCCCACCCAATCCACCCCCCTTGCACCCCTACCCACATCCCAATACCAACCCCACCCCCACCGCACCCCTAACCCCACCCACAACCCCACTCACGCTCGTCCGCACTCCACTCCCACCCACAACCCCTAACCCCATGCACACCTCCACCCCACCCCTATCCCCACCCACAACCCCAACTGCAACCCCCTTCCCCACCCACAACACCAACCCTACCCCCACCAACCCCCACCCACAACCACCAACCCACCAGCCCCCTACCCCCCACCCACCCAACACCTAACCCACACCCCCACCACTACCCCCACCCTAACACCTACCCCACCCCACCCTATCCCCACCCAACCCCCCTACACCCACACCTACCCCACCCACAACACCAACCCCCCCCCACCTGCACCCCTACCCCCCACCCACAACCCCAACCTCACCCACAACACCAACCCCACTCGCACCCCCCACCCTATCCCCACCCTCACAACCAACCCCACCCCCACCCTCTCCCACCCATAACACCACCCCCCACCCCACCCTAACCCCACCCACAACACCAAACCCCACTCCCACCCGCACCCCTACCCCCACCCACAACCCCACCTGCACCCCTACCCCCATCCACAACCCACCTCACCCCAACACCAACCCACTCGCAACCCCCACCCTCTCCCCACCCACAACAACAACCCACCCCCACCCTCTCCCCACCCACAACAACAACCCCACCCCCACGCCCACACCTAACCCCACCCACAATCCTAACCCCACCTGCCCACCCTCACCCCCCCGCCACCAATTAGGTGTTGGTTCTTGGGGTCAAAGTGAGTGATGAGAGGGAGCGCGGTCCCTTTAAAAAGGGGCGGCACCCAAGCGAGGTGGAAGGCGGGCAATAAGAACCAAAGCGCAGCCAATCAACAATCAGGGACGTTGACAGACAGCGGCCTCGTCCAGTGAGCGGGGACCTGCGCTTGATTGACGTGCACAGCGGCCAATCAACGCGGCAGCGGAGGACAGGACGGCCAATGAAAAAAGACGGGCACCCCCGCCCAGAGGTGGCAGTGAGTGACAGGGCAACGGGCCAACAGGAGACAAACAAGGGGGCGGGACGGCTTCAAGAGACTCAGGTGACAGGCTGAGAGGTTGGGATGAAGCAACAATGGGCAGAAGGATGGACGCCCAATGGAGAGGCAGCGGCGGGGTTGAGTGGCAGGGGACTGCTGACCAATGGGAGGCATGGTGCTGGGAGGAAGGCGGGACGAATGTGGGCGGGGCCGACGATGATTGGGTGGGCCCCTTGAGTGGCAGGCGCCTCGGCCAATTGGGATGTAGAGGGTGGTAAGGCGACGGCTGCGGCACGCGGAGGGGAGGCGGCGGCGGCCAGTGGGAGAAGAGGACCAATCCGGAGAGGAGACAGGGACAATGGGAGGGCGGGGAGTGGTGACTGACACCTGCCGCGACCAATCGAAGAGCGCAGGGAGGGAGGGGAGCGGTGACCGACAGCTGCAGCGGCCAATTGGAGAGCGCAGGGAGGGACTCGACGGGGGACTGACAGCTGCAGCAGCCAATCGAAGAGCGGAGGGAGGGAGGGGACTGGTGACTGACAGCTGCAGCGGCCAATCAGAGAGCGCAGAGAAGGAGGGGAATGGTGACCGACAGCTGCAGAGACCAATCAGAGAGCGCAGAAAAGGAGGGGACTGACAGATGCTGCGGCCAATTGGAGAGCGCAGGGTAGGCGGGGACTGGTGACTGACAGCTGGCAGCGACCAATAGAAGAGCGCAGTGAGGGAGGGGAATGGTGACTGACAGCGCAAGCGGCCAATTGGAGAGCGGAGGGCTGAAAGGAAGGCGGTGTCGGTCTCAGCCAATGAGCAGCAGGTCCATGTCCTGACGGACAATCCAATCGTCCAATTGCAGCTGGGGACGTTTGACGGGCAGCTCCAAACAAACCAATGAGAAACGGAGGGCGGGAGAATGACCGACAGCCTGAGCCCACCAATCAGAGAGGGAGAGGGGCGGGCTCCCTGTGATGGACAGCCGCTGCCAGCCAATCAGGCAGCGGTGGGGCGGGCTCTGCCTCGCTCTCTGAGGTAACAGCCAATCGCAGGCGGGCAGCGCCACGATGGACAGGAAGGCCGACCAATCCGAAAGGGTTACTGCCTTACGGGGCGCTGGCCAATCAGAGAGCCAGGACAGTGACAGCGGTGACGGAAGGAGGGGAAAGCCAATCGGAATTCGGAAGCGAGTTGATGGACAGAGCGGTGAGCCAATCGGAGCGAGGGAGGAGGCGGGGGCGGCGGTGAGTGACAGAGGCTCAACTAATAGGAAAACAGGGGCGGGACTTAGAGCCACAGGGGAGAAATGGCGGAATTGGTGAGAGAAACTGTCTGAGAGAGAGTTAGTGAGTGTGTGTGAGTGTGTGTGTGTGT
>JAGIQG010000224.1:19354-51736 GCA_024679065.1 Sphyrna mokarran | reverse complement strand
TTTGCTGCCCTCTGTTTGTCGCCCTCTGTTTGCCGACCACTGTTTGGGGCCATCTGATTGCCGCCCTCTGTATGCCGATGTCTGTTTGTCCCCCTCTGTTTGCCGAACTCTGTTTCCCGCCCTCTGTTTGCCACCCTCTGTTTGCCGCTCTCTGTTTGCCACCCTCTGTTTGGTGTCCTCTGTTTGCCGCCCTCTGTTTACCGCCCACTGTTTGCCGCCCTCTGTTTGCCTCCCTCTGTTTGACGCCCTCTGTTTGCCGCCCTCTGTTTGCAGCCCTCTGTTTGCCGCCCTCTGTTTACCGCCCTATGTTTGCCCCCGGCCCCTCTGTTTGCCGCCCTCTGTTTGCCGCCCTCTGTTTGCCCCCTCTGTTAGCCGCCCTCTGTTTGCAGCCCTCTGTTTGCCGCCCTCTGTTTGCCGCCCTCTGTTTGCCGCCCTCTGTTTGCTGCCCTTTGTTTGCCGCCCTCTGTTTACTGCCCTCTGTTTGCCCCCCCTCTGTTTGCCGCCTCGTTTTGGCCCTCTTTGCCGCCCTCTGTTTGCCGCCCTCTGTTTGCCGCCCTCTGTTTGCCGCCCTCTGTTTGCCGCCCTCTGTTTGCCGCCCTCTGTTTGCCGCCCTCTGTTTGCCGCCCTCTGTTTGCCGCCCTCTGTTTGCCGCCCTCTGTTTGCCGCCCTCTGTTTGTGGCCCTTTATTTGTCCCCCTCTGTTTGCCGCCATCTATGTGCCGCCTTCTGTTTGCCGCCCTCTGTTTGCCGCCTTCTGTTTGGGGCCCTCTGTTTGCCACCCTCTGTTTGCCGCTCTCTGTTTGCCATCCTCTGTTTACCGCCCTCTGATTTGAGCCCTCTGAATGCCGCCCCCTGTTTGCCGCCCTCTGTTTGGGGCCCTCTGTTTGGGGCCCTCTCTTTGCCGCCCTCAGTATGCCGCCCTATGTTTGCCGCGCTCTCTTTTGAGTCGTCTGTTTGCCGCCCTCTGTTTGCCGCCCTCTGCTTATCACTCTGTGTTTGCCGCCGACTTTTCCCGCCTGCTCTTTGCCGCCCTCTGTTTTCCGCCCTCTGTTTGTGGCTCTTTGTTTGCTGCCTTCTGTTTGCCGCCCTCTGTTTCCCGCCCTCTTTTTGCCGCCCTCTGTTTGCCGCCCTCTGTTTACTGCCCTCTCTTTGGGGCCCTCTGTTTGGTGCGCTCAGTTTGCCGCCCTCTGTTTGCCGCCCTTTGATTGCCGCCCTCTCTTTGCCGATCTCTGATTACTGCCCTCTGTTTGCGGCCCTCTGTTTGCCGTGTCTGTATGCCGCCCTCTGTTTGTGGCACTCTGCTTGCCGCCTGCTCTTTGCCGCTTTCTGTTTGGGGCCTTCTGTTTGCCGCACTCTGTTTGCCGCCCTCTGTTTTCAGCTGTCTGTTTGCCGCCCCCTGTTTGCCGCCCTCTGTTTGCTGACCCTCTGATTGGGGCCCTCTGTTTGCCGCCCTCTGTTTGCCGCCCTCTGTTTTCCGCGCTCTCTTTGGGGACCTCTGTTTGCCGCCATCTATTTGCCGCCCTCCGTTTGTTGCCCTCTGTTTGCCGCACTCTGTTTGCCGCCCACTGATTTCCGCCCTCAGTTTGGGGCCCTCTTTTTGCCGCCTTCTGTTTGCCGCCTGCTGTTTGCCGCCTTCTGATTACTGCCCTCAGTTTATGGCCCTGTGTTGGGGCCCTCTGCTTGCCGCCCTCAGTTTGCCGACCTCTGTTTACGCCCTCTGTTTGCCGACCTCTGTTTATTGCCCTGTGTTTCCTGCCCTCTTTTGCCACCTTCTTTTTGCCATCCTCTGTTTTCCGCCCTCTGTTTGGGGCCCTCTGCTTTCTGCCCTCTGTTTGTGGCCTTTATTTTGCCGCCCTGTGTTTGCCGCCCTCTGTTTGGGGCCCTCTTTTTGCCGCCCTCTGTTTGCCGCCCTCTGTTTGCGCCCTCCGTTTGCCGCCCTCTTATTCCACACTCTGTTTGCCGCCCGCTGTATACCCCCCGTGGGGCCCACGGTTTGCTGTCCTCTGCCTGCCACCTTCTGTTTGCCGCCCTCTGTTTGCCAACCTCTGTTTGCCACCCTCTGTTTACTGCCCTCTGTTTGGGGCCCTCTGTTTGGAGCCCCGTGTTCGTCGCCCTTTATTTGGGGCCCTCTGTTTGTCACGGTTCTGTTTACTGCTTTCAGTTTGCTGCCCCCTGTTTGCTGCACTCTGTTTGCCACCCTCTGTTTGCCAACCTCTCTTTGCCACCCTCTGTTTGCCACCTTCTGTTTCCCGCCCTCTGTTTGCCACCCTCTGTTTGCCACCCTCTTTTTTGGGCCCTCTGTTTGCCACCTTCTGTTTGCTGCCCTCTGTTTGCCACCCTCTGTTTGCCACCCTCTGTTTAAAGCCCTCTGTTTGCCGCCCTCTGTTTGTCACAGTTCTGTTTGCTGCTTTCAGTTTTCCGCCCCCTGTTTGCAGCCCCCTGTTTGCCGCCCTCTGTTTGTCACGGTTCTATTTGCTGCTTTCAGTTTGCCGCCCCCTGTTTGCCGCACTCTGTTTGCCGCCCTCTGTTTGCCACCCTCTGTTTGCCGCCCTCTGTTTGCCACCCTCTGTTTGCCGCCCTCTGTTTGGGGCCCTCTGTTTGCCGCACTCTGTTTGCTGCCCTCTTTTTTGGGCCCTCTGTTTGCCACCTTCTGTTTGCTGCCCTCTGTTTGCCACCCTCTGTTTGCCACCCTCTGTTTAAAGCCCTCTGTTTGGGGTCCTCTGTTTGGAGCCGCCTGTTCGTTGCCCTTTGTTTGCAGCCCTCTGTTTGCCGCCCTCTGTTTGTCACAGTTCTGTTTGCTGCTTTCAGTTTGCCGTCCCCTGTTTGCCGCCCTCTGTTTCCCACCCTCTGTTTGCCGCACTCTGTTTGCCGCCCTCTTTTTTGGGCCCTCTGTTTGCAACCTTCTGTTTGCCATCCTCTGTTTTTCACCCTCTGTTTGCCACTCTCTGTTTGGGGCCCTCTGTTTGCCGCCTTCTCTATGCCGCCTTCTGTTTGCCGACCTCTGTTTGCTACCCTATGTTTGCCTCCGTCTGTTTGGCGCCGTCTGTTTGCTGACCTCTGATTGGGACACTCTCTTTGCCGCCCTCTGTTTGCTGCCCTCTGTTTGTCTCCCTCTGTTTGGTGCCCTCAGTTTGCCGCCTTCTGTTTGCATCCCTCTGTTTGGTGCCCTCTGTTTGGGGCCCTCTGTTTGGCACCCTCTGTTTGGCACCCTCTGTTTGCTGCAATCTGTTTGCCGCTCTCTGTTTGCTTCCCTCTGTTTGAGGCCCTCTGTTTGGGGCCCTCTGTTTGCCGCCCTCTGTTTGCCACCCTCTGTTTGCTGCCCTCTGTTTGGCTCCTTCTGTTTGGGGCCAATGCTTGCCACCCTCTGTTTGCTGCCCTCTTTAGACCGCCCTCTGTTTGCTGCCCTCTGTTTGGTCCCTCTGTTTGCCACCCGCTTTTTGCCACCCTCTGTTTGCCGTCCTCTTTTCTCCCCCCTCTGTTTGGGGCCTTTTGTTTGCCGCCTTCTCTTTGCCGCCTTCTGTTTGCCGACCTCTGTTTGCCACCCTATGTTTGCCTCCGTCTGTTTGGCGCCGTCTGTTTGCTGACCTCTGCTTGTCTCCCTCTGTTTGGTGCTCTCTGTTTGCCACCATCTGTTTGCATCCCTCTGTTTGCTGCGCTCTGTTTGCCGCCCGCTGTTTTCTGCCCTCTGTTTGGGACCCCCTGTTTGGTGCACTCTGTTTGCCGCCCTCTGTTTGCCGCCTTCTGTTTGCATCTCTCTGTTTGTTGCGCTCTGTTTGCCGCCCTCTGTTTACTGCCGTCTGTTTGGGGCCCTCTGTTTGCCGCCCTCTGTATGGTGCCCTCTGTTTGCCGCCTTCTGTTTGCATCCCTCTGTTTGCTTCCCTATTATTGCTGCCCTCTGTTTGACGCCCTCTGTTTGCCTTCCTCTTTTCGCCCCCCTCTGTTTACCTCCCTCTGTTGCCGCACTCTGTTTGGGGCCCTCTGTTTGCCTCCCTCTGTTTGCCGCCCTCTCTTTTCCACCCTCCGTTGGGGGCCCTCTGTTTGCCGCCCTCTGTTCGCCACCCTCTGTTCGCCGCACTCTGTTTTCCAAACTCCGTTTGCCACCCTCTGTTTGGGGCGATCTGCTTGCAGCCCTCTGTTTGCCTCCATCTGTTTGTCGCCCTCTGTTTGTCGCTTTCAGTTTGCCGCCCCCTGTTTTTTGGACTCTTTTTGCCGCCCTCTGTTTGGGGCCCTCTGTTTGCCACCCTCTGATTTCCGCCCTCCGTTGGGGGCCCTGTGTTTGCCACCTTCTGTTTGCCGCACTCTGTTTGCGGCCCTCTGTTTGGGGCCCTCTGTTTGCTGCACTCTGTTTGCCACCTTCTGTTTGCAGCCCTCTGTTTGCCGCGGTCTGTTTGCCTCCCTCTGTTTGTTGCCCTCTGTTTGGGGCCCTGTTGCCACCTCTGTTTGCCGCCTCTGTTTGCCGCCTCTTTTTCCCTCCCTCTGTTTGCTGCCCTCTGTTTGCCGCCCTCTGTTTGCATCCCTCTGTTTGCCGCCCTCTGTTTGGGTCCCTCTGTTTGCCGCCCTTTGTTTGCCGCAATCTGTTTGCCACCCACTGTTTGCCACATTCGGTTTGCGGCTTTCTGTTTGCCGCCCTCTATTTGCCGAGCTCTGTTTGCCGCCCTTTGTTTGGGTCCCTCTGTTTGCCAACATGTGTTTGCCACCTCAGTTTGCCACACTCTATTTGCTGCCCTCTGTTTTCCGCCCTCTGTTTGGGGCCCTCTGTTTGCCGCCCTCTATTTGCCGCCCTCTGTTTACCGCCCTCTGTTTGCCGCTCTATGTTTGCCACCCTCTGTTTGCCGCCCTCTGTTTTCCGCTCTCTGTTTGGAGCCCGCTGTTTGCAGCCCTCTGTTTGCTGCGCTCTGTTTGCCGCCCTCTGTTTACTGCCTCTGTTTCGGGCCCTCTGTTTGGGGCCCTCTGTTTGCCACCCTGTGTTTGCCGCAATCTTTTGCCACCCTCTGCCGCCCTCGGTTTGCGGCTTTCTGTTTGCTGCCCTCTGTTTGCTGCCATCTGTTTGACACCCTCTGTTTGGGGCCCTCTGTTTGCCACCCTTTGTTTGGGTCCCTCTGTTTGCCAACATCTGTTTGCCGCCTCAGTTTGCCGCACTCTGTTTGCCACCCTCTGTTTACTGCCCTCTGTTTGGGGCCCTCTGTTTGCAGCCCTCTGTTTGCCGTCCACTGTTTGCCGCCCTCTTTTTGCTGCCCTCTGTTTGCCGCCCTCTGTTTGGGGCCTCTGTTTGCCATCTGCTTTGCCTGCCCCTGTTTGCCACCCTCTGTTTACTGCCCTCTGTTTGCCGCCCTCTGTTTGCCGCCCTCTGTTTGCCGCCCTCTGTTTGCAGCCCTCTGTTTGCCGCCCTCTGTTTGCCGCCCTCTGTTTGCCGCCCTCTGTTTGCGGCCTCTGTTTGCCGCCCTCTGTTTGCCGCCCTCTGTTTGCCGCCCTCTGTTTGCCGCCCTCTGTTTGCCGCCCTCTGTTTGCTGCCCTCTGTTTGCCGCCCTCTGTTTGCCGCCCTCTGTTTGGCCCTCTGTTTCCGCCCTCTGTTTGCCGCAATCTGTTTGCCGCCCTCTGTTTGCCGCCCTCGGTTTGCGGCATTCTGTTTGCCGGCCTCTGTTTGCCGCCTGTTTGGGTCCCTCTGTTGCCAACATCTGTTTGCGCCCTCTGTTTACTGCCTCTGTTTGGGGCCCTCTGTTTGGAGCCCTCTGTTGCGTCCACTGTTTGCCGCTCTCTGTTTGCCGCCTCTGTTTGCCGCTCTGTTTGCCGCCTTTCTGTTGCCGCCCTCTGTTTGGGCCCTTGTTGGCCGCACTCTGTTGCCGTCCTCGTTTACCGCCCTCTGTTTGGGGCAATCTGTTTGCAGCCTCTGTTCTCGCCTCTGTTTGCAGCTTTCAGTTTGCCGCCCCCGTTTGCCACCCTCTGTTTGGGGCCCTCGGTTTGCCGCACTCTGTTTGCCGCCCTCTGTTTGGGGCCCTCTGTTTGCCGCCCCCTGTTTGCCGCCCTCTGTTTGGGGCACTCTGTTTGCCCTTCTGTTTGCCGCCCTCTGTTTGCTGCCCTCAGTTTGCCACCCTCTGTTTACTGCCCTCTGTTTGCTGCCCTCTGTTTGGGCCTTCTGTTTGGAGCCCCCTGTTTGCCGCCCTCTGTTTGCCGTCCTCTTTTTGCCTCCCTGTGTTTGCTGCACACTGTTGCCGCCCTCTCTTTGCGCCCATCTGTGTGCCGCCCTCTGTTTGCCGCCCTCTGTTTGGGGCCCTCTGTTTGCCGCCCCCTGTTTGCCGCCCTTTGTTTGGGGCACTCTGTTTGCCACCTTCTGTTTGCCGCCCTCTGTTTGCTGCCCTCAGTTTGCCACCCTCTGTTTACTGCCCTCTGTTTGCTGCCCTCTGTTTGGGCCTTCTGTTTGGAGCCCCCTGTTTGCCGCCCTCTGTTTGCCGTCCTCTTTTTGCCTCCCTGTGTTTGCTGCACACTGTTGCCGCCCTCTCTTTGCGCCCATTTGTGTGCCGCCCTCTGTTTGCCGCCCTCTCTTTGGGGCCCACTGTTTGCCGCACTCTGTTTGCCACCCTCCGTTTACCGCCCTCTGTTTGGGGAGATCTGTTTGCCGCCCTCTGTTTGTCACCTTCTGTTTGCCGCTTTCAGTTTCCGACGCCTGTTTGCTGCCCTCTGTTTGTCGCCCTCTGTTTGCCGCTTTCAGTTTGCTGCCCCCTGTTTGCTGCCCTCTGCTTGGGTCCCTCTGTTTGCCGCACTCTGGTTGCCGCTTTCAGTTTGCCGCCCCCTGTTTGCCGCCCCCTGTTTGCCGCCCTCTGTTTGGGGCCCTCTGTTTGCCGCCTTCAGTTTGCCGCCCTCTGTTTGCCCCCTCTGTTTGGGGCCCTCTGTTTGCCACCTTCAGTTTGCCGCCCTCTGTTTGCCACCCCATGCTTACTGCCCTCTGTTTGTGGCCCTCTGTTTGCTGCCCTCTGTTTGGGGCCCTCTGTTTGCCACCTTCTGTTTCCCGCCCTCTGTTTGCCGCCCTCTGTTTGTCACAGTTCTGTTTACTGCTTTCAGTTTGCCACACTCTGTTTGCCGCCCTCTGTTTGCCACCCTCTGTTTGGGGCCCTCTGTTTGCCGCACCCTGTTTGCCGCCATCTTTTTTGGGCCCTATGTTTGTCGCCCTCTGTTTGCCAACTTCTGTTCACTGCCCTCTTTTTGGGGCCCTCTGTTTGCCATCCCCTGTGTGCTTCCCTCTGTTTGCGTCCCTCTGTTGGCCGCCCTCTGTTTGCCGCTGTCTGTTTGCCGCACGCAGCTTGGTGCCCTCTGTTTGGGGCACTCTGTTTACCGCCCTCTGTTTCGAGACCTCTGTTTGCCGATCTCCACATGCCGCACTTGTGCCGCCCCTCTGTTTGCCGCCCTCTGTTTGGGGCCCCTCTGTGTTTGCCGCCCTCTGTTTGCAGCCCACTGTTTGGGTCACTCTGTTTACCGCCCGCTGATTTCTGCCCTCTGTTTGCCGCCCACTGTTTGGGGCCCATTGTTTGCCGCCCTCTGTTGGGGCCCTCTGTTTGCGCCCTCTGTTTGTAGCCACTGTTTGCTGCCCTTGTTTGGGGCCTCTGTTTGCCGAATTCTGTTTGGGCCCTCTGTTTGCCGCCCTCTGTTTGGGGCCCTCTGTTTGCCGCCCTCTGTTTGTAGCCCACTGTTTGCTGCCTTCTGTTTGCCGCCCTCTGTTTACCGCCCTCTGTTTGGGCCCTATGTTGTCCGCCGTCTGCTTGCCGCCCTCTGTTCACTGCCCTCTGTTTGGGGCCCTGTGTTTGCCGTGCCCTGTTTGCCGACCTCTGTTTGCCGCCCTCTGTTCCCCGCCCTCTGTTTGGGGCCCTCTTTTTGCCGCCTTCTGTTTGGGTCCCTCTGTTAACCGCCCTCTGTTTGCCGCCCTTAATTTGCCACCCTCTGTTTGCGGCCCTCTGTTTGACGCCTTCACTTTTACCGCCCTCTGATCACCGCCTTCTGTTTGAGGGCCTCTGTTTGCTGCCCTCTGTTTCCGCCCTCTCTTTACTGCGCTCTGCTTGGGTCCCTCTGATTGGGCCCTTTGTTTGCCGCACACATTTTGACGCCCTCTGTTTGCCGCGCTCTGTTTGCCCCCCTCTGTTTGCCGCCCTCTGTTTGCTGCCCCTTGTTTGTCGCCCTCTGTTTGCCACCCTGTGTTTTCCGCCTTCTGTTTGCAGCCCTCTGTTTGGCGACCTCTGTTTGCCTCCCACACTTTGTGGACCTCTGTTTGCCGGCCTCTGTTTGCCGCTCTCAGTTTGCCACCCTCTGTTTGCCGGGCTCCGTAAACCGCCCTCTGTTTGCGGCCCTGTGTTTGGGCCCCTCTGTTTGCCGCCCTATGTTTGGGGCCCTCTGTTTGCCGCCTTTTGTTTGCAGCCCTCTGTTTGGCGGCCTCTGTTTGCCGCCTTCTGTTTGAGTCCCTCTTTTTTGCTGCCCTCTGTTTTCGCCCTCTGTTTGCGGCCCACTGTTTCGGTCCCTCCGTTTACCTACCTCTGATTGCCGCACTCTGTTTGCCGCCCTCTGTTTTCCGCCCTCTGTTTGCCGGCCTCTGTTTGCCGCCTTCTCTTTGAGACCCTCTGTTTGCCGCCCTCTGTTGCCGCCCCTTTCCCTCTGTTTGCAGCCCACTGTTTGCCGCCTCTGTTTGCCACCCTGTTTGCCGCCCTCTGTTTGGCACCCTCTGATTGCCGACCTCTGTTTGCCGCCCTCAATTTTCCGCCCTCTGTTTGCCGCCTTCTGTTTGCAGCCCACCTTTTGGTTCCCTCTGTTTACCGCCCTCTGTTTGCCTACCTCTGTTTGCCTCCCCCTGTTTGCCGCTGTCTGTTTGCCTCCCTCTGTATGCCGCCATCTGTTTGGCACCCTCTGATTGCCGACCTCTGTTTGCCGCCCTCAATTTTCTGCCCTCTGTTTGGGGCCATCTGTTTGAGGCCCTCTGTTATCCGCCCTCTGTTTGGTGCCTTCTGTTTGCAGCCCTCTGTTTGGCAGCCTCTCTTTGCCGCCTTCTGTTTGAGTCCCTCTGTTGGCTGCCCTCTGTTTGCTGCCCTCTGTTTGCAGCCCACTGTTTGGGTCCCTCTGTTTACCGCCCTCTGTTTGCCGCCCTCTGTTTGCCTCCCTCTGTTTGCTGCCATCTGTTTGTCACACTCTGATTGCCGCCTCTGTTTTCTGCCCTCTGTTTGGGGCCATCTGTTTGTCGCCCTCTGTATGGGGCCCTCTTTTGCCGCCTTCTATCTGCCGCCCTCTGATCACCGCCTTCTGTTTGAGGCCCTCTGTTTGCCGCCCTCTGGTTGCCGCCCTCTGTTTGCTGCTCTCTGTCTGCCTCCCTCTGTTTGCCACCCTCTGTTTTGAGCCAGCTGTTTGCCGCCCTCTGTTTGCCTCCCTCTGTTTGCCACCCTCTGTTTGGAGCCCTCTGTTTGCCGCCCTCTGGTTGCCGACCCCTTTTTTCCACTCTCTGTTTGGCGCTCTCTGTTTGCCTCTCTCTGTATGCCACCCTCTTTTTGGTGCCCTCTGTTTGCCGCCCTCTGTTTGTGGCCCTCTGTGTGCCGCCCTCTGTTTGCCGCCGTCTGTTTGCGGCACTCTGTTTGAGGCCCTCTGTTTGGGGCCCTCTGTTTGCCGGCCTCTGTTGGCCGCCCTCTGTTTACTGACCTCTGTTTGCCGCCCTCTGTTATCCACCATGTGTTTGCCGCCCTCTCTTTGCCGGCCTCTGTTTGCCGCCCTCTGTTTGCGGCACTCTGTCTGAGGCCCTCTGTTTGGGGCCCTCTGTTTGGGGCCCTCTGTTTGCCGCCCTCTGTTTGCCCCCTTCTGTTTGGGTCCCTCTGTTAACCGCTCTCTGTTTGCCGCCCTCTGTTTGGGGCAATCTGCCTGCCGCCCTCTGTTTGAGGCCCTCTGTTTGCCACCTTCACTTTGCCGCCCTCTGATCACCGCCTTCTGTTTCAGGCCCTCTGTTTGCTGCCCTCTGTTTCTGCCCACTCTTTACTGCGCTCTGCTTGGGTCCCTCTGTTTGGGCCCTTTGTTTGCCGCCCACTGTTTGACGCCCTCTGTTTGCCGACCTCTGTTTGCCGCCCTCTGTTTGCCCCCCTCTGTTGCCGCCCTGCCCCTCTGTTTGCCGCCTTCTGTTTCCCGCCCTCTGTTTGCCGCCCTCTATTTGCCACCCTCTGTTTGCCGCTCTATGTTGGCCGCTCTCTGTTTGCCTCCCTCTGTTTGCGGACCTCTGTTTGGCGGCCTCTGTTTCCCACTCTCTGTTTGCCGCACTCTGTTTGCCGGGCTCCATAAACCGCCCTCTGTTTGCAGCCCTCTGTTTGGGCCGCTCTGTTTGCCACCCTCTCTTTGCCGCCCTCTGTTTGGGGCCCTCTGTTTGCCGCCCTCTGTTTGCAGCCCTCTGTTTGCGGCCCCTCTGTTTGCCGCCCTCTGTTTGCCGCCGTACGTTTGCCTCCTTCTGTTTGCCGCCCTCTGTTTGGTTCGCTTTGCCGTCCTCTGTTTCCTGCCCTCTGTTTGGGGCACTCTTTTTGACGCCCTCTGTTTGCCGCCCTATGTTTGCCACCCTCTGTTTGCCGCCCTCTTTTTTGGGCCATCTGTTTGCCATACTCTGTTTGCCGCCCTCTGTTTTGCGCCCTCTGTTTGCCGCCTTCTGTTTGCCGCCCTCTGTTTGCCGCCCTCTGTTTGCCGCCCTCTGTTTGCCGCTCTCTGTTTGCCGCCCTCTGTTTGCCGGTCTCTGTTTGCCACCCTCTGTTTGCAGCGTTTCGTTTGCTGCCCTCTGTTTGCCGCCCACGGTTTGTCGCCTTCTGTTTGGTGCCCTCTAATTGCAGCCCTCTGCTTGCTGCCCTCTCTTTGCCGCACTCTGTTTGGGGCTCTCTACTTTCCGTCCTCTCTTTGCCACCCTCTGTTTGCCGCCCTCTCTATGCCGTCCTCTTTTTGGGTCCCTCTGTTTGCTGCCCTCTGTTTTTCACCCACTGTTTGCCGCCCTCTGTTTGCCGCCCTCTGTTTGGGACCCTCTTTTTGGGGCCCTCTGTTTGCCGCCCTCTGTTTGACGCCCTCTGTTTGCTGCACTCTGTTTGAGGCCATCTGTTTGCAGCCCTCTGTTTGCCGCCCTCTGTTTCCCAGCTGCTGTTTGCCGCCCTATCTTTGCCTTCCTCTGTTTGGTGCCGTATGTTTGCTGACCTCTGATTGGGGCACTCTGTTTGCCGCCCTCTTTTTGCCGCCCTCTGTTTGCCGCCCACTGTTTTCTGCCCTCTTTTGGGTCCCTCTGTTTGCCGCCCTCTGTTTGCCACCCTCTGTTTGCTGCCCTCTGTTTGCCGCCCTCTGCTTGCCGCCCTCTGTTTGGGGCACTCTCTTTGCTGCCTCTGTTTGCCGCCCTCTGTTTGGGACCCTCTGTTTGCCGCCCTCTGTTTGCCGCCCACTGTTTTCTGCCCTCTTTTTGGGTCCCTCTGTTTCCCTCCCTCTGTTTGCCGCTCTCTGTTTGCCGTCCTCTGTTTGCCTCCTTCTGTTTGATTCCCTCTGTTTGCCCCACTCCGTTTGCCATCCTCTGTTTGCCGCCCTCTGTTTGCCGCCCTCTGTTTGCCGCCTCTGTTTGGGGCACTCTGTTTGCCGTCCTCTGTTTGCCGCTCTCTGTTTGGGCCCTCTGCTTGCCGCCTTGTGTTAGGGGCCCTCTGTTTAGGGCACTCTGTTTGCCGTCCTCCTTTTGCCGAACTCTGTTTGGGACCATCTGTTTGCCGCCATCTGTTTGCCACCCTCTGTTTGCCGCCCTCTGTTTAGGGCCCACTGTTTGCCGCCTTATGTTTGCCGCCCTCTGTTTGGCGCCCTCTGTTTGTGGCCCTCCGTTTGCCGTCGTCTTTTTGCTGCCCTCTGTTTTCCGCCCTCTCTTTGCCACCCTCTGTTTGCAGCCCTCTGTTTGCCGTGCTCTGCTTACGGCCTCTGTTTGCTGCCCTCTGTTTGGGGCCTTTGTTTGCCGCCCTCTGTTTGCCGCCCTCTGTTTGCCACCCTCTGTTTGCCACCTTCTGTTTGGGTACCTCTGTTTGCCTCCCTCTGACTACCGCCCTCTGTTTGTCGCCCTCTGTTTGCTGCGCTATGTTTGCTGCTCTCAGTTAATTGCACTCTATTTGGGGCCCTCTGTTTGGGGCCCTCTCTTTTTTACCCTCTGTTTGCCGCCCTCTGTTTGCTGCCCTCTGTTTGCCGCGCTCTTTTTGCCGCCCTCCGTTTTCCACTCTCTATTTGCCTCCCTCTGTTGGCCGCCCTCTGTTTGCCGCCCTCTGTTGCCGCCCACTGATTGGGGCCCTCTGTTTGCCGCCCTCTCTTTGCCGCCCTCTCTTTGCCGCCCACTGTCTGGCGCCCTCTGTTTTCCGAGCTCTGTTTGCCGCCCTCTCTTTGCCGCCCCCTCTTTGGAGCCCTCTGTTTGCCGCCCTCTGTTTGCAGCCCCCTGTTTGGGGCCCTCTGTTTGCCATCGTCTGTTTGCCTCCCTCTGTTTGACGCCCTCTGTTTGCCGCCCTCTGCTTGCTGCCCTCTGTTTGGGGCCCTCTGTTTGGCGCCCTCTGTTTGTCACCCTCTTTTTGCCGCCCTCTGTTTGCTGTCCTCTGTTTGCCGCCCTCTGTTTGGTGCCCTCTGTTTGCCACCTTCTCTTTGCCGCCTTCTGTTTGCCGACCTCTGTTTGCCACCCTATGTTTGCCTCTGTCTGTTTGGCACCGTCTGTTTGCTGACCTCTCATTGGGACATTCTGTTTGCCGCCCTCTTTTTTGGGCCCTCTGTTTGCCACCTTCTGTTTGCCGCCCTCTGTTTGCCACCCTCTGTTTGCCACTCTCTGTTTGCCACCCTCTGTTTAAAGCCCTCTGTTTGGGGCCCTCTGTTTGCCGTCCTCTGTTTGCTGCCCTCTGTTTTTCCGCCCTCTGTTTGCTGCCCTCTGTTTGCCGCTCTGTGTTTGCCGACCTCTGTTTGCTGCCCTCTGTTTGCTGACCCCTGTTTTCCGCCCGGTGTTTGCGGCCCTCTGTTTGCCGCAGTCTGTTTGCTGCCCTCTGTTTGCTGCCCTCTGTTTGGGTCCTTTGTTTGCCACCCACTGTTTGCCGCCTCTGTTTGCCGCCCTCTGTTTGCCGCTCTTTGTTTGACTCCATCTGTATGCCGCCCTCCGTTTGCCGTCCTCAGTTTGCCGCCTTCAGTTTGGGGCCCTCTTTAGGCCACCCTCTGTTTGCTGCCCTCTGTTTGGTCCCTCTGTTTGACACCCTCTTTTTGCCACCCTCTTTTTGCCGTCCTCTGTTTTCCCCCCTCTGTTCGGGGCCCACTGTTTGCCGCCTTCTCTTTGCCACCTTCCGTTTGCCGACCTCTGTTTGCCGCCCTATGTTTGCCTCCGTCTGTTTGGCGCCGTCTGTTTGCTGACCTCTGATTGGGACACTCTCTTTGCCGCCCTCTGTTTGCTGTCCTCTGTTTGTCTCCCTCTGTTTGGTGCCCTCAGTTTGCCACCTTCTGTTTGCATCCCTCTGTTTGCTGCGCTCTGTTTACCGCCCTCTGTTTGGGGCCCTCTGTTTGGCGCCCTCTGTTTGCCGCACTCTGTTTGCCGCCCTCTTTTTTGGGCCCTCCGTTTGCCACCTTCTGTTTGCCGCCCTCTGTTTGCCACCCTCTGTTTACCACCCTCTGTTTAAAGCCCTCTGTTTGGGGCCCTTCTTTCGGAGCTCCCTGTTCATCGACCTCTATTTGCGGCCCTCTGTTTGCCGCCCTCTGTTTGTCACAGTAGTGTTTGCTGCTTTCAGTTTGCCGCCCCCTGTTTGCAGCCTTCTGTTGCTGCCCTCTGTTTGCCACCTCGTTTGCCGCCTCTGTTTGCCCTCTGTTTGCCCCTTGTTTGCCCTGCCCTCTGTTTGCCGCCCTCTGTTTGCCGCCCTCTGTTTGCTGCCCTCTGTTTGCCACCCTCTGTTTGCCGCCCTCTGTTTGGGTCCCTCTGTTTGCCGCACTTTGTTTGCCGCCCTCTTTTTTGGGCCCTCTGTTTGCCACCTTCAGTTTGCTGCCCTCTGTTTGCCACCCTCTGTTTGCCACCCTCTGTTTTAAGCCCTCTGTTTGGGGCCCTCTGTTTGCCGTCCTCTGTTTGCCGTCCTCTGTTTGCTGCCCTCTGTTTTTCCGCCCTCTGTTTGCCGCCCTCTGTTTGCTGCTCTCTGTTTGCAGCCCTCTGTTTGCCGCAGTCTGTTTGCCGCCCTCTGTTTGCTGCCCTCTGTTTGGGCCTTTGTTTGCCGCCCACTGTTTGCCGCCTGTTGGCCGCCCTCTGTTTGCCGCCTTCAGTTTGCCGCCTTCTGTTTGGGGCCCTGTTTAGGCCGCCCTCTGTTTGCTGCCCTCTGTTTGGTCCCTCTGTTTGCCACCCTCCTTTTGCCACCCTCTGCTTGCCGTCCTCTGTTTTCCCCCCTCTGTTTGGGGCCCTCTGTTTGCCGCCTTCTCTTTTCCGCCTTCTGTTTGCTGACCTCTGTTTGCCACCCTATGTTTGCCTCCGTCTGTTTGGCGCCGTCTGTTTGCTGACCTCTGATTGGGACACTCTCTTTGCCGCCCTCTGTTTGCTGCCCTCTGTTTGTCTCCCTCTGTTTGGTGCCCTCAGTTTGCCGCCTTCTGTTTGCATCCCTCTGTTTGCTGCACTCTGTTTGCCGCCCTCTTTTTGCTTCCCTCTGTTTGGGGCCCTCTGTTTGCCGCCCTCTGTTTGCCACCCTCTGTTTGCTGCCCTATGTTTGGTGCCTTCTGTTTGGGGCCAATGCTTGCCACCCTCTGTTTGCTGCCCTCTTTAGCCCACCCTCTGTTTGCTGCCCTCTGTTTGGTCCCTCTGTTTGCCACCCTCTTTTTGCCACCCTCTGTTTGCCGTCCTCTGTATTCCCCCCTCTGTTTGGTGCCCTCTCTTTGCGCCTTCTCTTTGCCGCCTTCTGTTTGCCGACCTCTGTTTGCCACCCTCTGTTTGTCTCCCTGTGTTTGGTGCCCTCTGTTTGCCGCCATCTGTTTGCATCCCACTGTTTGCTGCACTCTGTTTGCCGCCCGCTGTTTTCTGCCCTCTGTTTGTGGCCCCCTGTTTGGGGCACTCTGTTTGCCGCCCTCTGTTTGCTGCCTTCTGTTTGCATCTCTCTTTTTGCTGCGCTCTGTTTGCCGCCCTCTGTTTACTGCGATCTGTTTGGGGCCCTCTGTTTGCCGCCCTCTGAATGCCGCCCCCTGTTTGCCGCCCTCTCTTTGCTGCCCTCTGTTTGCTGTCCTCTTTTTGCCTCCCTCTGATTGCAGTGCTCTGTTTGCCGCCCTCTGTTTGGGGCCCTCTGTTTGCCGCATTCTGTATGTCGCCCTCTGTTTGCCGCCCTCTGTTTGCCGTCCTCTGTTTGCCGTCCTCTGTTTGCTGCCATCTGTTTGGGACCCTCTGTTTGCCGCCCTCTGTTTGCTGCCCTCTGTGTTCCGCCCTCTGTTTTTGGCCCTCTGTTTGCCACCTTCACTTTGTCGCCTTCTGTTTGCCGACCTCTGTTAGCCGCCCTATGTTTGCCTCCGTCTGCTTTGCGCCGTCTGTTTGCCATCCTCTGTATGGTGCCCACTGTTTGCATCCCTCTGTTTGATGCCCTCTGTTTGCCGCCCTATTATTGCCTTCCTCTTTTTGCCTCCCTCTGTTTACCTCCCTCTGTTGCCGCACTCTGTTTGGGGCGCTCTGTTTGCCGCCCTCTGTTTGCCGCCCTCTGTTTTCCGCCCTCCGTTGGGGGCCCACTGTTTGCCGCCCTCTGTTTGCCGCCCTCCGTTGCCACCCTCTGTTTGGGGCGATCTGCTTGCAGCCCTCTGTTTGCCTCCCTCTGTTTGCCACTTTCAGTTTGCTGCCCCCTGTTTTTCGGACTCTGTTTGCCGCCCTCTGTTTGGGGCCCTCTGTTTGCGGCACTTTGTTTGCCGCCCACTGTTTGGGGCCCTGTGTTTGCCACCTTCTGTTTGCTGCCCTCTGTTTGGGGCCCTCTGTTTGGGGCCCTCTGTTTGCTGCCCTGTGTTTGCCGCCCTCTGTTTGCCGTCCTCCTATTGCCACCCTCTGTTTTTACCGCCTGGTTTCCGCTCTATGTTTGCCACCGTCTGTTTGGCGCCGTCTGTTTGTTGACCTCTGATTGGGGCACTCTGTTTGCGGCCCTCTGTTTGCGCCCTCTGTTTGCCGCCCTCTGTTTTCCACTCTCTGTTTGTGGCCCTCTGTTTCCCGCCCTCTGTTTGCCGCCCGCTGTTTGCCGCCCTCTGTTTGGGGCCCAATGTTTGCCGCCCTCTGTTTGCATCCTTCTGCTTGCTGCGCTCTGTTTGCCGCCCTCTGTTTACGGCCCTCTGTTTCAGGCCCTCGGTTTGGGGCACTCTGTTTGGTGCCCTCTGTTTGCCGCCCTCTGTTTGCACCCCTCTGTTTGCATCCCTCTGTTTGCTGCGCTCTGTTTGCCGCTCTCTGTTTGCTGTCGTATGTTTTGGGCACTCTGTTTGCTGCCCTCTGTTTGCCGCCATCTGTTTGCCGCCCTCTGCTTGGGGCCCTCGGTTTGCCATCCACTGTTTGGGGCCCCCTTGTGGCCGCCGACTGTTTGTGGCCCTCTGTTTGGGGCCCTCTGTTTGTCGCCCTCTGTTTGCCGCCCTCTGTTTGCCGCCCTCTGTTTGGGGCCCTCTGTTTGCCACCCTCTGTTTGCCGCCCTCTGTTTGGGCCCCTCGTTGCCATCCTCTGTTTGCCTCCTCTGATTGCTTCCCTCTGTTTGCCGCCCTCTGTTTGCCGCCCTCTGTTTGCCTCCCTCTGTTTGGAGACCTCTGTTTGCAGCACTCTGGTTGGGGCCCTCTGTTTGCCATCCTCTGTTTGCCGCCCTCTGTTTGCCTCCCTCTGTTTGCCGCCCTCTGTTTGCCACCCTCTGTTCGCAACCTCTGTTTCCCTCCCTCAGTTTGCCGCCCTCTGTTTGCCGCCCTCTGTTTACTGCCCTCTGTTTCAGGCCCTCGGTTTGGGGCACTCTGTTTGCTGCCCTCTGTTTGCCGCCCTCTGTTTGCACCCCTCTGTTTGCATCCCTCTGTTTGCTGCGCTCTGTTTGCCGCCCTCCACTTGCCGCCCTCAGTTTGCCGCTCTCTGTTTGCCGCTCTCTGTTTGCTGTCGTATGTTTTGGGCACTCTGTTTGCTGCCCTCTGTTTGCCGCCATCTGTTTGCCGACCTCTGCTTGCCGCCCTCTGCTTGGGGCCCTCGGTTTGCCATCCACTGTTTGCCTCTGTCTGTTTGCCTCCCTCTGTTTGCCTCCCTCTGTTTGCCGCCATCTGTTTGCCTCCCTCTCCGTGCCGCCCTCTGTTTGGGGCCCTCTGTTTGCCACCCTCTGTTTGCCGCCTTCTGTTTGGGGTCCTCTGTTTGCCGCCCTCTGTTTGTCTCCCTCTGTTTGCCGCCCTCTGTTTGCTGCCCTCTGTTTGCCGCCCTCTGTTTGCCTCCCTCTGTTTGCCGCCCTCTGTTTGCCGCCCTCTGTTTGCGCCCTCTGTTTGCTGCCCTCTGTTTGACACCCTCTGTTTGGGGCCCTCTGTTTGCCGCCCTCTGTTTGCCGCCCTCTGTTTGCTGCCCTCTGTTTGACGCCCTCTGTTTGGGACCTCTGTTTGCCGCCCTCTGTTTGCCACCCTCTTTTTTCCCCTCCCTTTGCCGCCCGCTGTTTGCCGCCTTCTGTTTGCCGCCCTATGTTTGCCTACCTCTGTTTGGCGCCGTCTGTTTGCTGACCTCTGATTGGGCCACTCTGTTTGCCGCCCTCTGTTTGCCGCCCTCTGTTTGCCGCCCTCTGTTTGCCGCCCTCTGTTTGCCGCCCTCTGTTTGCCGCCCTCTGTTTGCCGCCCTCTGTTTGCCGCCCTCTGTTTGTCGCCCTCAGTTTGCCGTCCTCTTTTTACCGCAATCTGTTTGCCGCCGTCTGTTGTTCCGCCCTCCGTAAACCGCCCTCTGTTGGCGGCCCTCTGTTTGGGCCCCTCAGCCTGCTGCCCTGTGTTTGCTGCCCTCTGTTTGCCGCACTCAGTTTGCACCCCTCTGTTTGCCGCCCTCTGTTTGCCGCGCTCTGTTTTTCGCCCTCTTTTTGTGGTCCTCTGTTTGCCGCTCTCTGATTTCCGCCCTCTGTTTGGGGGACTCTGTTGCCGCCATCTGTTCGCCGCCCTCTGTTTGCGACCCTCTATTTGCCGCCCTCTGTTTGCCGCCCTCTGTTTGTCGCCCTCTGTTTGCTGCACTCTGCTTGCCGCCCTCTGTTTCCTGCTTTCTGTTTGGAGCTCTCGGTTTGCCGCCCTTTCATTGCCACCCTCCACTTGCCGCCCTCTGTTTGCCGCTCTCTCTTTGCCACCCTCTGTTTGCCGTCCTATGTTTTGGGCACTCTGTTTGACGCCCTCTGTTTGCCTCCTTCTGTTTGCCGCCCTCTTTTTGCCGCCCTCCGTTTGCTGCCCTCTGTTTGGGGCACTCTGTTTTGCGCCCTCTGTTTGCCGCCATCTGAGTGCCTCCCTCTGTTTGCCGCCTTCTGTTTTCTGCACTCTGTTAACTGCCCTCTGTTTGGGGCCCTCTGTTTGGGTCCCTCTGTTTGCTGCCCTCTGTTTGGGACCTTTGTTTGCCGCCCTCTGTTTGCCGCCCTCTGTTTGGAGCTCTCGGTTTGCCGCCCTTTCATTGCCGGCCTCCACTTGCCGCCCTCTGTTTGCCGCTCTCTGTTTGCCGCCCTCCGTTTGCTGCCCTCTGTTTGGGGCACTCTGTTTTGCGCCCTCTGTTTGCCGCCGTCTGAGTGCCTCCCTCTGTTTGCCGCCTTCTGTTTTCTGCCCTCTGTTAACTGCCCTCTGTTTGGGGCCCTCTGTATGGGTCCCTCTGTTTGCCGCCCTCTGTTTACCGCCCTCTGTTTGCTGCCCTCTGTTTGGGACCTTTGTTTGCCAACCTCTGTTTTCCGCCCTCTGTTTGCCACCCTCTTTTTGCTGCACTCAGTTTGGGGCCATGTGTTTGCAGCCCTCCGGTTGCCGCCCACTGTTTACCGCCCTCTGTTTGCCGCCCTCTGCTTTGGACCTTTGTTTGCCAACCTCTGTTTTCCGCCCTCTGTTTGCTGCCCTCTGTTTGACGCCCTCTGTTTGGGACCTTTGTTTGCCGACCTCTGTTTGCCGCCCTCTGTTTGCTGCCCTGTGTTTGTGCCCTCTGTTTGCTGCCCTCTGTTTGACGCCATCTGTTTCGGACCCTCTGTTTGCCGCCCTCTATTTGCCGCCCTCTGTTTGCTGCCCTCTGTTTGTCACCCTCTGTTTGCCGTCCTCCTTTTACCGCAATCTGTTTGCCGCCGTCTGTTGTTCCGCCCTCCGTAAACCGCCCTCAGCTTGCGGCCCTCTGTTTGCCGCCCTCTGATGGCAGCCCTCTTTTTAACGCCCTCTGTTTGTCGCGCTCTGTTTTCTGCCCTCTTTTTGGGGTCCTCTGTTTGCCGCAGTCTGTTTTCCGCCCTCTGTTTGCCACCCTCTGTTTGCCGCCCTCTGTTTGCCATATTCTGATTGGGAAACTCTGTTTGCCGCCCTCTGTTGCCGCTTCGTTTGGGGCCTCTGTTTGCCGCCCTCTGTTTGCCGCCCTCTGTTTGCCGCCCTCTGTTTGCCACCCTCTGTTTGCCGCCTTCTGTTTGGGGACGTCTGTTTGCCGCCCTCTGTTTGCCACCCTCGGTTTGCCGCCCACTGTTTGCTGCCCTCTGTTTGACGCCCTTTGTTTGCGGCCCTCTGTTTGCCGCCCTCTGTTAGCCGCCTTCTGTGTGGGTCCCTCTGTTTACCACCCTCTGTTTGCTGCCCTCTGTTTGATGCCCTCCGTTTGGGGACGTCTGTTTGCCGCCCTCTTTTTGCTGCCCTTTTTATCCCCCTCAGCTTATGGCCCTCTGTTTGCCGCCCTGTTTGCCGCACTCAGTTTGCACCCCTCTGTTTGCCGCCCTCTGTTTGCAGCCCTCTTTTTGCCGCCCTCTGTTTGCCACGTTCTGTTTTCCGCCCTCTTTTTGGGGTCCTCTGTTTGCCGCTCTCTGTTTTCCCCCCTCTGTTTGCCACCCTCTGTTTGCCTCACTCTGTTTGCCGCCCTCTGTTTGCGGCCCTCTGTTTGCCGCCCTCTGTTTGCCACCCTCTGTTTGTCGCCCTCTGTTTGCGGCACTCTGTTTGCCGCCCTCTGTTTGCCGCCCTCTGTTTGCCTCCCTCTGTTTGCCACCCTCTGTTTGGAGCACTCGGTTTGCCGCCCTTTCATTGCCGCCCTCCACTTGCCGCCCTCAGTTTGCCGCTCTCTGTTTGCCGCCCTCTGTTTGCCGCCCTCTGTTTTGGGCACTCTGTTTGCCGCCCTCTGTTTGCCGCCATCTGTTTGCCGACCTCTGTTTGCTGCCCTCTGCTTGGGGCCCTCGGTTTGCCATCCTCTGTTTGCCTCCGTCTGTTTGCCTCCCTCTGTTTGCCGCCATCTGTTTGCCGCCCTCTGTTTGCCTCCCTCTGCCTGCCGCCCTCTGTTTGCCGCCCTCTGTTTGCCGCCCTCTGTTTGCCGCCCTCTGTTTGCCGCCCTCTGTTTGCCGCCTTTTGTTTGGGGTCCTCTGTTTGCCTCCCTCTGTTTGTCTCCATCTGTTTGTTGCCGTCTGTGTGCTGCCCTCTGTTTGTGGCCCTCTGTTTGCCGTCCTCTGTTTGGCGCCCTCTGTTTGCCTCCGTTTGCCGCTCTCTGTTTGCCGCTCTCTTCTTGCCGCCCTCTGTTTGGGGCACTCTGTTTGGGGCCCTCTGCTTGCCGCCCTCTGTTTGCCGCCCTCTGTTTTCTGCCCTCTGTTTGGGGCCCTCTGTTTACCGCCCTCCGTTTGCCGCCCTCTCTTTGCCGCACTCTGTTTGTCTTCCACTGTTTGCCGCGTTCTGTTTGGGGACCTCTGTTTGCCGCCCTCTGTTTGCCGCCCTCTGTTTGCTGCCCTCTGTTTGCTGCCCTCTGTTTGGGACCCTCTGTTTCCCGTCCTCTTCTTACCGCAATCTGTTTGCCGCCGTCTGTTGTTCCGCCCTCCATAAACCGCCCTCTGTTGGCGGCCCTCTGTTTGGGCTCCTCAGCTTGCGGCCCTCTGTTTGCCGCCCTCAGTTTGCCGCACTCAGTTTGCACCCCTCTGTTTGCCGCCCTCTGTTTGCAGCCCTCTTTTTGCCGCCCTCTGTTTGCCACGCTCTGTTTTCCGCCCTCTTTTTGGGGTCCACTGTTTGCCGCTCTCTGTTTTCCCCCCTCTGTTTGCCACCCTCTGTTTGCCTCTGTCTGTGTGCCGCCCTCTGTTTGGGGCACTCTGTTTGCCGCCATCTGTTTGCCGCCCTGTGTTTGCGGCCCTCTGTTTGCCGCCCTCTGTTTGCCGCCCTCTGTTGTCGCCCTGTGTTGCCGCACTCTGTTTGCCGCCCTCTGTTTGCCGCCCTCTGTTTGCCTCCCTCTGTTTGCCACCCTCTGTTTGGAGCCCTCTGCGTGCCATCCTCTGTTTGGGGCCCTCTGTTTGCCAACCTCTGTTTGGGGTCCTCTGGTTGCCGCCCTCTGTTTGTCTCCATCTGGTTGTCGCCCTCTGTGTGCCGCCCTCTGTTTACCGCCCTTTGTTTGGAGACCTCTGTTTGCCGTCCTCTGTTTGGGGCCCTCTGTTTGCCGTCCTCTGTTTGCCGCCCTCTGTTTGCCGCCCTCTGTTTGCCGCCCTCTGTTTGCCGCCCTCTTCTTGCCGCCCTCTGTTTGGGGCCCTCTGTTTGCCGCCCTCTGTTTGCCTCGCTCTGTTTGCTGCACTCGGTTTGCCGCCCTCTGTTTACTGCCCTCTGTTTAGGGCCCTCTTTTTTAGGCCGTCTGTTTGCTGCCCTCAGTTTGCCACCCCCTGTTTACCGCCCTCTGTTTGTCACCCTTCTGTTTGCCACCTCTGTTTGGAGCCCTCGGTTTGCCGCCCTTTCATTGCTGCCCTCCACTTGCCGCCCTCAGTTTGCTGCTCTCTGTTTGTCGTCGTATGTTTTTGGCACTCTGTTTTCGGCCATCTGTTTCCCGCTCTCTGTTTGCCGCCCTCTGTTTGCCGCCCTCTGTTTGCTGCCCTCTGCGTGCCGTCCTCTGTTTGTGCCCTCTGTTTGGGGTCCTCTGTTTGCCGCCCTCTGTTTGTGTCCATGTGTTTGTCGCCCTCTGTGGGCCGCCCTCTGTTTACCGCCCTTTGTTTGGAGACCTCTGTTTGCCGTCCTCTGTTTGGGGCCCTCTGTTTGCCTTCTTCTGTTTGCCGCCCTCTGTTTGCCTCCCTCTGTTTGCTGCCCTCTGTTTGCCTCACTCTGTTTGCCGCAGTCTGTTTGTCGCCCTCTGTTTTCTGCCCTTTGTTTGGGGCCGTCTTTTTGGGCCCTCTGTTTGCCGCCCTCTATTTGCCGCCTTCTGATTGCAGCTCTCTATTTTTTCCCTCTGTTTTCCGCCTTCTGCTGGCTGCCCTCTGTTTGGCATCTCTGTTTGCCGTCCTCTGTTTGCCTCCCTCTGTTTGCCTCCCTCTGTTTGCCGTCCTCTGTTTAACTCAATCTGTTTGCCTCCCTCAGTTTGCCGCCCTCTGTTTGCCGCCCTCTGTTTTCCGCCCTCTGTTTGCGGCCATCTGTTTGAGGCCCTCTGTTATCCGCCCTCTGTTTGCCGCCTTCTGTTTACAGCCCTCTGTTTGGCAGCCTCTGTTTGCCGCCTTCTGTTTGAGTCCCTCTGTTTGCTGCCCTCTGTTTGCCGCCCTCTGTTTGCAGCCCACTGTTTGGGTCCCTCTGTTTACCGCCCTCTGTTTGCCGCACTCTGTTTGAGGCCCCCTGTTTGCCGCCTTCACTTTGCCGCCCTCTGATCACTGCCTTCTGTTTGAGGCCCTCTCTTTGCTGCCCTCGTTTTCTGCCCACTCTTTTCTGCGCTCTGCTTGGGTCCCTCTGTTTGGGCCCTTTGTTTGCCGCCCACTGTTTGATGCCCTCTGTCTGCCGACCTCTGTTTGCCACCCTCTGTTTGCCGCCCTGTGTTTCCTGCCCTGTGTTTGCCGCCCTCTGTTTGCCACCCTCTGTTTTCCGCCTTCTGTTTGCGGCCCTCTGTTTGGCGACCTCTGCTTGCCTCCCTCTGTTTGCGGATCTGTTTGCCGCCCTCTGTTTGCTGCTCTCTGTTTGCCGCCCTCTGTTTGCCGAAATCCGTAAACCGCCCTCTGTTTGTGGCCTTCTGTTTGGGCCCCTCTGTTTGCCGCCCTCTGTTTCCCATCCTCTGTTTGGGGCCCTCTGTTTGCCGCCATCTGTTTGCAGCCCTCTGTTTTGCGGCCTCTGTTTGCCGCCTTCTCTTTGAGTCCCTCTGTTTGCTGCCCTCTGTTTGCCTCCCTCTGTTTGCCGCCATCTGTTTGGCATCCTCTGATTGCCGCCCTCTGTTTGCCGCCCTCTGTTTGGGCCCTCTGTTTGCCACCCTCTGTTTTCCGCCCCCTGTTCACAGCCCTCTGTTTGGGATCCTCTGTTTGGGGCCCTGTGTTTGCCGCCCCCTGTTTGCCGCCCTCTGCTTGCCGCCCTCTGTTTGGGGCCCTCTGTTTGTGGCCCTCTGTTTGCCGTCCTCTGTTTGCCTCCCTCTATTTGCCTCCCTCTTTTGGCCGCCCTCTGTTTGCCGCTCTCTGTTTGCCGCACGCTGCTTGGCACCCTCTGTTTGGGGCCCTCTGCTTGCCACCCTCTGTTTGCCGCCTCTGTTCACAGCCCTCTGTTTGGGATCCTCTGTTTGGGGCCCTGTGTTTGCCGCCCCCTGTTTGCCGACCTCTGTTTGCCGCCACGCTGTTTGGCGCCCTCTGTTTGGGGCACTCTGTTTGCCGCCCTCTGTTTGCGGCCCTCTGTTTACCGCCCTCTGTTTGCCGCACTCTGTTCACTGCCCTCTGTTTGGGGCACTATATTTGCGGCCCTGTGTTTGCCGTCCACTGTTTGCCTCCCTCTGTTTGCCCCCCTCTTTTGGCCGCCCTCTGTTTGCCGCTGTCTGTTTGCTGCACGCTGCTTGGCTCCCTCTGTTTGGAGCACTCTGTTTGCCGCCCTCTGTTTGCCACCCTCTGTTTACCGCCCTCTATTTGGGGCCCTCTGTTTGCCGCCCTCCGTTTTCCTCCCTCTGTCTGGGGCCCTCTGTTTGCCGCCCTCTGTTTGGGGCTGTCCATTTGCCGTCCTCTGTTTGCCGCCTTCTGATTGCCGCCTTCCGCTGCCGCCCTCTGTTTGCCGCCTTCTGTTTGAGGCCCTCTGTTTGCTGCCCTCTGTTTCCCGCCCTCTCTTTACTGTGCTCTGTTTGTGTCCCTGTGTTTGGGCCCTCTGTTTGCCTCCCATTGTTTGACGCCCTCTGTTTACCCCCCTCTGTTTGCTGCCCTCAGTTTGCAGCCCACTTTTTCCGCCCTCTGTAATCTGCCCTCTGTCTTCCGCCCTCTTTTTGGCGTCCTCTCTCTGCCGACCTCTGTTTGCCTCTCTCTCTTTGCCGCCCTCAGTTTGCCGCCTTCTGTTTGGGGCCCTCTGCTTGCCGCCCTCTGTTTGCAGCCCACTGTTTGGCTCCCTCTGTTTACCGCCCTCTGTTTGCCGCCCTCTGTTTACCTCCCTCTGTTTGCTGCCATCTGTTTGGCACTCTCTGATTGCCGCCCTCTGTTTGCCGCCCTCTGTTTGGCGCCCTCTGTTTGCCACCCTCTGTTTACCTCCCTCTGTTTGCCGCCATTGTTTGGCATCCTCTGTTTGCCGCCCTCTGTTTGCCGCCCTCTGTTTGGCCCTCTGTTTGCCACCCTCTGTTTTCCGCCCCCTGTTCACAGCCCTCTGTTTGGGATCCTCTGTTTGGGGCCCTGTGTTTGCCGCCCTCTGTTTGCCGCCCTCTGCTTGCCGCCCTCTGTTTGGGGCCCTCTGTTTGTGGCCCTCTGTTTGCCGTCCTCTGTTTGCCTCCCTCTATTTGCGTCTTCCTCTTTTGGCCGCCCTCTGTTTGCCGCCCTGTGTTTCCTGCCCTTTGTTTGCCGCCCTCTGTTTGCCACCCTCTGTTTTCCGCCTTCTGTTTGCGGCCCTCTGTTTGGCGACCTCTGCTTGCCTCCCTCTGTTTGCGGATCTGTTTGCCGCCCTCTGTTTGCTGCTCTCTGTTTGCCGCCCTCTGTTTGCCGAAATCCGTAAACCGCCCTCTGTTTGTGGCCCTCTGTTTGGGCCCCTCTGTTTGCCGCCCTCTGTTTCCCATCCTCTGTTTGGGGCCCTCTGTTTGCCGCCATCTGTTTGCAGCCCTCTGTTTTGCGGCCTCTGTTTGCCGCCTTCTCTTTGAGTCCCTCTGTTTGCTGCCCTCTGTTTGCCTCCCTCTGTTTGCCGCCCTCTGTTTGCCCCTCTCCATTTGCCGCCCTCTGTTTGTGTCCCTCTGTTTGATGTCTGTTGCTGCCTTATTTCAGCACTCTGTTTGGGGCACTCTTTTTCCCGCCTCTGTTTGCCGCCCTCTCTTCACTGTGCTCTGTTTGGGCCCTCTGTGCCACCCCCTGTTTCTGCCCTCTGTTTGCTGCCCCTGTGCCCCCTCTTTGGGTCCCCCTGTTGCCGCCCTCTGTTTGCCGCTCTTGTTCCCCTCTGTTTGCCACCCTCTGTTTATGCCCTCTGTTTGGGGCCCTCTGTTTGCCACCTCCTTTGCCACTCTCTTTTTGCCGCACTCTGTTGTTGCCCTCTGTTTGCCGCCCTGTTTGCGGCCCTAAGTTTGCCTCCTGCTGTTTGCCTCCGTCTGTTTGCTGCCCTCTGTTTGGGGCACTCTGTTTAGCGCCCTCTGTTTGTTGCCATCTGTTTGCTGCCCTCTGTTTGCCGCCCTCTGTTGGGGCCTATGTTTGCCACCCTCTTTTTTGGACCCTATGTTTGCCGTCCTCTGTTTGCCGCACTCTGTTTGCCGCCCTCTGTTTCCCGCCTTCTACTTGTGGCGCTCTGTATGGCGCACTGTGTTTGTTACCCTTTGTTTACTACCCTCTGTTTGGGGTTCTCTGTTTGCCGCCCTCTGTTTACCGCACTCTGTTTGGAGACCACTGTTTGCCACCCTTTGTTTGCCGCCCTCTGTTTGCCGCCCTCTGTTTGCCTCCCTCTGTTTGCCACCCTCTGTTTGGGGCCCTCGGTATGCCGCCCTCAGTTTGCCGCCCTCTGTTTGCCGCCCTTTGCTTGCCGCCCTCTGTTAGGGGCACTTTGTTTGCCGCCCTCTGTTTTCCGGCCTCTGTTTACCACCCTCTGTTTGGAGCCCTCTGTTTGCCGCCCTCTGTTTGCTGCCCTCTGTTTGCTGCCCTCTGTTTGCCGCCCTCTGTTTGCCGCCCTCTGTTTGCCGCCCTCTGTTTGCCACCCACTCTTTTCAGCCCTGTGTTTGCGGCCTTTGTTTGTCGCCCTCTGAATGCCGCACTCTGTTTGCCGCACTCTGTTTGCCGCAGTCTGTTTGCCGCCCTCTGTTTGCCGCCCTCTGTTTTCCGCCCTCTGTTTGCCGCCCTCTGTTTACTGCCCTCTGTTTGGGGCCCTCTTTTTGGGGCACTCTGTTTAGCGCCCTCTGTTTGCCGCCCTCTGTTTGCCACGCTTTTTTTGCCGACCTCTGTTTGTGTCCTTTTTTCCCGCCCTCTATTTGCTGCCCTCTTTTTGCCGCGCTCTGTTTGCCGCCCTCTGCTGTCCTCTGTTTGGGTCCATTTTTGACCCCCTCTATTTGCCGCACTCTGTTTGCCGCCCTCTGTTTGCCGGCCTCCATTTTCTGGCCTGTGTTTGGGCCCCTCTGTTTGCTGCCCTCTGTTTGCCGCCCTCCGCTGCCACCCTCTGTTTGCCGCCTTCTGTTTGTGGCTCTCTGCTTGCTGCCCTTTCTTTGCCGCGCTCTCTTTACTGCACTCTGTTTGGGTCCCTCTGTTTGGGCCCTCTGTTTGCCTCACACTGTTTGCTGCCCTCTGTTTGCCTCCCTCTGTTTGCCACCATCTGTTTGGCGCTCTCTGATTGCCACCCTCTGTTTGCCGCACTCTGTTTGGGGCCCTCGGTTGGCCGAATTCAGTTTGCCGCCCTCTGTTTGGGCCCTATGTTTGCCGCCCTCTGTTTGCTGCCCTCTGTTCACTGCCCTCTGCTTGGCGCCCTCTGGTTGGGGCACTCTGATTGCCGCCCGCTGTTTGGAGCCCTCTGTTTGCCACTCTCCATTTGCCACCCTCTGCTTGCCACCTTCCATTTGGGGCCCACTGTTTGCTGCCCTCTGTTTGCTGCCCTCTGTTTGCCTCACTCTGTTTGCCGCAGTCTGTTTGCCACCCACTCTTTTCAGCCCTGTGTTTGCGGCCTTTGTTTGTCGCCCTCTGAATGCCGCACTCTGTTTGCCGCACTCTGTTTGCCGCAGTCTGTTTGCCGCCCTCTGTTTGCCGCCCTCTGTTTTCCGCCCTCTGTTTGCCGCCCTCTGTTTACTGCCCTCTGTTTGGGGCCCTCTTTTTGGGGCACTCTGTTTACCGCCCTCTGTTTGCCGCCCTCCGCTGCCACCCTCTGTTTGCGCCTTCTGTTTGGGCTCTCTGCTTGCTGCCCTTCTTTGCCGCGCTCCTTACTGCACTCTGTTTGGGTCCCTCTGTTTGGGCCCTCTGTTTGCCTCACCGTTTGCTGCCCTCTGTTTGCCTCCTTCTGTTTGCCACCTTCTGTTTGGAGCCCTCTGCTTGCCGTCCTCTGTTTGGGGCCCTCTGTTTGCCGCCCTCTGTTTGCCGCCCTCTGTTTGCCTGCGTTGTTTGCTGCCCGCTGTTTACTGCCCTCTATTTACCACCCTCTGTTGCCGCCCTCTGTTTGCCGCCCTCTGTTTGCCGCCCGCTGTATGTCGCCCTCTGTTTCGCGCCCTCTTTCTGCCGCCCTCTGTTTGCCACCTTCTGTTTGGGGCCCTCTGTTTGCTGCCCTCTGTTTGCCGCCCTCCATTTGCCGCCCTCTATTTGCCGCCCTCAGTTTTCCGGCCTCGGTTTGCCACCGTCTGTTCGCCGCCCTCTGTTTGCCGGCCTCTGTTTGCCGGCCTCTGTTTGCCGCCCTATGTTTGCCTCTTTCTGTTTGCACCTTCTGTTTGCCGTCCTCTGTTTGCTGCCCTCTGTTTTGGGCACTCTGTTTGGCGCCCTCTGTTTGGCGCCTCTGATTGGGGCCCTCTGTTTGCCGGCCTCTGTTTGCCGCCCTATGTTTGCCTCTTTCTGTTTGCCACCTTCTGTTTGCCGTCCTCTGTTTGCTGCCCTCTGTTTTGGGCACTCTGTTTGGCGCCCTCTGTTTGGCGCCCTCTGATTGGGGCCCTCTGTTTGCCGCCCTCTGTTTGCTGCCCTCAATTTGGGGCACTCTGCTGGCCGCCCTCTGTTTGGGGCCATCTGTTTGCGTCCTTCTGTTAGCCACCCTCTGTTTTCCGCCTTCTGTTTGGGCCCCTCTGTTTGAAACACTGTTTACCACCCTCTGTTTGCTGCCCTCTGTTTGCCGCCCTCTGTTTGCCGCCCTCTGTTAACTGCACTCTGTTTGGGATGCTCTGTTTGGGGCCCTCTGATTGCCACCCTCTGTTAACTGCACTCTGTTTGACGCCCTCTGTTAACTGCACTCGGTTTGGGGCCCTCTGTTTGCCGCCCTCTGTTTGCCGTCCTCTTTTTGCCTCCCTCTGTTTTCCGCCCTCTGTTTTCTGCCTTCTGTTTGGGGCCATCTGTTTGCCGCCCTCTGTTTGCCGCCCTCTGTATGCCACCCTCTCTTTGTGGCCACGCTTTGCCGCCTCCTCTTTGAGGCCCTCTGTTATCTGCCCGCGATTTGCCGCCCTCTGTTTTCTGCCCTCTGTTTGCCGCCTTCTGTGTGGGTCCCTCTGTTTACCACTCTCTGTTTGCCGCCCTCTGTTTGTCGCCCACTGATTGCCGCCTTCTGTTTGCTGACCTCTGTTTGGGATCCTATGTTTTCCGCCGCCTGTTTGCCGCCCTCTGTTTGCCGCCCTATGTTTACCATCCTCTTTTTACCTCCCTCTCTTTTCCGCCCTCTGTTTGCGGCCTCCTGTTTGGGGCCCACTTTTGGCCGCCCTCTGTTTGCCGCCCTCTGTTTGCTGCTATCTGTTTGCAGCCCTCTGATTGCCGCCCTCTGTTTACAACCTCTGCTTGGAGCCCTCTGTTTGCTGCCCTCTGTTTGCCTCCCTCTGTTTGCTCCCTCAGTTTGCCGCCCTCTGCTTGCTGCCCTCTGTTTGCCGCACTCTGTTTGCCGCCCTCTGTCTGGAGCCCTCTGTTTGCTGCCCTCTCTTTGCCTCCCTCTGTATGCCTCACTCAGTTTGCCGCCCTCTGATTGTCGCCCTCTGTTTGCCGCCCACTGTTTGCCGCCCTCTGTTTGCCTTGCATTGTTTGCCGCACTCTGTTTGCCGCCCTCTGTTTGGGGCACTCTGTTTGCCGCCCTCTGTTTGCCGCCCCCTGTATGTCGCCCTCTGTTTGCCGCACTCTGTTTGCTGCCCTCTGTTTGCCACCTTCTGTTTGGGGCCCTCTGTTTGCTGCCCTCTGTTTGCCGCCCTCCATTTGCGCCCTCTATTTGCTGCCCTCTGTTTGCCGCCCTCTGTTTGCCGGCCTCTGTTTGCCACCGTCTGTTCGCCGCCATCTGTTTGGGGGCCTCTGTTTGCTGCATTCTGTTTGCCGGCCTCTGTTTGCCGCCCTATGTTTGCCTCCTTCTGTTTGCCTCCTTCTGTTTGGAGTCCTCTGTTTGCCGTCCTCTGTTTGCTGCCCTCTGTTTGGGGCACACTGTTTGGCACCCTCTGTTTGCCGCCCTCTGTTTGCCGCCCTCTGTTTGGGGCCCTCTGTTTTCTGCCCTTTGTTTACCGCCCTCAGTTTGGCTCGCTCTGTTTGCCTCCCTCTGTTTACCGCCCTCTGTTTGTCGCCGTCTGCTTGCCGCCCTCTGTTTGCTGCCCACTGTTTGGGGCCCTCTTTTTGCCACCACCCGTTTGCCGCTCTCTGTTTGAGGCCCTAAGTTTGCCGCCCTCTGTTTGCCGCCCTCTGTTTGCCGCCCTCTGTTTGCCGCCCTCTGTTTGCCGCCCTCTGTTTGCCGCCCTCTGTTTGCCGCCCTCTGTTTGGTGCCCTCTGCTTGCCGCCCTCGTTTGTGTCCCCTGTTTGCCGCTCTCTTTGCTGCCCTCTATTTGCAGCCACTCTGTTTGGGGCCTCTGTTTGCCGCCCTCTGTTTGCTGCCCTCTTTTGGCGCCCTCTGTATGTCACCCTCTTTTTGCCGCCCTCTGTTTCCCGCCGTCTTTTGGTGCCCTCTGTTTGCTGCCTTCGGTTTGGTGCTCTCTGTTTGCCGCCCTCTGTTTGCTGCCCTCTGTTTGCCGCCCTCTGCTTGGGTTCTCCTGTTTGCTGCCCTCTGTTTGCTGCTTTCTGATTCCCGCCCTCTGTTTGCCACCCTCTGTTTACTGCCCTCTGTTTAGGGCACTCTGTTTGCCACCCTCTGTTTGCTGCCCTCTGTTTGCCGCCAAATGTTTGCCTCCTTCTGTTTGCTGCCGTCTGTTTGGGGCCCTCTGTTTGCCGTCCTCTATTTGCTGCACTCTGTTTGGGGCACTCTGTTGGGTGCCCTCTGTTTGCCGCACTCTGTTTGCCGCCCTCTGTTTTCCGCCCACTGTTTGCTGCTCTCTGTTTTGGGCCCTCAGTTTGCCGAGCTCTGTTTGCTGCCCTATGTCTGCCTCTGTCTGTTTGGCACGGTCTGTATGATGACCTTAGTTTGGGGCACTCTGTTTTCCACCCAGTGTTTGCCGCTGTCTGTTTGCCGCCCTCTGTTTTCCGCTTTCTGTTTGATGCCCTCTGTTTGCTGCCCTCTGCTTGCCGCCTACTGTTTGCCACCCACTCTTTGGGGCCTTCTGTTTGCCGCCCTCTCTTTGCCGGCCTCTGTTTGCCTCCCTCTGTTTGCCGCCCTCTGTTTGCCGCCCTCTGTTTGCTGCCCTCTGTTTGGGGCACTCTGTTTGCCGCCCTCTGTCTGGAGCCCTCTGTTTGCTGCCCCTCTTTGCCTCCCTCTGTTTGCCTCCCTCAGTTTGCCACCCTCTGATTGTCGCCCTCTGTTTGCCGCCCACTGTTTGCCGCCCTCTGTTGCCTCTGTTTGCCGCACTCTGTTTGCCGCCCTCTGTTTAGGGCACTCTGTTTGCCGCCCTCTGTTTGCCGCCCCGTATGTCGCCCTCTGTTTGCCGCCCTCTGTTTGCCGCCCTCTGTTTGGGGCCCTCTGTTTGCCGCCCTCTGTTTGCCGCCCTCTATTTGCCGCCCTCTGTTTTCCGCCCTCTGTTTGCCACCGTCTGTTCGCCGCCCTCTGTTTGGGGGCCTCTGTTTGCTGCACTCTGTTTGCCGCCCTATGTTTGCCTCCCTCTGTTTGCCACCCTCTGTTTGGAGTCCTCTGTTTGCCGCCCTCTGTTTGCTGCCCTCTGTTTGGGGCCCTCGGTTTGCCATCCTCTGTTTGCATCCATCTGTTTGCTTCCTTCTGTTTGCCGCCATCTGTTTGCCACCCTCTGTTTGCTGACCTCTGCGTGCCGCCCTCTGTTTGGATACTCTGTTTGCCATCCCTCTGTTTGGCGACCTCTGTTTGCAGCCCTCTGTATGGGGCCCCTTGTTGCCGTCCTCTGTTTGCGCCCTCTGTTTGCCACCCTCTACTTCCCTCCCTCTGTTGCCGCCGCTGTTTCCGCCTTCTGTTTGGGGACCCTCTGTTTGCCGCCCTCTATTTTCCGCCCTCTGTTTGCCACACTATTTCTGCCCCTCTGTTTGCCGCCCTCTGTTTGGGGCCCTTGTTTGCGCCCTCTGTTGCCGCCCTCTGTTTGCTGCCCTCTGTTTGACGCTCTCTGTTTGGGTACCTCTGTTTGCCGCCCTCTGTTTGCCGCCCTCTGCTTGGCCCTCTGTTTGGGGCACTCTGCTTGCCGCCCTCTGTCTGGAGCCCTCTGTTTGCTGCCCTCTCTTTGCCTCCCTCTGTTTGCCTCCCTCAGTTGCCACCCTCTGATGTCGACCCTCTGTTTGCCGCCCACTGTTTGCCGCCCTCTGTTTGCCTTGCATTGTTTGCCGCATTCTGTTTGCCGCCCTCTGTGTAGGGCACTTTGTTTGCCGCCCTCTGTTTGCCGCCCCCTGTATGTCGCCCTCTGTTTGCCGCGCTCTGTTTGCCGCTCTTTGTATGCCGCCCACTGTTTGCCACCTTCTGTTTGGGGCCCTCTGTTTGCCGCCCTCCATTTGCCGCCCTCTATTTGCTGCCCTCTGTTTGCCACCGTCTGTTCGCCGCCATCTGTTTGGGGGCCTCTGTTTGCTGCATTCTGTTTGCCGCCCTATGTTTGCCTCCTTCTGTTTGCCACCTTCTGTTTGGAGTCCTCTGTTTGCCGCCCTCTGTTTGCTGCCCTCTGTTTGGGGCCCTCGGTTTGCCATCCTCTGTTTGCATCCGTCTGTTTGCTTCCTTCTGTTTGCCGCCATCTGTTTGCCGCCCTCTGTTTGCCGACCTGTGCGTGCCGCCCTCTGTTTGGATCCTTTGTTTGCCGCCCTCTGTTTGGAGACCTCTGTTTGCAGCCCTCTGTATGGGGCCCTCTGTTTGCCGTCCTCTGTTTGCCACCCTC
>JAGIQG010000224.1:0-19254 GCA_024679065.1 Sphyrna mokarran | reverse complement strand
CTGTTTGCCGCCCTCTGTTTGCTGCTGTCTGTTTGCCGCCCTCTATTTGGGGACCTCTGTTTGCCGCCCTCTGTTTGCCGCCCTCTGTTTGCCGCCCTCAGTTTGCCGCCTTCTGTTTGAGGCCCACTGTTTGCCGCCCACTGTTTGCCGCCCTCCGGTTGCCACCCTCTGTTTGCCGAACTCTGTTTACTTCCCTCTCTTTGGTGTCCTCTGTTTGGGGCCCTCTGTATGCCGCCATCTGTTGGGGCCCTCTGTTTGCCGCCCTTTGTTTGTCTCCTTCTGTTTGCCGCCCTCTTTTTGGGGCCCTCTGTTTGCCGCCCTCTGTTTGCGGCTATCTGTTTGCCGCCCTCTGTTTGCGGCTATCTGTTTGCCGCCCTCTGTTTGCTGCCCTCTTTTTTCCCCCCAGTTTGCCGCCCGCTTTTGCCGCCTTCTGCTTGCCCCCCTATGTTGCCTCCCTCTGATTGGCGCCGTCTGTTTGCGACCTCTGATTGGGACACTCTGTTTCCCACCCTCTGTTTGCCGGCCTCTGTTTGCCTCGCTCTGTTTGCTGCACTCTGTTTGCCGCCCTCTGTTTACTGCCCTCTTGTTTAGAGCCCTCTTTTTAGGCTGTCTGTTTGCTGCCCTCTGCTTGCCACCCTCTGTTTACCGCGCTCTGTTTGTCGCCCTTCTGTTTTACCGCCCTCCGTTTTCCGCCCTCTGTTTGCAGCACTCTGTTTGCCTCCCTCTGTTTGCCGCCCTCTGTTTGGGGACCTCTGTTTGTCGCCTTCTGTTTGCCGCCCTCTCTTTGCTGGCCTCTGTTTGCTGCCCTGTGTTTGCGGCACTCAGTTTGAGTCCCTCTGTTTGCGGCCCTCTGTTTGCCGCCCTCTGTTTGCCGCCCTCCGTTTACTGCCCTCTGTTTGCGGCCCTCTGTTTGCCGCCCTCTGTTTGGGGCCCTCTGTTTGCCGCCCTCTGTTTGCCACCCTCTGTTTGCCGCCCTCTGTTTTCCACCCTCTGTTTGCCGCCCTATGTTTGCCGCCCTCTGTTTGTCTCCCTCTGTTTGCTGCCATCTGTTTGGTGCCCTCTGTTTGCCGCCCGCTCTTTGCCACCCTCTGTTTGCTGCCCTCAGTTTGCCGCCCTCTGTTTTCAGCCCTCTGTTTGCCGCCATCTGTTTGCTGCCCTCTATTTGCTGCCCTCTGTTTGGGGCCTTTGTATGCCGCCCTCTGTTTGCCACCCTCTGTTTTCCCCCCTCTGTTTTCGCACTCTGTTTTCCGCACTCTGTTTTCTGCCCTCTGTTTTCCGCCCTCTGTTTGCCGACCTCTGTTTGGCGCCCTCTGTTTGTGGCCCTCTGTTTGGGCCCTCTGTTTGCAGCCCTCTGTTTGCCGCCCTCTGTTTGCCGCCCTCTGTTTGCCGCCCTCTGTTTGCCGCCCTCTGTTTGCCGCCCTCTGTTTGCCGCCCTCTGTTTGCCGCCCTCTGTTTGCCGCCCTCTGTTTGCCGCCCTCTGTTTGCCGCCCTCTGTTTGCCGCCCTCTGTTTGCCGCCCTCTGTTTGCCGCCCTCTGTTTGCTGCCTTCTGTTTGCCGCCCTCTGTTTGGGGCCAATTGCTTGCCGCCCTCTGTTTGCCGCCCTCTGTTTGCCGCCCTCTGTTTGCCGCCCTCTGTTTGCCGCCCTCTGTTTGCCGCCCTCTGTTTGCCGCCCTCTGTTTGCGGCCCACTGTTTGCCGCCCTCTGTTTGCCGCCCTCTGTTTGCCGCCCTCTGTTTGCCGCCCTCTGTTTGCCGCCCTCTGTTTGCCGCCCTCTGTTTGGGGCCCTCTGTTTGCCGCCCTCTGTTTGCCGCCCTCTGTTTCCCGCCCTCTTCTTACCGCCTCTGTTTGCCGCCCTCTGTTGTCCGCCCTCTTTTTGCCGCCCTCTGTTTGCCGCCCTCTGATTGGGCCCTCAGTTTGCGGCCCTCTGTTTGCCGCCCTCTGTTTGCCGCCCTCTGTTTGCCCCCCTCTGTTTGCCGCCCTCTGTTTGCAGCCCTCTGTTTGCCGCCCTCTGTTTGCCGCCCTCTGTTTGCCGCCCTCTGTTTGCCGCCCTCTGTTTGCCGCCCTCTGTTTGCCGCCCTCTGTTTGCCGCCCTCTGTTTGCCGCCCTCTGTTTGCTGCCCTCTGTTTTGCGGCCTCTGTTTGCCGCCCTCTGTTTGAGCCCTCTGTTTGCCGCCCTCTGTTTGCCGCCCTCTGTTTGCCGCCCTCTGTTTGGCGCCCTCTGTTTGCCGCCCTCTGTTTGCCGCCCTCTGTTTGCGCCCTCTGTTTGCCGCCCTCTGTTTTCCGCCCCCTGTTTGCCGCCCTCTGTTTGCCACCCTCTGTTTGCAGCCCTCTGTTTGCCGCCCTCTGTTTGCCGCCCTCTGCTTGCCGCCCTCTGTTTGCTGCCCTCTGTTTGCCGCCCTCTGTTTGCAGCCCTCTGTTTGCCGCCCTCTGTTTGCCTCCCTCTGTTTGCCGCCCTCTGTTTGCCGCCCTCTGTTTGCCGCCCTCTGCTTGCCGCCCTCTGTTTGCGGCCTCTGTTTGCAGCCCTCTGTTTGCCGCCCTCTGTTCAGCCCCCTCTGTTTGCGGCCCTCTGTTTGCCGCCCTCTGTTTGCGCCCTCTGTTTGCCGCCCTCTGTTTGCCGCCCTCTGTTACCGCCCTCTGTTGCCGCCCTTGTTGCCGCCCTCTGTTTGCCGCCCTCTGTTTACCGCCCTCTGTTTGGAGCCCTCTGTTTGCCCCTCTCCGTTTGCTGCCCTCTGTTTGCCGCCCTCTGTTTGCCGCCCTCTATTTGCCACCCTCTGTTTGGGCCCTCTGTTTGCCACCCTCTGTTTGCCGCCCTCTGTTCACAGCCCTCTGTTTGGGGCCCTCTGTTTGGGGCCCTGTGTTTGCCCCCCCTGTTTGCCGCCCTCTGTTTGCCGCCCTCTGTTCGCAGCCCTCTGTTTGGGACCCTCTGTTTGCCGTCCACTGTTTGCCTCCCTCTGTTTGCCTCCTCTTTTGGCCGCCCTCTGTTTGCCGCTCTCTGTTTGCGCACGCTGCTTGGCGCCCTCTGCTTGGGGCCCTCTGTTTGCTCCCTCTTTCCCCTGACCCCATCTGTTTGCAGACCTCTGTTTGCCCTCTCCATTTGCCACCCTCTTTGCCACCCTCTGTTTGCCGCCCTCTGTTTGCCGCCCTCTGTTTGCAGCCCTCTGTTTGGGACCCTCTGTTTGCCGCCCTCTGTTTGCCGCCCTCTGTTTGCCTCCCTCTGTTTGCCGTCATCTGTTTGGCACTCTCTGATTGCCGCCCTCTATTCGCCGCCCTCTATTTGCGGCCCTCTGTTTACCGCCCTCTGTTTGCCGCACTCTGTTCACTGCCCTCTGTTTGGGGCACTATATTTGCGGCCCTGTGTTTGCCGTCCACTGTTTGCCTCCCTCTGTTTGCCCCCCTCTTTTGGCCGCCCTCTGTTTGCCACTGTCTGTTTGCTGCACGCTGCTTGGCTCCCTCTGTTTGGAGCACTCTGTTTGCCGCCCTCTGTTTGCCACCCTCTGTTTACCGCCCTCTATTTGGGGCCCTCTGTTTGCCGCCCTCCGTTTTCCTCCCTCTGTCTGGGGCCCTCTGTTTGCCGCCCTCTGTTTGGGGCTGTCCATTTGCCGTCCTCTGTTTGCCGCCTTCTGATTGCCGCCTTCCGCTGCCGCCCTCTGTTTGCCGCCTTCTGTTTGAGGCCCTCTGTTTGCTGCCCTCTGTTTCCCGCCCTCTCTTTACTGTGCTCTGTTTGTGTCCCTGTGTTTGGGCCCTCTGTTTGCCTCCCATTGTTTGACGCCCTCTGTTTACCCCCCTCTGTTTGCTGCCCTCAGTTTGCAGCCCACTTTTTCCGCCCTCTGTAATCTGCCCTCTGTCTTCCGCCCTCTTTTTGGGGTCCTCTGTTTGCCGACCTCTGTTTGCCTCCCTCTCTTTGCGGACCTCTGTTTGCCGGCCTCTGTTTGCCACTCTCTGTTTGCCGCCCTCCGTTGGCCTGGCTCCATAAACCGCCCTCTGTTTGCGGCCCTCTGTTTGGGCCCCACTGTATGCTGCCCTCTGTTTGCCGCCATGTGTTTGGGGCCCTCTGTTTGCCACCTTCTGTTTGCAGCCCTCTGTTTGCTGCCCTCTGTTTGCGGCCCTCTGTTTGCCGCCCACTTTTTGGGTCCTTCTGTTTACCGCCCTCTGTTTGCCGCCCTCTGTTTTCCGCCCTCTGTTTTCCGCCCTCTGTTTGCCGGCCTCTGTTTGCCGCCTTCTGTTTGACTCCCTCTGTTTGCTGCCCTCTGTTTGCCACCCTCTGTTTGCAGCCCACTGTTTGGGTCCATCTGTTTACCGTCCCCTGTTTGCCTAACTCTGTTTGCCGCCATCTGTTTGGCACACTCTGATTGCCGCCCTCTGTTTTCCGCCCTCTGTTTGGGGCCGTCTGTTTGGAGACCTCTGTTTGCCGCCCTCAGTTTGCCGCCTTCTGTTTGGGGTCCTCTGATTGCCTCCCTCTGTTTGCAGCCCACTGTTTGGCTCCCTCTGTTTACCGCCCTCTGTTTGCCGTCATCTGTTTACCTCCCTCTGTTTGCCGCCATCTGTTTGGCATCCTCTGATTGCCGCCCTCTGTTTGCCGCCCTCTGTTTGGGCCCTCTGTTTGCCACCCTCTGTTTTCCGCCCCCTGTTCACAGCCCTCTGTTTGGGATCCTCTGTTTGGGGCCCTGTGTTTGCCGCCCCCTGTTTGCCGCCCTCTGCTTGCCGCCCTCTGTTTGGGGCCCTCTGTTTGTGGCCCTCTGTTTGCCGTCCTCTGTTTGCCTCCCTCTATTTGCCTCCCTCTTTTGGCCGCCCTCTGTTTGCCGCTCTCTGTTTGCCGCACGCTGCTTGGCACCCTCTGTTTGGGGCCCTCTGCTTGCCACCCTCTGTTTGCCGCCCTCTGTTCACAGCCCTCTGTTTGGGATCCTCTGTTTGGGGCCCTGTGTTTGCCGCCCCCTATTTGCCGACCTCTGTTTGCCGCTCTCTGTTTGCCGCACGCTGTTTGGCGCCCTCTGTTTGGGGCACTCTGTTTGCCGCCCTCTGTTTGCCGCCCTCTGTTTACCGCCCTCTGTTTGGGGCCCTCTGTTTGCCCCTCTCCATTTGCCGCCCTCTGTTTGCCGCCCTCTGTTTGCCGCCCTCTATTCGCCACCCTCTGTTTGGGTCCCTAAGTTTACCGCCCTCTGTTTGCCGCACTCTGTTCACTGCCCTCTGTTTGGGGCACTCTGTTTGGGGCCTTGTGTTTGCCTCCCCCTGTTTGCCGACCTCTGTTTGCCGCCCTCTGTTCGCCGCCCTCTGTTTGGGACCCTCTGTTTGCCGTCCACTGTTTGCCTCCCTCTGTTTGCCTCCTTCTTTTGGCCGCCCTCTGTTTGCCGCTGTCTGTTTGCTGCATGCTGCTTGGCGCCCTCTCTTTGGGGCACTCTGTTTGCCGCCCTCTTTTTGCCGCCCGTGTTTACCGCCATCTGTTTGGAGACCTCTGTTTGCCGCTCTCCATTTGCCACCCTCTGTTTGCCACCTTCTGTTTGGGGCCCTCTGTTTGCCGCCCTCTGTTTGCAGCCCTCTGTTTGGGACCCTCTGTTTACCGCCCTTTGTTTGCCGCCCTCTGTTTGCCTCCCTCTGTTTGCCGTCATCTGTTTGGCACTCTCTGATTGCCGCCCTCTATTCGCCGCCCTCTATTTGCGGCCCTCTGTTTACCGCCCTCTGTTTGCCGCACTCTGTTCACTGCCCTCTGTTTGGGGCACTATATTTGTGGCCCTGTGTTTGCCGTCCACTGTTTGCCTCCCTCTGTTTGCCCCCCTCTTTTGGCCGCCCTCTGTTTGCCGCTGTCTGTTTGCTGCACGCTGCTTGGCTCCCTCTGTTTGGAGCACTCTGTTTGCCGCCCTCTGTTTGCCGCCCTCCGTTTTCCTCCCTCTGTCTGGGGCCCTCTGTTTGCCGCCCTCTGTTTGGGGCTGTCCATTTGCCGTCCTCTGTTTGCCGCCTTCTGATTGCCGCCTTCCGCTGCCGCCCTCTGTTTGCCGCCTTCTGTTTGAGGCCCTCTGTTTGCTGCCCTCTGTTTCCCGCCCTCTCTTTACTGTGCTCTGTTTGTGTCCCTGTGTTTGGGCCCTCTGTTTGCCTCCCATTGTTTGACGCCCTCTGTTTACCCCCCTCTGTTTGCTGCCCTCAGTTTGCAGCCCACTTTTTCCGCCCTCTGTAATCTGCCCTCTGTCTTCCGCCCTCTTTTTGGGGTCCTCTGTTTGCCGACCTCTGTTTGCCTCCCTCTCTTTGCGGACCTCTGTTTGCCGGCCTCTGTTTGCCACTCTCTGTTTGCCGCCCTCCGTTGGCCTGGCTCCATAAACCGCCCTCTGTTTGCGGCCCTCTGTTTGGGCCCCACTCTATGCTGCCCTCTGTTTGCCGCCATGTGTTTGGGGCCCTCTGTTTGCAACCTTCTGTTTGCAGCCCTCTGTTTGCTGCCCTCTGTTTGCGGCCCTCTGTTTGCCGCCCACTTTTTGGGTCCTTCTGTTTACCGCCCTCTGTTTGCCGCCCTCTGTTTTCCGCCCTCTGTTTTCCGCCCTCTGTTTGCCGGCCTCTGTTTGCCGCCTTCTGTTTGACTCCCTCTGTTTGCTGCCCTCTGTTTGCCACCCTCTGTTTGCAGCCCACTGTTTGGGTCCATCTGTTTACCGTCCCCTGTTTGCCTCCCTCTGTTTGCCGCCATCTGTTTGGCACACTCTGATTGCCGCCCTCTGTTTTCCGCCCTCTGTTTGGGGCCGTCTGTTTGGAACCTCTGTTTGCCGCCCTCAGTTTGCCGCCTTCTGTTTGGGGCCTCTGTTGCCCCTCTGTTGCAGCCCACTGTTTGGTCCCTCTGTTTACCGCCCTCTGTTTGCCGCCCTCTGTTTGCCGCCATCTGTTTGGCATCTCTGATGCCGCCCTCTGTTTGCCGCCCTCTGTTTGGGCCCTCTGTTTGCCACCCTGTTTTCCGCCCCCTGTTCGCCTCTGTTTGGATCCTCTGTTTGGGGCCCTGTGTTTGCCGCCCCCTGTTTGCCGCCCTCTGCTTGCCGCCCTCTGTTTGGGGCCCTCTGTTTGTGGCCCTCTGTTTGCCGTCCTCTGTTTGCCTCCCTCTATTTGGTCCCCTCTTTTGGCCGCCCTCTGTTTGCCGCCCTGTGTTTCCTGCCCTGTGTTTGCCGCCCTCTGTTTGCCACCCTCTGTTTTCCGCCTTCTGTTTGCGGCCCTCTGTTTGGCGACCTCTGCTTGCCTCCCTCTGTTTGCGGATCTGTTTGCCGCCCTCTGTTTGCTGCTCTCTGTTTGCCGCCCTCTGTTTGCCGAAATCCGTAAACCGCCCTCTGTTTGTGGCCCTCTGTTTGGGCCCCTCTGTTTGCCGCCCTCTGTTTCCCATCCTCTGTTTGGGGCCCTCTGTTTGCCGCCATCTGTTTGCAGCCCTCTGTTTTGCGGCCTCTGTTTGCCGCCTTCTCTTTGAGTCCCTCTGTTTGCTGCCCTCTGTTTGCCTCCCTCTGTTTGCCGCCATCTGTTTGGCATCCTCTGATTGCCGCCCTCTGTTTGCCGCCCTCTGTTTGGGCCCTCTGTTTGCCACCCTCTGTTTTCCGCCCCCTGTTCACAGCCCTCTGTTTGGGATCCTCTGTTTGGGGCCCTGTGTTTGCCGCCCCCTGTTTGCCGCCCTCTGCTTGCCGCCCTCTGTTTGGGGCCCTCTGTTTGTGGCCCTCTGTTTGCCGTCCTCTGTTTGCCTCCCTCTATTTGCCTCCCTCTTTTGGCCACCCTCTGTTTGCCGCTCTCTGTTTGCCGCACGCTGCTTGGCGCCCTCTGTTTGGGGCCCTCTGCTTGCCACCCTCTGTTTGCCGCCCTCTGTTCACAGCCCTCTGTTTGGGATCCTCTGTTTGGGGCCCTGTGTTTGCCGCCCCCTATTTGCCGACCTCTGTTTGCCGCTCTCTGTTTGCCGCACGCTGTTTGGCGCCCTCTGTTTGGGGCACTCTGTTTGCCGCCCTCTGTTTGCCGCCCTCTGTTTACCGCCCTCTGTTTGGGGCCCTCTGTTTGCCCCTCTCCATTTGCCGCCCTCTGTTTGCCGCCCTCTGTTTGCCGCCCTCTATTCGCCACCCTCTGTTTGGGTCCCTAAGTTTACCGCCCTCTGTTTGCCGCACTCTGTTCACTGTCCTCTGTTTGGGGCCCTGTGTTTGCCTCCCCCTGTTTGCCGACCTCTGTTTGCCGCCCTCTGTTCGCCGCCCTCTGTTTGGGACCCTCTGTTTGCCGTCCACTGTTTGCCTCCCTCTGTTTGCCTCCTTCTTTTGGCCGCCCTCTGTTTGCCGCTGTCTGTTTGCTGCATGCTGCTTGGCGCCCTCTCTTTGGGGCACTCTGTTTGCCGCCCTCTTTTTGCCGCCCGTGTTTACCGCCATCTGTTTGGAGACCTCTGTTTGCCGCTCTCCATTTGCCGCCCTCTGTTTGCCACCTTCTGTTTGGGGCCCTCTGTTTGCCGCCCTCTGTTTGCAGCCCACTGTTTGGGACCCTCTGTTTACCGCCCTTTGTTTGCCGCCCTCTGTTTGCCTCCCTCTGTTTGCCGTCATCTGTTTGGCACTCTCTGATTGCCGCCCTCTATTCGCCGCCCTCTATTTGCGGCCCTCTGTTTACCGCCCTCTGTTTGCCGCACTCTGTTCACTGCCCTCTGTTTGGGGCACTATATTTGCGGCCCTGTGTTTGCCGTCCACTGTTTGCCTCCCTCTGTTTGCCCCCCTCTTTTGGCCGCCCTCTGTTTGCCACTGTCTGTTTGCTGCACGCTGCTTGGCTCCCTCTGTTTGGAGCACTCTGTTTGCCGCCCTCTGTTTGCCACCCTCTGTTTACCGCCCTCTATTTGGGGCCCTCTGTTTGCCGCCCTCCGTTTTCCTCCCTCTGTCTGGGGCCCTCTGTTTGCCGCCCTCTGTTTGGGGCTGTCCATTTGCCGTCCTCTGTTTGCCGCCTTCTGATTGCCGCCTTCCGCTGCCGCCCTCTGTTTGCCGCCTTCTGTTTGAGGCCCTCTGTTTGCTGCCCTCTGTTTCCCGCCCTCTCTTTACTGTGCTCTGTTTGTGTCCCTGTGTTTGGGCCCTCTGTTTGCCTCCCATTGTTTGACGCCCTCTGTTTACCCCCCTCTGTTTGCTGCCCTCAGTTTGCAGCCCACTTTTTCCGCCCTCTGTAATCTGCCCTCTGTCTTCCGCCCTCTTTTTGGGGTCCTCTGTTTGCCGACCTCTGTTTGCCTCCCTCTCTTTGCGGACCTCTGTTTGCCGGCCTCTGTTTGCCACTCTCTGTTTGCCGCCCTCCGTTGGCCTGGCTCCATAAACCGCCCTCTGTTTGCGGCCCTCTGTTTGGGCCCCACTCTATGCTGCCCTCTGTTTGTCGCCATGTGTTTGGGGCCCTCTGTTTGCCGCCCACTTTTTGGGTCCTTCTGTTTACCGCCCTCTGTTTGCCGCCCTCTGTTTTCCGCCCTCTGTTTTCCGCCCTCTGTTTGCCGGCCTCTGTTTGCCGCCTTCTGTTTGACTCCCTCTGTTTGTTGCCCTCTGTTTGCCACCCTCTGTTTGCAGCCCACTGTTTGGGTCCATCTGTTTACCGTCCCCTGTTTGCCTCACTCTGTTTGCCGCCATCTGTTTGGCACACTCTGATTGCCGCCCTCTGTTTTCCGCCCTCTGTTTGGGGCCGTCTGTTTGGAGACCTCTGTTTGCCGCTCTCAGTTTGCCGCCTTCTGTTTGGGGCCCTCTGTTTGCCGCCCTCTGTTTGCAGCCCACTGTTTGGCTCCCTCTGTTTACCGCCCTCTGTTTGCCGCCCTCTGTTTACCTCCCTCTGTTTGCTGCCATCTGTTTGGCACTCTCTGATTGCCGCCCTCTGTTTGCCGCCCTCTGTTTGACGCCCTCTGTTTGCTGAATTCTGTTTGCCGCCCTGTGTTTGCTGCCCCTTGTTTGCCGACCTCTGTTTGCCGCCCTCTGTTCGGCGCCATCTGTTTGGGGCCCTCTCTTTGCCGTCCTCTGTTTACCTCCCTCTGTTTGCCTCACTCTGTTGGCTGCCCTGTGTTTGCTGCCCCCTCTTTGCCGCCCTCTGTTTGCCGCCTTCTGTTTGGGTCCCTCTGTTAACCGCCCTCTGTTTGCCGCCCTCAGTTTGCCACCCTCTGTTTGGGGCCCTCTGTTTGCCGCCCTCTGTTTGGGGCCCTCTGTTTGCCGCCTTCACTTTGCCGCCCTCTGATCACCGCCTTCTGTTTGAGGCCCTCTGTTTGCTGCCCTCTGTTTCCGCCCACTCTTTACTGCGCTCTGCTTGGGTCCCTCTGTTTCGACCCTTTGTTTGCCGCCCACTATTTGACGCCCTCTGTTTGCCGACCTCTGTTGGCTGCCCTCTGTTTGCCGCCATCTGTTTTCCGCCTTCTGTTTGCTGCCCTCTGTTTGCTGCCCGCTATTTGCTGCCATCTGCTTGCCGATCTTTGTTTGCCACCCTCTGTTTGCCGCCCTCTGTTTGGTGCCCTCTGTTTGCCGACTTCAGTTTGCTGCTCTCGGTTTGCCGCTCTCTATTTGCCGCCCTCTGTTTGCCGCCTTCTGTTTGGGGCCCTCTGTTTGCCGCCCACTGTTTGCCACCCTCTTTTTGGGGCCCTCTGTTTGCCGCCCTCTGTTTGCCGCTCTGTGTTTGCCAACCTCTGTTTGTCTGGCTCTTTTTGCCGCCCACTGTTTTCCGCCGTCTGTTTGGGGCCCTCTGTTTGCCGCCCTCTGTTTGCCAACCTCTGTTTGCCTGGCTCTGTTTGCCGCCCACTGTTTTCTGCCGTCTCTTTGGGGCCCTCTGTTTGCCGCACTCTGTTTTCTGCCCTCTGTGTGGGGCCCTCTTTTTGGGGCACTCTGTTTGCCGTCCTCTCTTTGCCGCCATCTATTTGCGGCCCTCTGTTTGCCGCTCTCTGTTTGCCGCCCTCAGTTTGGGGCCCTCTGTTTATCGCCCTGTGTTTGCCTCCCTCTGTTTGCCTCCCTCTGTTTGCCGCCTTCTGCTTGCCGCCCTCTGCTTGCCTCCCTCTGTTTGGGGCACACTGTTTGCCGCCCTCTGTTTGCCGCCTTCTGTTTGATGCCCTCTGTTTGCCGCTGTCTGTTTGCCGCCCTCTGCTTCTCGCCCTCTGTTTGCCGCCTTCTGCTTGCTGCCCTTTGTTTGGGGCAATATGATTGCCGCCCTCTGTTTGGTGCCCTTTGTTTGAGGCCCTCTGTTTGCCGCCCTCTGTTTGCCGCCTTCTGTCTGCCGCCCTCTGATCACCGCCTTCTGTTTGAGGCCCTCTGTTTGCTGCCCTCTGTTTGCTGCCCTCTTTTTACTTTGCTCTGCTTGGGTCCCTCTGTTTGGGCCCTCTGTTTGCCGCCCAGTGTTTGAAGCCCTCTGTTTGCCGCCCTCTGTTTGCCCCCCTCTTGTTTGCCACCCTCCGTTTGCTGCCCTCTGTTTGCTGCCCTCTGCTTGCCGCCCTCTTGTTTTCTGCCTTCTGTTTGTGGTCCTCTGTTTGCAACATCTGTTTGCCCCCCTCTGTTTACCGCCCTCTGTTTGGAGCCTTCTGTTTGCCACCCTCTGTTTGGGGCCCTCTGTTTGTCGTCCTTTGTTTGCCTCCCTCAGTTTGCCACCCTATGTGTGCCACCCTCAGTTTGCCTCCCTCTGTTTGCCGCCCTCTGTTTGCCGCCCTCTTTTTCCTGCCATCTGTACGAGGCCCTCTGTTTGGAGCCTTGTGTTTGCCGCCCTCTGTTTACCGCCCTCTGTTTGCCGCCTCCTGTTTGGGGCCCTCTGTTTGCCGCCTTCTGTTTGCCTCCCTCTGTTTGTTGCCCTCCAGTGGGGCCCTCTGTTTGCCACCCCTCTGTTTGCTGCATTCTGTTTTCACCCTCTGTTTGCCGCCCTCTGTTTGTCGCCCTCTGTTTGCCTCCCTCTGTTTACCGCCCTCAGTTTGTCGCCGTCTGTTTGCCGCCCTCTGTTTGCTGCCCACTGTTTGGGGCCCTCTTTTTGCCACCATCAGTTTGCCGCCCTCTGTTTTGGCGCCCTAAGTTTGCAGCCCTCTGTTTGCCGCCCTCTGTTTGTCGCCTCCCCTCTGTTTGCTGCCCTCTGTTTGCCGCCCTCTGTTTGCCTCCCTCTGTTTGCCTCCCTCTGCTTGCCTCCCTCTGCTTGCCGCCCTCTGTTTGTGTCCCTCTGTTTGATGATCTGTTTGCTGCCCTCTATTTTCAGCACTCTGTTTGGGGCACTCTTATTCCCGCCCTCTGTTTGCCGCCCTCTCTTCACTGTGCTCTGTTTGGGGCCCTCTGTTTTGGGCCCTCTGTTTGCCACCCCCTGTTTGCTGCCCTCTGTTTGCCGCCCTCTGTTGGCCGCCCTCTCTTGGGTCCCCCTGTTTGCCGCCCTCTGTTTGCCGCTCTCTGATTCCCGCCCTCTGTTTGCCACCCTCTGTTTACTGCCCTCTGTTTAGGGCACTCTGTTTGCCACCCTCTGTTTGCCTCTCTCTTTTGCCGCACTCTGTTTGTTGCCCTCTGTTTGCCGCCCTTTGTTTGCGGCCTAAGTTTGCCTCCTGCTGTTTGCCTCCGTCTGTTTGCTGCCCTCTGGTTGGGCACTCTGTTTAGCGCTCTCTGTTTGTTGCCATTTGTTTGCTGCCTCTGTTTGCCGCCCTCTGTTTGGGGCCCTATGTTTGCCACCCTCTTTTTTGGACCCTATGTTTGCCGTCCTCTGTTTGCCGCACTCTGTTTGCCGCCCTCTGTTTCCTGCCTTCTACTTGTGGCGCTCTGTATGGCGCACTGTGTTTGTTACCCTTTGTTTACTACCCTCTGTTTGGGGTTCTCTGTTTGCCGGCCTCTGTTTACCGCACTCTGTTTGGAGACCACTGTTTGCCACCCTTTGTTTGCCGCCCTCTGTTTGCTGCTCTCTGTTTGCCTCCCTCTGTTTGCCACCCTCTGTTTGGGGCCCTCGGTATGCCGCCCTCAGTATGCTGCCCTCTGTTTGCCGCCCTTTGCTTGCCGCCCTCTGTTAGGGGCACTTTGTTTGCCGCCCTCTGTTTTCCGGCCTCTGTTTACCACCCTCTGTTTGGAGCCCTCTTTTTGCCGCCCGCTGTTTGCTGCCCTCTGTTTGCTGCCCTCGGTTTGCCGCCCTCTGTCTGCCGCCCTCTGTTTGGGGCCCTCTGTTTGCCACCCACTCTTTTCAGCCCTGTGTTTCCCCGCGGCCTTTGTTTGTCGCCCTCTGATGCCGCCTCTGTTTGCCGCACTCTGTTTGCCGCAGTCTGTTTGTGCCGCACTCTGTTTGCCGCACTCTGTTTTCCGCCCTCTGTTTGCCGCCCTCTGTTTGCCGCCCTCTCTTTACCGCCCTCTGTTTGCCGCCCTCTGTTTACTGCCCTCTGTTTGGGGCCCTCTTTTTGGGGCACTCTGTTTAGCGCCCTCTGTTTGCCGCCCTCTGTTTGCCACGCTTTTTTTGCCGACCTCTGTTTGCGTCCTTTTTTCCCACCCTCTATTTGCTGCCCTCTTTTTGCCGCGCTCTGTTTGCCGCCCTCTGCTGTCCTCTGTTTGGGTCCATTTTTGACCCCCTCTATTTGCCGCACTCTGTTTGCCGCCCTCTGTTTGCCGGCCTCCATTTTCTGGCCTGTGTTTGGGCCCCTCTGTTTGCTGCCCTCTGTTTGCCGCCCTCCGCTGCCACCCTCTGTTTGCCGCCTTCTGTTTGTGGCTCTCTGCTTGCTGCCCTTTCTTTGCCGCGCTCTCTTTACTGCACTCTGTTTGGGTCCCTCTGTTTGGGCCCTCTGTTTGCCTCACACTGTTTGCTGCCCTCTGTTTGCCTCCCTCTGTTTGCCACCATCTGTTTGGCGCTCTCTGATTGCCACCCTCTGTTTGCCGCACTCTGTTTGGGGCCCTCGGTTGGCCGAATTCAGTTTGCCGCCCTCTGTTTGGGCCCTATGTTTGCCGCCCTCTGTTTGCTGCCCTCTGTTCACTGCCCTCTGCTTGGCACCCTCTGTTTGGGGCACTCTGATTGCCGCCCGCTGTTTGGAGCCCTCTGTTTGCCACTCTCCATTTGCCACCCTCTGCTTGCCACCTTCCATTTGGGGCCCACTGTTTGCTGCCCTCTGTTTGCTGCCCTCTGTTTGCCTCACTCTGTTTGCCGCAGTCTGTTTGCCACCCACTCTTTTCAGCCCTGTGTTTGCGGCCTTTGTTTGTCGCCCTCTGAATGCCGCACTCTGTTTGCCGCACTCTGTTTGCCGCAGTCTGTTTGCCGCCCTCTGTTTGCCGCCCTCTGTTTTCCGCCCTCTGTTTGCCGCCCTCTGTTTGCCGCCCTCTGTTTGCCGCCCTCTGTTTGCCGCCCTCTGTTTGCCGCCCTCTGTTTGCCGCCCTCTGTCTGCCACCCTCTGTTTGCCGCCTTCTGTTTGTGGCCCTCTGTTTGCTGCCCTCTCTTTGCCGCGCTCTTTTTACTGCGCTCTGTTTGGGTCCCTCTGTTTGGGCCCTCTGTTTGCCTCCCACTGTTTGCCGCCCTCTGTTTGCCTCCCTCTGTTTGCACTCTGTTTGGAGCCCTCTGCTTGCCGTCCTCTGTTTGGGGCCCTCTGTTTGCCGACCTCTGTTTGCCGCCCTCTGTTTGCCTTGCGTTGTTTCTGCACTCTGTTTGCTGCCCGCTGTTTACTGCCCTCTCTTTACCACCCTCTGTTTCCGCCCTCTGTTTGCCGCCCTCTGTTTGCCGCCCTCTGTTTGCCGCCATCTGTTTGTCGCCCTCTGTTTGGCGCCCTCTTTCTCCGCCCTCTGTTTGCCACCTTCTGTTTGGGGCCCTCTGTTTGCTGCCCTCTGTTTGCCGCCCTCCATTTGCCGCCCTCTATTTGCCGCCCTCAGTTTTCCGGCCTCGGTTTGCCACCGTCTGTTCGCCGCCCTCTGTTTGCCGGCCTCTGTTTGCCGCCCTATGTTTGCCTCTTTCTGTTTGCCACCTTCTGTTTGCTGTCCTCTGTTTGCTGCCCTCTGTTTTGGGCACTCTGTTTGGCGCCCTCTGTTTGGCGCCCTCTGATTGGGGCCCTCTGTTTGCCGGCCTCTGTTTGCCGCCCTATGTTTGCCTCTTTCTGTTTGCCACCTTCTGTTTGCCGTCCTCTGTTTGCTGCCCTCTGTTTTGGGCACTCTGTTTGGCGCCCTCTGTTTGGCGCCCTCTGATTGGGGCCCTCTGTTTGCCGCCCTCTGTTTGCTGCCCTCAATTTGGGGCACTCTGCTGGCCGCCCTCTGTTTGGGGCCATCTGTTTGCGTCCTTCTGTTAGCCACCCTCTGTTTTCCGCCTTCTGTTTGGGCCCCTCTGTTTGAAACACTGTTTACCACCCTCTGTTTGCTGCCCTCTGTTTGCCGCCCTCTGTTTGCCGCCCTCTGTTAACTGCACTCTGTTTGGGATGCTCTGTTTGGGGCCCTCTGATTGCCACCCTCTGTTAACTGCACTCTGTTTGACGCCCTCTGTTAACTGCACTCGGTTTGGGGCCCTCTGTTTGCCGCCCTCTGTTTGCCGTCCTCTTTTTGCCTCCCTCTGTTTTCCGCCCTCTGTTTTCTGCCTTCTGTTTGGGGCCATCTGTTTGCCGCCCTCTGTTTGCCGCCCTCTGTATGCCACCCTCTCTTTGTGGCCACGCTTTGCCGCCTCCTCTTTGAGGCCCTCTGTTATCTGCCCGCGATTTGCCGCCCTCTGTTTTCTGCCCTCTGTTTGCCGCCTTCTGTGTGGGTCCCTCTGTTTACCACTCTCTGTTTGCCGCCCTCTGTTTGTCGCCCACTGATTGCCGCCTTCTGTTTGCTGACCTCTGTTTGGGATCCTATGTTTTCCGCCGCCTGTTTGCCGCCCTCTGTTTGCCGCCCTATGTTTACCATCCTCTTTTTACCTCCCTCTCTTTTCCGCCCTCTGTTTGCGGCCTCCTGTTTGGGGCCCACTTTTGGCCGCCCTCTGTTTGCCGCCCTCTGTTTGCTGCTATCTGTTTGCAGCCCTCTGATTGCCGCCCTCTGTTTACCACCCTCTGCTTGGAGCCCTCTGTTTGCTGCCCTCTGTTTGCCTCCCTCTGTTTGCCTCCCTCGTTTGCCGCCCTCTGCTTGCTGCCCTCTGTTTGGGGCACTCTGTTTGCCGCCCTCTGTTTGGAGCCCTCTGTTTGCTGCCCTCTCTTTGCCTCCCTCTGTTTGCCTCACTCAGTTTGCCGCCCTCTGATTGTCGCCCTCTGTTTGCCGCCCACTGTTTGCTGCCCTCTGTTTGCCTTGCATTGTTTGCCGCACTCTGTTTGCCGCCCTCTGTTTGGGGCACTCCGTTTGCCGCCCTCTGTTTGCCGCCCCCTGTATGTCGCCCTCTGTTTGCCGCACTCTGTTTGCCGCCCTCTGTTTGCCACCTTCTGTTTGGGGCCCTCTGTTTGCTGCCCTCTGTTTGCCGCCCTCCATTTGCCGCCCTCTATTTGCTGCCCTCTGTTTGCCGCCCTCTGTTTGCCGGCCGCTGTTTGCCACCGTCTGTTCGCCGCCATCTGTTTGGGGGCCTCTGTTTGCTGCATTCTGTTTGCCGGCCTCTGTTTGCCGCCCTATGTTTGCCTCCTTCTGTTTGCCTCCTTCTGTTTGGAGTCCTCTGTTTGCCGTCCTCTGTTTGCTGCCCTCTGTTTGGGGCACACTGTTTGGCACCCTCTGTTTGCCGCCCTCTGTTTGCCGCCCTCTGTTTGGGGCCCTCTGTTTTCTGCCCTTTGTTTACCGCCCTCAGTTTGGCTCGCTCTGTTTGCCTCCCTCTGTTTACCGCCCTCTGTTTGTCGCCGTCTGCTTGCCGCCCTCTGTTTGCTGCCCACTGTTTGGGGCCCTCTTTTTGCCACCACCCGTTTGCCGCTCTCTGTTTGAGGCCCTAAGTTTGCCGCCCTCTGTTTGCTGCCCTCTGTTTGTGTCCCTCTGTTTGCCGCCCTCTGTTTGCCGCCCTCTGTTTGCCTCCCTCTGTTTGCCGCCCTCTGCTTGCCGCCCTGTGTTTGGTGCACTCTGCTTGCCGCCCTCTGTTTGTGTCCTCTGTTTGCCGCTCTCTTTGCTGCCCTCTATTTGCAGCACTCTGTTTGGGGCCCTCTGTTTGCCGCCTGCTGTTTGCTGTCCTCTTTTTGGCGCCCTCTGTATGTCACCCTCTTTTTGCCGCCCTCTGTTTCCCGCCGTCTTTTGGTGCCCTCTGTTTGCTGCCTTCGGTTTGGTGCTCTCTGTTTGCCGCCCTCTGTTTGCTGCACTCTGTTTGGGGCACTCTGTTGGGTGCCCTCTGTTTGCCGCACTCTGTTTGCCGCCCTCTGTTTTCCGCCCACTGTTTGCTGCTCTCTGTTTTGGGCCCTCAGTTTGCCGAGCTCTGTTTGCTGCCCTATGTCTGCCTCTGTCTGTTTGGCACGGTCTGTATGATGACCTTAGTTTGGGGCACTCTGTTTTCCACCCAGTGTTTGCCGCTGTCTGTTTGCCGCCCTCTGTTTTCCGCTTTCTGTTTGATGCCCTCTGTTTGCTGCCCTCTGCTTGCCGCCTACTGTTTGCCACCCACTCTTTGGGGCCTTCTGTTTGCCGCCCTCTCTTTGCCGGCCTCTGTTTGCATCCCTCTGTTTGCCGCCCTCTGTTTGCCGCCCTCTGTTTGCCGCCCTCTGTTTGCTGCCCTCTGTTTGGGGCACTCTGTTTGCCGCCCTCTGTCTGGAGCCCTCTGTTTGCTGCCCTCTCTTGCCTCCCTCTGTTTGCCTCCCTCAGTTTGCCACCCTCTGATTGTCGCCCTCTGTTTGCCGCCCACCCTGTTTGCCGCCCTCTGTTTGCCTTGCATTGTTTGCCGCATTCTGTTTGCCGCCCTCTGTTTAGGGCACTCTGTTTGCCGCCCTCTGTTTGCCGCCCCCTGTATGTCGCCCTCTGTTTGCCGCGCTCTGTTTGCCGCTCTTTGTATGCCGCCCTCTGTTTGCCACCTTCTGTTTGGGGCCCTGTTTGCCTCTGTTTGCCGCCCTCCATTTGCCGCCCTCTATTTGCTGCCCTCTGTTTGCCACCGTCTGTTCGCCGCCATCTGTTTGGGGGCCTCTGTTTGCTGCATTCTGTTTGCCGCCCTCTGTTTGCCTCCTTCTGTTTGCCACCTTCTGTTTGGAGTCCTCTGTTTGCCGCCCTCTGTTTGCTGCCCTCTGTTTGGGGCCCTCGGTTTGCCATCCTCTGTTTGCATCTCTGTTTGCTTCCTTCTGTTTGCCGCCATCTGTTTGCCCCCCTCTGTTTGCCGACCTGTGCGTGCCGCCCTCTGTTTGATCCTTTGTTTGCCGCCCTCTGTTTGGAGACCTCTGTTTGCAGCCCTCTGTATGGGGCCCTCTGTTTGCCGTCCTCTGTTTGCCGCCCTCTGTTTTTTTTGCCGCCCTCTGTTTCCGCCCTCTGTTTTGCGCCCTCTGTTTGCCGCTTCTGTTGGGCCTCTGTTTGACGCCCTCTGTTTGCCGGCCTCTGTTTGCCGCCCTCTGTTTGAAGCCCTCTGTTTGCCGCCCTCTGTTTGGGGCCAATTGTTTGCCGCCCTCTGTTTGCCGCCCTCTGTTTGCTGCCCTCTGTTTGCCGCCCTCTGTTTGCCGCCCTCTGTTTACCGCCCTCTGTTTGCCGCCCTCTGTTTGCCGCCATCCTGTTTGCCCACTCTTTGCCGCCTCTGTTTGCCGCCCTTCTGTTTGCCGCCCTCTGTTTGCCGCCCTCTGTTTAACCACCTCTTTTGCAGCCTCTGTTTGCTGCCTCTGTTTGCCGCCCTCTGTTTGCCTCCTCGTTTGTGCCGCCCTCTGTTTGCCGCCCTCTGTTTGCTCCCCTGTTTGGGGCCCTCTTTTTGCCGCCTCTGTTTGCCGCCCTCTGTTTGCGAGCCCTCTGTTTGCTCCTTCGTTTGACTCTCTGTTTGCCGCCCTATGTGTGCCGCCCTCTGTTTGCTGCCCTCTGCTTGCCACCCTCTGTTTGCCGCACTCTGTTTGCCTCTGCTTGTGTTTGGGCCTCTGTTTGCCGCCCCAGTATTCCTCCTCTTTTGTTGCCCCTCTGTTTGCCGCCCTCTGCATGCCGCCCTCTGTTTGCCACCACTGTTTGCCGCCCTCTGTTTGCCGCCTTCTGTTTGCCGCCACCTGTTTGACGCCCTCTGTTTGCAGCCTTCTGTTTGCCGCCCTCTGTTTGCCGGCCTCTGTTTGCCACCATCTGTTTGCCGCCATCTGTTTGGGGCCCTCTGTTTGCCGCACTCTGTTTGCCGCCCTCTGTTTGCCGCCCTCTGTTTGCCGCCCTCTGTTTGCCGCCCTCTGTTTGGAGCCCTCTGTTTGCCACCCTCTGTTTGCAGCCCTCTGTTTGCCGCACACTGTTTGGCACCCTCTGTTTGCCGCCCTCTGTTTGCCGCCCTCTGTTTGGGGCCCTCTGTTTGCCGCC